>VZRW01008932.1:45602-165738 GCA_013398125.1 Aegotheles bennettii | reverse complement strand
CCGGGCCCCAGTGCGCACCCGGTGCGGGGGCAGCGCGGGAGGCGTCTGCCGTGTCCCTCGGGCCCGCGGCTGCTGCTCTCGGGCACTGCTCCGGCTCCTCCGCCCGCGTCCTGAGGGCAGCGCCTGCCTGGCCTCGGCACCCTGGCGCCCCAGGGGCCTTCCCAGCTCCGAAGAAGAGAATATTAACTGCAAAATGGAGAGAGAGAGAAAAAGTTAATGCAGAAAACCTGGTATCAGTGAGGTGTCCGAAGCAGCGAGTGTCTCTGTGTGTGTTATTCACCCTCCACCACCAAAACCTCAAGGGGAAGAAGGCTGCTGAGGGGGCCTGAGCTTGGACATCTCCTGTTTGAAATGTTTTGCCTGCCCACAGTATTTCAGCTGCCAGCAGCTGCCGCCTGGCAGGGTCACGATTTTATAATAAAACCAAATTCCAGTATAGGTAGTTTCTATCATAACAGCTCACTGGTGGGATCATAAAGGGAAGATATTTGGCAGCACTGTCTTACTCATAACTCACATTCTTCTCACTCCTGCTGTTTAAGGGTCATCTTTTTTCTTTTTCTTTGATTTTTTTTTTAATTTGCAATTAAACATGCCCATTGGATGCCAAAAACACGTTCTCTCCCTCTTTAGTCTCCTAGCAAATACTGCCTTAGATGTAACTATTTTTGCCCATAACATTTTGCAGTCTGATCATCTGTTACTTTGCTTATGTGACAACAATACATTTCTATTTTTAATCCCTAATTCTAGCAAGGCACAGTACTGACAACTTTGTCCCTCAGTTACTTTTTACTGTTCCCCATCAGATCCATTTGGACTGCAGCTGCTGGACCCTGGACCTGGGTCACCCATCCTGCCTTCCAGAGAAGCTTTCCTATCCCGTCACTCTAGTTGGATGTAGATGGTAGAAATGGTCTGTCTCCAAGCTGTTTAAGCTGCCTTCTCTCAGTTTGTCATTTAGAAGGCTTAGTTTGCCATTAAGGAAATTAAAGTGTGTTTCTTCACCAGTATTGCTCAAACACTCTTCAGATTGTTCCTTCGATCTCTATGGGTGTGCATTTTGCAGCTCTCTTCATGTCCTACTTTCACTAGCAATATATTGCTCAGTTAGCTGGCAGTTACTTGATCTAAACTTTAGCCAGTCTGTTTTTTCCTTCTTGCATATATAGTCAGCTGTCACTATGCACATCTTGTTTTCCATGGTATCTGCAATCGTTTTTAGCTATTTAGCTCTTGTCAATATAAAACCTGCCTAACTCAGCACTGATACTGGTAAGATTTTTATGTGCTTCTGGGCTTTCTGTCCAAGTCCCGTAGATAACCTCTGTCCTATTTGCTCCCATTTCAGAAAGATACATTCAGAAGGTTCCAACTGGCAGTCAAAAATGACTGAGGTAAATACGCAGGTAAATAGTGTGAGAGCTGTGTCACAGCCCTCCAGAGGGCTGTTCTCATGGCACACAGCTAAGCGTGTGTTGTGTGTCAGAATGTGTGAAACGCAAAACACGTCGGAACAGTGTTGAGGACAGTGTAAGCTAGAGGGAAACAAGCTGGTGCAGTCTCTTCTGTGCTGCAGTATAGATCTTTTCAGTATCTTGGGTTATGCACATTTGTTTAACCTTAATGCCATTTCTTTATCCTTTTAGACAGTGTCTGCAGCTGTCATTAGTGAATTCATTTTGGTATCATTCTGAATATCACTTCAGATTACTTATGAAAAAGCAGATGTGAAAAGGGCTTCCTGTCCTTCACCATTACATAGCTTCTATAGTGCAGTGGAAATGAGGATATTAAAAAGAGAAGAATGACAGGTAGACACTTTGGAAAATCTCATGGCTGATGTACTCTTGCCTTAATATTTCTTTATCATTGTATTCCAAGTACAGCACATGCTTCTCCAACATACTTTCTGTATGTTCCCCCTACACAGGCAGTACTTTCAACCACTTTACCACTGATCTAATCCAGTGGTGAGATACAATTTCCCATTGTCTATCTAACATTTCTTCTGGCATCTGTGAGGGTGAATTTATATTCTGTCATAAGGGTTTTTGTCTTTTCACCCCATCTTCAACATCTTTTCTGTACTTGGGGAAACATATCATTAGCTTCATTCTGCTCAAACACATTTGCAGTAAAGATTCCAGCAAGAAACTTCCACATTGTAGGCAAGCAACCTGTATGTCTTAAGCTCGTAGTACCAAATTCTTCCTTTCCCGTTTTCTTTTCAGTATGTACAGACTTTCTCTTGGCTGTGCATCTGGATACATGCTTTTCCAATGTTTTTGTTGTGGTAGTTGGAATTAAGGATGGTAGTTGATAGCCTCTTTTACCTAATAGCTGTGGATTCCACTTTCTGCTACTGCTTTTCAGTCATTCTTATCTCAACTTTTTGTATGTGATCTCATCTTGTGGCCAATACGTTGGGGGAAATTATCTCCCTCCCTCCCCCTCTACTCTGCCCTGGTGAGGCCACATCTGCAGTACTGTGTTCAGTTCTGGGCTCCCCAGTTTAAGAAGGACAAGGAACTACTGCAGAGTTTGGTGGAGGGCTACAAGGATTGTTAGGGGACTCTCATGAGGAAAGTCTCAGAGAGATCCTGAGGCTGAGAAAGGCTGAGAGACCTGGGTCTGTTTACCCTGGAGAAGAGAAGACTAAGGAGCAGATCTTATCAATGTTTATAAATATCTAAAGGGTGGTGTCAAGAGGAGGGGGCCAGACTCTTCTCAGTAGTGTCCAGCAACAGAACATGGAGTAATGGACATAAACTGAAACACAAGAAGTTCCATCTGAACATGAGGAAAAACTTCTTTACCTTGAGGGTGACAGAGCACTGGAACAGGCTGCCCAGAGAGGTGGTGAAGTCTCCTTCTCTGGAGACATTCAAAACCCACCTGGATGCAATCCTGTGCCACCTGCTCTGGGTGAACCTGCTTCTGCATGGGGGTTGAACTAGATGATCTCCGGAGGTCCCTTCCAACCCCTGCCATTCTGTGGTCCTGTGATTCACTTTAGTTATTCAGACCACTGAATTCACACTGCACTGTCTGATTTGCCAGATTATTTGTATGTCATTATTTTTTGTAAACAACTTTTCCAATGTTTGTTTGTAAACAACTTTTTCCAATGTGGAACATCTCCCTTATGAGGAAAGGCTGAGGAAGCTGGGTCTCTTTAGCTTGGAGAAAAGGAGACTGAGGGGTGATCTCATCCATGTTTACAAATATGTAAAGGGTGAGGGTCAGGACGATGGAGCCAAGCTTTTTACAGTGACGACCAATGATAGGACAAGGGGCAATGGATGCAAACTGGAGCATAGGAGGTTCCATGTGAATATCAGGAAAAACTTTTTCACTGTGCGAGTGACGGAGCACTGGAACAGGCTGCCCAGAGAGGTTGTGGAGTCTCCTTCCCTGGAGACATTCAAAACCCGCCTGGATGCGTTCCTGTGTGATGTACTCTAGGTGACCCTGCTCTGGCAGGGGGGTTGGACTAGATGATCCTTCGAGGTCCCTTCCAACCCTAGAATTCTGTGATTCTGTGATTCTGTAATGTTTTTTATAGTAATTGTTCAGAATTTAGTCATTTGTGATTGTAATGTCATATTTGTCTAAATTATCATAAACTGGCTAGTACCATCCTATCAGTCATTTCCAAGCAACATATATGGCTGTTTACAGTATTATTCTTCAGTATATTTTGTGTTGATTGTGCTGACACGGTCTGTGTCAAGTCTTTACTTATCAAGGGAGAAGCTTTACTCAGGGAGAAGGAGAATTTGCTGTGACTTCGTTGTTATTGATTTATTTTTCTATTTTCCCTTTTTTATCACTTCCATCTATCTTACCTTTTGTCTTAGATGAAAGTTAGCTCTTTCAAAGTTTATTTTCTTTTCCTTCCTTCCATACTGTCGAGGTTTCACCTGGGTGCAACTTGTCACGTCATTAACTGCTGTCCCCTCAAGGCAGTTCTTTACTTTTTTTGCAACTTGCCCGAGGTGCTTCTTAGCCAAGAAAAAATGTGGCAGAGGCTAGAGACTACACACTCTCACTTATTTTATCTGCCTACACTGAGTTTTTTTCTTATTTGCTCCATGTCTTGTTTTCATTTTTCCTTTTTGTTTGTTAGGGACTTAGTGTATCATTTGAGTCCATAGGTCTCATTGGGAAAGAGTGTTGTCCTTTGGTCTTGCTAGCACTGTAATGCTTTTTGTGTAGTTTACAACTTTTCTAATTCTATAGGAAAAAATATCCAGTCTGTAATAAGAGCCTAATTTGATTAAACAGATTAGCAAATGCAAATGTTTCCCTCAGCAGCTTTGCAAATTTGTCTTTGGTCAAGTTACACAGTCTCTTCTGTGGCCAGAGATGATTTCTAGATCAGCAGTTTTCTTTCATCATTCTGATTATCAGTGTAGCTCCCCTGGCTTCTCTTTAGTTTGGCCGTACCTTGTGTTGGTGTTTCTGCGCACTGCACTGGTGATCTGGAATGGCCTCATTAACTCTGAGCTGCTGTGAGGTTGGGTATGCTCATAAATCCTCTTTGCAGACAGACAGAGGGAAATGCATACACAAAAGAATTGCAGTTGCAGAAATAAGTAATTTGTGATAAGAAATTAGAAAAAGTTAGTGTTTTCTGAAAAAAAATTATTTGTCTCTGAGCTGTTAAAGCACTGAAAATGTTTCGGGGGGGGGGAACAAGCATACTTCTTTTATTACAGTAGTGTGAGTAAGATTTATTAGCATTACTTTCTTATGATTTCAGAAAAATGCAAAATTAAGTACACATTAGACCTGATACTAAATCAGTGGTATGTGTGTCTGGTAATTCTGACAGAAAGTATTTTCCTCTTAATGCTTTACAATTAAAAATGAAGCAGTCTTTTTTATAGTAAATTGACTGTACATATTTGTATTATGTCTTTTGTTTCCTATTTCTTTCTAGTACAGATTAATTTTGAACTTACGAAGAGTCTGCTTGTTTGAGAAATTTTTCCCCATACAGTTTTAAATTCCTCACGTTGGATTTACTGAGCCTTTGAAGCTGATATTTTGAACTCAGATATCCAAATAAAATATGAGGTATAATTGCAGCTAAAGAAAGATACTGGTTGACAGGAATGTAACAGTTAAGATCTGCCTTAGAGAACACCAAAGCACAAATTTAAATTTCATTTCAGCCAGTAAATAATTTAGTAGGACATTAGAGCTTGCCTTATCAATGGGAGCCCCAAGGACAAGTGGAGACACAAATGCTATTTGTTTAGGCTTATGATTGTCTTTCTGGGAGATAGGCTTTTCTTTAGGTCTGAGGTAATAAGTTAAGATCAGCAACACCAGCTGGCATTCCTAGGATTTCCTGATCCCTACATGAACCTTGAAGTAATATAAGTAACGTGGACTTTCTTTCTTAGTCTTAGGGTGCAATTCAGGCCACAGGCTTGAGTAATTTGTCAAATTTAGGATCAAAATAGTAGAAAGAAGCTTTAAATTGTATATCATAAACTCTCCTTGTGAGGACTATTTAAATCTGTTATCTGTAATAATGTAAGACAAAGAGTCATGCAAAATTACAATACATGAGGTTGCTTCTGCTCTTTATTTAAAAGATTATTTTAAAGAGCATGGCTTCTAAAAAAGATGAGGAAAAGGCAGTATTTTATTGCTGTCAAAGACTGAGTACGGTAGCATGTCTAGGTGGCTTTTGGAACAACTGATAAGATCCCTAGCAAGAAGAACATTTATTTCAATAATACATATGGTTCCTAGGGGAAGCAGAGGTAATGGAAGAGCCAGAAGATTCCAAACATCATTTAAGATGAAAAAGTAAAAGTAGATGCTCATGTTGCCCCAAGAGAAGTAGCAAAACACTTGATTGATCGGCATTTTAACAAAAGATAGTGTTCTTCTGAAAGTTCTCATTTAATTTGATTCAGACTGAGTAACTGAAATCACAGAAAAGAATAAATCTTGAAGGGAATAAATTTTCGCTCACTAATATGTGGGATTATTTAGTTATAATTAGTGTCTAAAAGTGAGCAAAACTCAAAAAAATGGAGTCACAGCTCTGAACTTCAGGAGAGCAAACAGTGGTTATTGGCAGAATCCAATGGGAGAGTGCCCTGTCAGACAAAGGAGAGACCAGGAGAGCTGGTTGATCTTCAGGGACAAGCCCCTCAAAGCACAAGAAGAGTCCACTCACTTTGCAGAAAATTGAGCACAGGCCATCATGGATGAAGAAAAGACTTCTGACTGTGCCAAATCACAGAATCACAGAATTCTAGGGGTTGGAAGGGACCTCGAAAGATCATCTAGTCCAACCCCCCTGCCAGAGCAGGGTCACCTAGAGTACATCACACAGGAACGCATCCAGGCGGGGTTTGAATGTCTCCAGGGAAGGAGACTCCACAACCTCTCTGGGCAGCCTGTTCCAGTGCTCCGTCACTCTCACAGCGAAAAAGTTTCTCCTGATGTTCACATGGAACCTCCTATGCTCCAGTTTGCATCCATTGCCCCTTGTCCTATCATTGGTCATTACTGTAAAAAGCTTGGCTCCATCGTCCTGACACTCAGGAAGCCTACAGAAATTGGAAGCAGGGATGGGCTACCTGGGAAGAATATAGAAACAACTCTAAAGCATGCAAGGACGGAGTTAGGAAAGCCAAAGCTCAGCTAGGACTGAAACTAGAAGTAATGTGAAGGGCAACAATAAATGTTTCTTTATGTACATTGACAGCAAAAGGAAAGCTAAAGAGAATGTGGTCCCACTGCTCAGTGGGGCAGGGGAGCTACTGACAAGGAACGTGTCAGAGAACGAAGTACTTTTTGCCTCAGTTTTCACTAATGAAGTTGACCTGTCGGGTGAGTGTTAACCAAAACAGAGAACAGCATTTGGGAGCACTAAACTTGAGTGGATATGCACAAGTCTATGGGTCCAGATGGGGTTTATTAGATGGTGCTGAGAGCACTGGCCATTGTAATCGCAAGCCGATTTTCTATCAGTAAAAAGCTTTCAGGATAATACTTATTGTCTTATTGATAAGTCTTATTGATGTTTGGGAAAAGGTAAATGTGACACCCACCTTCAAGGTGGCCATGAAGGAGGATCAAGCAAACTGAAGGCTGGTCAGCCTTGCCACCATCCCTGGGAATGTTATGGAACAAATCATCCTGGAAGCTATTTCCAGTTATACAAAGAACAAGAAGTTGACTGGAAATAGCCAACATGGATTTTCCAAGCACATGGCATGGCTGACCAGACTATTTGCCTTGTCATGAGAAATGTGCCTCAATGAACAAAGTGAAAGCAGTACAAGTTGTATACCTTGGCTTTAGCAAGGACTTTGCAACGTCTTCTCTTAGTCTCCTTTTAGCCAGATTGGCAAAATACGGGCTTTATTAGTGGACAATAAAGTGAGTGGAAGATTGGCTGGATTACCAATTGCTGGCTGGATTGCCCAGAGGGTATTAATCAGAAGCACAGAGTCCAGTTGGCAGAGTGACACCCCTCAGCGTTCAAGACAAGCAACAAGGCTGTTTAGTGTTTTTATTAATAACCTAGATGGTGAGATGGAGTGCAATTTGAGATATATATAGCTAAGAAAAAAACAGATTATTGTATTCCCTGCAGTAACAGAGAAGAAGAGAGAAGGATAATAGATCTTTGTGAAAAGAAGAGGCTTCAGTTCAGAACCATATTTTGGAGCTTAGGAAAAAAGTCTAAATTGCAGTAAGGAAGGGAGATGCTACTCTGTACTATTCATAATATAGATCATCAAAAATAAAAAAAAGGAAAGAACTTCTTATCATTGACAGTGACCAGGTCCACAGTGCAGAGCACTGTTCAAAAACCTAGTGAAGCAAACCTTCTGACTCCGATAGTTCACTGTCTACAAGACAGAAAAGAGAAAAAAGGTATTTTCTACACTTCACATGTGGAGAACGGAGATACAAATTTCCTGAGTTCAACCCTGATACTCCAGATGAGTATTGCTCATCTGGAAACCTTATCAGTGACTTTATGCACAGTTCTATGCAGCAATTAAAAATACTCTAATGGAGTATCCATTGGACCACTCTGCTTCTAAATCCTGAGATTTCCCACCTTCATTTGACCCTTCTTAGTTGCTCTCTCTTTCACAAGTTGATTTCTGAAGCAGATGTCCTGCCTTGGATTCATTTTCTGCTGTGTGCTGCTTCCCAAATGACTACCATTTCTTTCTCATGGGAGATATCAAAGAGGGATTTTGGGATAATCTGTCCTTCTTTGGGTCATTCAGGGTCTAATTCAGCTCAGAAAGTGCCTTTATTATAAACTGCTTTTTCTTTCTACTTTTATGGGTTCCTGAAGCTTAAAGTAAGTAGACATGATTAATTTCAAACAGGCAAATTTTGACTGCATTTCTAGGAACTTCTTTTCACATGTCAGTAAGAACTCCAGATTCCCAGATGTCCTCTGGAAATCTCTGTTGTTCCCTCAGCACTGGAAAATAGAGGCTTACAGGGAAGGGACCCTCACCCATGTCTTTTAAGTTTTGAGTTCTGCTCCTGGCCTCCTGAATGGCTTCTTTTCATGGTTTTATCTCACTGTACCTCAGTTGCCCATCAGCAAATAGGTTCCAGCAGTAGTTACCTTTTCCTTAAAAGTATTGTAGGAATAAATATATATAGAATCATAGAATCATAGAATCACGGAATGGTTTGGATTGGAAGCGGCCTTAAAGATCTTCTAGTTCCACCCCCCCGCCATGGGTAGGGACACCTCCCACCAGACCACGTTGCTCAAAACCCCATCCAACCTGGCCTTGAACACTGCCAGGGAGGGGGCAACCACAACTCCTCTGGGCAACCACAACTCCTCTGGGCAACCTGCACCAATGTCTCACCACCCTCACAGGAAAGAATTTCTTCTTAATATCCAATCTAAATCTACCCTCTTTTAGTTTGAAACTGTTTCCCCTTGTTTTGTCACTCCATGCCCTTGTAAAAAGTCTCTCTCCAGCTTTCCTGTAGCCCCTTCAGGTACTGGAAGGCTGCTCTAAGGTCTCCCTGGAGTGTCCTCCAGGCTGAACAACCCCAAGTCTCTCAGCTTGTCTTCATAGGAGAGGTGCTCCAACCATCTGATCATCTTCGTGGCCCTCCTCTTGACTCACGCTAACAGCTCCATGTCCTTCTTATGCTGGGGACTCCAGAACTGGACACAATACTCCAGGTGGGGTCTCACGAGAGCTGGTCACACTTCTTTTGTTGCAGCTCAGATTACTGTCGGCTTTCCAGGTTGCAAGCGCATGTTGCCGGCTCATGTTGAGCTTTTCATCAACCAGCAACCTGAAGTCCTTCTCCTTGGGGCTGTTCTCAATCCATTCTCAATCCATTCTCCACTCAGCCTGTATTTGTGCTTGGGATTGCCCCAACCTATGTGCAGGACCTTGCACTTGGCCTTGTTGAACTTCATGCAGTTTGCATGGGCTCACCTCTCAAGCCTATCAACGTCCCTCTGGATGGCATCCCTTCCCTCCAGCATGTCGACCACACCACACAGCTTGGTGTCATCAGCAAACTTGCTGAGGATGTACTCAATCCCACTATATGGATATATATGAATGTAGTCCCACAGTGATCTTATCTGGCACACTTCACCCTATGGTGCCTCACAGGTCTGTAGCTGAAACAATGTTTCTCTTAATTTGGTAACTTCTGAAAAAAATGCCTTTTTATGCTTTTCTCTAGACATGAACTTGATGAAACCTGAAGGTTACAGCAAGGTTTTGAGACGACTTCTTGTGAACATCTGTCCTACTTTGACATATATTGCAATTGTAAACAGGAGTGTGTATGCTGTAAGATCAATTGGAGGAATAAATTTATTTTGGTTTTAAGAGGGAGAAACCAAAAATCCGGTTTGGTTTCTTACTAAAATACTCTTCGTGAAAGGAAATATGACCAATAGATGGCACTGTGGTTCTGTGACTCAGGTGTTCTTTATGTCTGTGCAACGGTGCAATGCAATTTATGTATGCTGCTTATTAATTTTAATCTTATAGTACAACTTCTTAGTGAAATTAATTTAATTGGCTTGTCACTACTGCAAGCAAGTTGTTCCTGAGACTGAAATGTTTTAAGCTATATGTACTTATCCAAAGAATATACCTTTTCAGTAGAAGGATGACTGTCCTTAGAAAAAGAGAATGATTGCAATGGCTCATTTTGAACCAGTTTACTGAGACAGTTAAATTCTGCAACGTTCTCTTTCTCTCAAGATAATTAAAATTACTTTATCCTTCAACAGCCATTGTACTATGGATATCTATGGGAGATTAAACCAAACCAAAACAACTACTTAGGACAAACCTCCAGTTTATAAAACAACTGATGGCATTTAAATATTTTAATCTGCTTTACTAGCAGTGGGATCTGACAAAACAATAAAGCATTGAAACACCATTTTACATTAACATTTACAAAACACAACAAATGTTTTTCTCTACGTATTTACATAAGCAGACATGTAAGTATTCAAAATAGAATGCATCTCACTGTTTGGCAATAATTACATAAGTACAGTGTGTGGTTGGCTGAATGGTATAGATACATAGGATTTTTTACCCTGAAGTGTATAAAGTATGCACACCAGCTTAGGAGATACATGGTGAGCTTTATGTCTTTGGACATTTTTCAGATGCAGTCTTATCAGTAGTAAAACATTGATCTACTTGAAAAATTGTTGATTGAAACTTTTTTTCAGATGAAGCAGGTTTTTTTGGATGCACATATGACAGACTGACTCAGCATGCTTTTCCTGTAAGGTAGGGGAAAGCCCTAACCTCTGAGCTAGTCTGTGTGAATGTCTTCTCTTTTTTTGCCTGGAAAATTACAAAAATTTCCATTCCAGTCTGATGCATAATGAAACATTCACATTTTTTTGCAAGATGGAAGTGTTGATCTGAAGCTAGTCATACTAAACTGTAGTGTTCATCCCAAGCATGGGTCCCATGCTATAAGTTCTAGTTTAAAACAGCTGAACTTTGTCATCTGTCTGCAGTATGACTCTATTAATTGCTATCTACTGATGAACAACCTTCTTCAGATCTGGCATGGTGAGTAGAACAAATTCAGACGCTGACTCCATCATCCTCACTAAGGCAAACCACATAAAAATCTATTAACATTTTAGTGCAAGGTGGCAGAATCAGGCCTCGCTGAACTGTGAAAGATGTCCGTAAAGAGCTGGAGATACTGATCTTTATCTGCTGTGCATTCTTGGCTTTGAGAGGCTTCTTAGGCAAAAGCTGCTGATCACTCAATAAAACCACCTATCTGAGTGCTTGCAGTATTAAAATGTCAGACATCAGATATCCCTGCTTCTAAGCAAAAAATAAGTGTTATGTTACCTCCAGCTGTCAATTAAAGAAATGCTGTCAAGTCTCTTAGGTCCAAAATACAGGTTTTATTTTAATAAGCTGGAAAAAAATTCTTGTTCAGAGTCATCATCTAATAAAACATCATACAAGTAACTGAAACCCTTCCTGTTTGTAGTGAAACATTCCCTGTCAGTATTTGCAACCTGAGCAATTTGACATTGTGAAAGAGGAACAGAAGGTGAAATGAAAGAGAACCAGGGGAGACTGGTTTGCTCTGCCCCGTGGGAGAAATGCAGATGGTAAGTGGAGAGCATAAGCAGTGAACATTAAATGCTCAGTAACAGTTTATCAAGCGCAAGCTGGTGAAGGAAACTGCACAGACCAGCAACTGGACCCTCAGGAGTTTTGGGAGGAATTGAGATTCGGAGAAGTGCAAGGTGCCATATACATCATACAGTATGCAGGCAGGCTCTGCTCCCTGGCATAAACAGGCAATAGAGCCCGAGCTGACTGTCCCATCTGCTTCTTTCTCTTGCAAGGCCAGAGAAGCTTACATCAAGATTGGCACAAATTGCACAAAACATGGCAATTCCCTCCACTGGTTGAAGCATCTGTTTTCTTTCCCCTCACATGTGGGGTTAGAAACCTTCGAACCTGTGTCAGTATTCATCATATAAAGGCAATCTGGTTTGGTGGCAAATCCTGAGACTTAGACCTTTACTCTTGAAAGACCTTTGGTTTTATTATTTCCTACTTCTTCCCTGGGGCGTCTGTTCCCAAAGGTGAATCAAAAACTTTCACTCCAGTTGTGGAGACATCTGGACACCAGAAGATACCTGAATACTCTGTTTTGTGGGATATCCTGAACCGTTTCTGCTCCATCAGTGCTCCATCTCTTGCCTGGCTCACCTATTTGAAACAAGCTGGCTATTGTCCCCTGATTTTGGGTCTATATCAAACTCACCAGGAAATAGTGGAAAATCACTGCTCCCACCTACCATTACAGTGGTCCTTATGCTCAGTTGTATTTAGCAGATTCCGCCTGAAATCCCTTCTGTGCCTGCATGGCACTTCTCACACGGCGCTGTGCAGGAGCAGGGTGTACACAGGGAGGCAGGAGCAGCAAGTTCATTTTTCCTTCTGCTGAAACTGTTCAGTTTGGTTGTGATGATCAAGTGTACCCAGAGCCAGAGAGACATATAAACCACCTTAGTGAGCACAGCATTTATACCACTTGATTTATTAGGTTCCCAGTTTTTTGGCGAAAACAATTAATAGCCACAAACTGATGGATGACATGTATGGCATCCTTGTAACAGGGCTACAGCACTACACTTTGACCCAAGTGTGGAGACTCAGGGCTATGGAGTGAGTCAGTTGTCACCATGTGCCCACAGAGTTTCTGTGTGACCGGTACACAGTGGCTCTGACTCATCCCATGTTGAAGGAAATGGCTCATAAAACTGGCAGATTTAGTTATACTGGCAAGAGGGCAATAAAAGCAGTTTCTTAGAAATCAGCCAAATACCCACCCAAGTTTGTAAGCCCTTTTCTACCACAGATCAGTATTTTAAGCTAAAAGTCTTTCCCTTCCAAAGACCCCCCAGCTGGTAGACTAGAACCAGATTCAGTTTCTCTCTGTCTCTCTCTTTCTTTGCCTTAGTGGAAATTTAATTGGTCTGTGAAAACTGAACAGCTTCAAGAGAAGGACTGATGAAGGCATTGGAGTTTGCCTTCTGGATAGGCAGTGTTTTTTTCAGAGTGGACAGGATCTGAAACTGGAATACATCCTACTTCTGATGATTATGGCTGCAAAATTCATGGAAGAAATCAAGTTCTTTGACTTAGGTTTTGCAGGTGGATGCATCATTTATATTTCTGCTCTCCAGCAGAGTCCTACTGGCTTCAGTGAAATTGTCTATGATGCCCAAAAGGAAATAGTTTCATGACTAAGCATTTCTGTCACGCAATGTGTTTGATGTTCTTTAGGTAATGTGTTCTGCCCTTGGAGCTATGAAGTGAAATACAGTGCCACTTATAAGTCTTGTTATTTTTCAATTGGGCCCCATTTGCCCTTACATATTTCATTAAGGCTGAGTCCTAATAGTGCAAGCTACCTACCATTCCTGAGCAATCTACCATAACAGCAAAACAGAGAAACCAAGGAAAACATATCTGAGCAAGAACAAATGTTCTAATAATTCTGGCTTTACAAGCACTAAAACAATCCCAGAAGGATATCTTCATAGTGATCTTTTTAACCAAAGAGAAATGGTGAGAGAGAATCTGCTGCAACATTTTACCAAAGGATTTACTCATGCAAAACTTCCACTGACATTACTTAAATCAGACTCTGTTGGAATTGAACAGAGGCATGTATGTGGAATCGTTACTGAAATTACTTAGAAATGCTGTGCCTAATTTTCTGCTCTTCTCTCACTTCACTTCCCTGTCAACACCAGTGGGAAGGGCTGGGGAATTAAGTCCAATAATTACTTTTGAAAAAATTACTTTCAAGTTTTCAGCTGAACAGATGAAAATTTTGAATGGAAATAAAGTACAAGACATGAAATAAAGATTAAGAATAATGGTAGAAACAAAGGATCATTCAAATATAATTTACCTTTGAAGATTTCTAATTTGAATTCTAGAATGAGTGGCAGAAAAGCCCAGTAACATTTCACGATGGTCACTCAGAAGAAAAAAATAGCCATAAAGACAGTTACCAAAATGTCCATATAATTAATCTATGCAAGTTTTAATAGATTTTTCTTTAATACTTTAAAATGTATTTTAAATATATATTAGTAAATTAACCATCATTTTATTTAAAATTCCTGTAAAGTGCTCATTCAGTTAATGATAAGAAAATTCCATTGCAGCAAGACAAACTAGCTGGAGCATACTCTGTGAGAACATCAAAGGACAGCTTAGCTTTCATTTGCAAAGAGAAAAGAAATGTGCAGGTTTCTTCACAGCCCATGTTATAATACCAGAAATTGCATTTTTTTTCTTTAAGAAAGATATCCTTTAGAATATTAAAAAAATAAGTTTCATAAAGCCTGTGCTTAAAACAGCCAAAGTACTGTATGAAAAAAATGTCACATTTGATACCATTTCAACCCTGCTTCTCATCCACAGGATAATATGAGGCGTACATGCTGTTATTGGAGGGTGGATCTCTTGAACAGGGTGGATTTTCCTAAGCTATCAGAGCTTCTGACAGCCAGGTGAAATTTTCAGTGTGCACACGGTGGTTGTCATGGCAGCTGCCAACCGTCACACTCCGCTAACCTTTTCGTTCACTGGGCTGATACTTCCCTTAGAGGTACCATCCAAATGATGTATTCCTATCGTGACCATCGAATAATCCTTAGCCATCATTTTTGCCTCTTTTTTCAAACTCTTCATTTGTGCTAGCTGGATCTGGCTGGAATTATATGCAAGTGCTGGAATAGTGTTCACTAAAATCAGCTGGAAAGGTTTCTTCTCCTCCTTGTAGCGACACTGAATGTAACGGGAGAAAGCTGAGCGGTAGGTTTTATTGAACAACGTATATACAAGTGGGTTGACAGCTGAAGAAAGGTAGCCAATCCAAACAAATATGTTAAGTAGTCCTTCAATGACTTTTTGATTGCATGACTCCTTGCAAATTACGGCCATCACATTGGTGATGAAAAATGGGCACCACATCACAACAAACAGAAAGAAGACAATGCCAAGAACCTTGGAAGCCTTCTGCTCATTGCTGATGGATTGCATTGTTCTCCTCCCAGAAGTCCCCATATCTCTGTTCAAAGAGCGCTGAAAGAGTTTTTCTGAGGACAGGGAACTCTGAGGGAGGAAGCTAAATGAAGCAAACTTGGTCTTTGGGCCAATGTCATTCACACATAGCATAGCTTCCTTCTGCAGTGACTTGATAGTTAAAAAGTATGTGACCACCATGATGGTTAGAGGGATGAAGAATGATACAAAAGAGCCTACTAAGACAAAATTCTCATCCGCGAGTAAGCAGCTGCCTTTCTTAAACACTTTGGAGTCATCTTGTAGTCCAAAGACAGGTATAGGCATGGAGATACCTGAAGATGGATTAGAGAAAGAAGAGGTTAAACACAGTCAAAAAACACCATTTCCAATATCCAAGAAAAAATAACCAAAACACTCTTAGCTATATGCAGATATTTCTCAAAGAATCGATGGTTATAAGGTGCAAGTGAACACTAACAGATAGAGCCATGATTAATAGACATCCCAAAGCAAACAGAATATACACAAGAGAGGGAAAAATATTGCATCTCATGTTTCAGCAATAGCATGATGCTAAACCTGTTATGACATTTTACTGGGGCCACACTAAGATACGATGCTTTGTGAAACATTGGTCTTGCAGAAGCTGAGTTTTGTGAATTGAGCCGTGGTCTGCCAGGCTCTGGTGTTTGTGCTGCCACCACCTTTACAGGCTCACAGCAAAGAAGGGCAGGGGAACAGAAGCACTGGCATTACATGGGATTTTTGCTAATCTGAATTCCCTGTCTCCTTCAAAAAACCTCAGCCACAGGTAGAACACATTTTGCTTGCATCCAACTGTCCCATGGCACCTGTCAGCAACAAAAGCATAACTCCTTAATGGAGTTGGATCTTGGGATCCCTGTAGCGATCTCCAGACTTGCTCCTTGGTTCCTGGTACCTTGGCAGAGGCTTTTATTGACTATGAGCAAGATGATATTGTGTCTTTCTTTTCTAGAGTGGCTCAAGAGTGGTCTTGGGCTGTTTTTTGTAAGATGATTAAGTGTTTTGGGTACTGGTTTCTAGCTAGGTTGTGAAATACCAATTTTAGGAGGAAAGATATATTTTTGTTGTAGGCCTGAGAGTAATCTTTCGTTGGGTCTTTTTCTTTTCTCCCTGTAATCTCCATACAGTCAACACAGTCTATATGCTAAAAAAACTTTCTGTAGCAATGTCTGGAGGAGCAAGGGGGACAAACTAAGCACTGAGACACACCAATATGAGGCAGCTTGAGATGTGGTTCACCCTGCAGGACTGTGGAGGTCCCTTTATGGTATTGCCAACTGCTACAGGCTGTCCTCTCAAAGCACAGCCCTGAAGGCAATGGGATCCGTGCAGACCTTGTCTTGTTCATGTGCTACATCCTTGCCCTGTCATGAATGGCAAGGCCAGGTGATGAAGTCCATTTTCCTTGGACTGCTCCATCTGATTCAAGCGCATGATACCATTTCCTCAGGGACTTCTGCAAATGCTGCTAGTGTCTGATAAAAATCAAACCGCTGCTGTTTCTTTGGTTGTTTGTTTTGGGGTTTTTTTCAATGTTTGTCTCCTCCCCTTTCCCAAATGGATGCTGTCTCATCAAGACAAGCAGTGTTCAGACAGCGAAAGGGATGATGTGCTGTGAAGACAGCAAAAAGTGGAGTTGTGAAGCAGGGAGTGATAATGAACAGGGAGTGATACCCTGTTTGGATAAAAGCAGCTAAGAGTCTGACTCCTGTGGAAAGTTAGCATAGTCTCGGAGCTTCAGTCCCCTTTGCATCTTTGAACAGAAATCCCAGGCTCTGTATTTGGCTTCTGAGGAAGAAAATTAATTAGAGAAGGATTTATTATGATGCTGTGCCCTACCTAGTCCCCTGTGTTCCTTACTGGTTCACAGATGAATCCTGAAACTCATCCTCTCAACATCAGCACTTAAATAGTCCCTCTACCTCCCTTCCTTTCCCCTCTTCCCACTCTGGTGCTTAGACTGGGAGCCCCTTAAAAGCACAGGCTGTCTTTTCACACATTTCCAGTGCCCGGCATGAAAGCTCCAGTCCTAGAGGGAGGCTGTGGAGTTCAGGCACAGTACAAAACTAATTATAACAGTAATAATAATATTAGACTATTAGTTTTTTCAAATGTTCCATTCTTTTGGTGATTCTGGAGCTTCTACAAAGCTCTTTATCTTTCTAAAACGACTGCTCTTTATTTTTCTAACAACACTGTAGCTTATTTTATCTGCACAGCTTTGAACTGAGTCATGGCAATGCCTTGGGCCAATTTACAAGAGTACTGTTCTTATCTGCAGAGGGCAGAAGCTGTTGGAGAGCCTGTGGTATTATCCTTTCTTTTTCTGTTCCAAGACTGCACAAAACCCTGAATGCTTGAGCTTAGGCTGTGAGAGGCCAATGGATGAGATTCAACCTCATGCAGTGCGTGGCATCTCCTGGGTCAGGCTGATGGAAACCTCCAGTGACCCCAGGAAAGCTGCTGCCTGAAAAGGTCTGAGTCAGGCTGACTGATAGCACAGAGGGAGAGGTCACCTGCGGGAGCCACATAGCCCAGCCATGGCTGGGTCATCTGGGGTGCTGAACACCTCCAGGGAAATGGGGAATTCTTTGAAGTTCCTTTTCTTTTTTGTATGAGTTGAAGGGACACTGAAGACACTCAGCACCTGCCGGCACTACACTTCAGCTGCGTGAAGACACAGCGCTCGTCAGAGCAATACCACAAGTTTCCCATCCGGTTCTGCCCTGTACTGATAACAGCAGGGCTGTTTTCTCATTTCATTCAAGGACCTAGTGTGAGCTGCAGAGATAAAATAAACAATGGTATTGACAGAATAAAAAAATGCCTTTCATTACTACAGACCTTATGATTCAACTGCAGCAGAAGGCATGGAAGGAGAGTCAGCAGCACCAGAAAGAGGAAAATTTTAGCATAGCTGCAAGCTTTTTCAAGTAAAAGGCCAAAGTCAGTTACAACTTCTAACCCAAAATACAAGTGCAGCAATTGCCCACTTGCTTTGTTTTATTGTTAGCAGCTTCTGGAGGACTGGTATCTAAATCTATATTTCTGGCTTTAAACAATGGAAATGAGCTTCAACTTGTAGCTGGAGTTTCTACATTTTCTTGTCATTCCCTTAGCAAGTGCCAAAGTGCTATTCGCAGCAGAGCTGCAGCAGGTACTGCCAGTCATGTAAGTTTTTCTGAATCAAGACATTTTTCCCCTACAGCCACAGGTAACTGGCCTGTATACAGTTTGAAAATACCAGAGGTGCCACGGCTTGGTAACAGAGAACACTGAGAGCTGTAACCTGCTTTTTGTGTATGCCTCAGTTCAGCTGGTGTAGGGGATCCCACAAATAATATTGTGGCATCCCTGCATGGAATAAATTAATTTCCAGCCCAACTGTCTCTTTTAATATCTCTACAGGGACTAAACATATTGCTCCTGTGCCCAAAGGAATAGAGTTTGTTCCTCTTCAACAGGTCGATTCTGGCTTCTGCAGCATGAGGGTAACAAATCCCAGTGAGGACACAGGGGCCAAATCCAAAGGCAGTCATGTTTAAACTGTAAATAAAGGAGCTTCCATGTACAACCCATATCTACTGTTTTGATGGGATTTTTAAGAAGCATCACACGTGGCCAAGAATGTCACCCACACGTCACTCAGGTTTGGTCAAAATCAAGTTTGTACTGTAGACATGTAACAAAAAATTCCCATCTAAGCGGTATTAGCAGCTGACTGAATTCTTTAAAGATCAAAGCTGACCATCTATTTCTCCTTGATGATTCAGATGTGTGATGTCTTGCTAGTTTTATTATCCTTGTTTATCAGCTCCCTGCTTTGGGTGACTGTGTATGTTTAAGAAGACGCAGGCTGTGCCTGTGTATTCAGATGTCAGGAGAAGAAAATCAGCTTCATAAGAAAGGATCACACAGTGCTAACTATTAAGGCTAAGTGGTTATTTGGGGAAAGGACCATGTACGAACAGTAGATCTGGAGGAAACAACTTGGCAAGGCTGTTGCAGAACAGCTATTCTACATCCCCAGCAGCCCTTAGCTCAAAGTCAGTCTGGAAAAAGTCTTGATAACCCCTGAGTACTTTTTTATGGTTTATCTTACTCTGCTTCCAAATCAAAATAAGCTGAGACAAATAAAGCACTCAGCATAGAACAAGAGCATTCATTTTTTTTCTTGTCTCCTTCCAATTGTGGGCAGCAACATTGGAAGAAACAGACACATCCAGTCTATACAGGGCTCCATGGCTGGTGTCACCACCACAACTGTATTTTTTTTGTTAATGGGATGGCCTACACGGCACCAGGCTTCCTGGCATCAGCTGGGATCCACCTTTCTCACAGGGTTAAGAGGGTCTTTGCTCAGGAGCTTGTGGGGCTCATTGACAGAGCTTTAAACTAGGTGTGAAGGGAGAGGAGGACAATACCAGTCTTCCTTGTGTCAAGCTAGGATAGACATGCCAAGGTTAGAGGGACTGGGTGCTAGCGAGGGCCCTCAACATCCTAATCAGAGATGAGGTGAACACACTGCAGCACACCCGGAGTCTATGGAGATGAACAAGGGACTCCTGAGGTAACAAGAGCCAACAGGAAGCACTAGGGAAATACCTCAAAGGAATTCCAGCCACTCCAGCCAGTAAGTCAACTTCATTGGGGGCCCAACTTAAATACCTCTGTGCAAATGCACACAGCATGGGCAATAAACAGGAGGAGTTAGAGACATGCATGTGCCTGCAGGGCCATGTTCCTATTGGCATCACAGACACCTGGTGGGATGATTCCTGTGACTGGAGTATTGGAATGGAAGAATACAGGCTCTTTAGGAAGGACAGGCAGGAAGACAAGAAGGAGATATTGCCCTCTATGTCAATGACCAGCTGGAGCGCATGGAGCTCCACCTGGGGATGGACAGGGAGCCAACTGAGAGCTTATGAGTCAGGATTAAAGGGAGGCCAGGGGACATAATAGTGGGGGTCTGTCTGCTACAGGCTGCCCAATCAGGAAGATGGAGTGGACAAGGCCCTTTATAGACAGGTGGGAGCAGCCTCACATTTGCAAGCCTTGGTCCTGACGGAGGACTTCAACCACCCTGATATCTGTTGGAGGGAGAACACAGCAAGGAAAAAGCCATTCAGGAGGTTCCTGGAATGCATTGATGATAACCTCCTTCTCCAAATGATAGAGGAGCCAACGAGGAGGGGCTGGTGGGGAATGTGAAGCTTAAGGGAAGCCTTGGCTGCAGCAACCATGAGATGATCTAGTTCCCCAGATCCTTAGGGCAGTGAGGAGGGTGCATGGCAAGCTTGCTACCCTGGACTTTGGCCTCTGAAGGGACCTCCTTGGTAGATCACGAGGGGAAAAAACCCTAGAGGGAAAAGGGGCCACAAGAGAGCTGGTCAGTGTTCAAGGATCACCTCCTCCAAGCTCAGGAGCACTTCATCCCAACAAAAAAGAAGTCACGCAAAATGCCAGAAGGCCTGCATGGATGTGCAAGGAGCTCCTGGAAAAACTCAAACACAAAAAGAACCCTACAGAGGGTGGAAGCAAGGATAGATATCCTGGGAGGAATATAGAGAAATTGTCTGAGCAGCCAAGGATCAGGTTAGGAAAGCTAAAGCCCTGATAGAAGTAAATCTGGCCAGGGACGTCAAGGGCAATAAGAAGAGCTTCTATAGGTGTAGCAGTGATAAAAGGAAAACTAGGGAAAATGTGGGCCCTCTCTGGAAGGAAATGGGGACCCAGTCACCCAGGATATGGAGAAGGCTGAGATACTCAGTGACTTTTTTGCCTTGGTCTTCTCTGGCAAGTGCTCAAGCCATACCACAGAAGTCACAGAAGGCAAAGACAGGGACTGCGAGAATGAAGAACCATGGTAGGGGAAGATCAGCAGCCTGGAAATCCAGCAGTGTCCTGGGCTGTATCAAAAGAAGCGTGACCAGCAGATGGAGGGAGTTGATTTTCCCCCTCTACTCTGCTCTTATGAGACACCACCTGGAGTACTGTGTCCAGTTCTGGAGTCCCCAGCATAAGAAGGACATGGAGCTGTTGGAGAGAGTCCAGAGGAGGGCCATGAAGATGATCAAAATGTTGGAGCATCTCTCCTATGAAGACAGGCTGAGAGAGTTGGGGTTGTTCAATCTGTAGAAGACTCCAGGTAGACCTTAGAACAATACCCGAAGGTATTATCTAAAATAAAATTACTGTACAGATGGAGAAACGGGCATTGTGATCTTATTTAGTGACTTTTGTTATCAGTGTTGTTGTATTGTGAGAGGGACTTTTTACAAAGGCATGTAATGATAGGACAAGAGGGAATAGTTTCAAACTAAAAGAGGGTAGATTTAGATTGGATATTAGGAAGAAATTCTTTCCTGTGAGGGTGGTGAGACATTGGTGCAGGTTGTCCAGAGGAGTTGTGGTTGCCCCCTCCCTGGCAGTGTTCAAGGTTGGATAGGGCTTTGAGCAACGTGGTCTAGTAGGAGGTGTCCCTACCCATGGCAGGGGGCTTGGAACTATATGATCTTTGAGGACCCTTCCAACATTCTATGATTCTGTGATTCTACGATTCAAGCCCTGGAGGTACATTATCCACTGTGTTTCCCATTGACATGCCCACTTGTATCGGAATAATTTCCCTTGCAAAAAAACCCTAAATATTATGTTCCTCTGGTAAAAGGTGGTTTATTTATATAGTTTGATTTATACACAAGTGGCTATTTCCAACTCCATGGACTTTAATAAACTGCAAAACAGAACCCAAAAAAATAAAGATGAGTAATAAATCCTGCATTAAAGTTCAACCATTGGAGCACAACTTCAGAATGACAAAAAGCTCTTGAAAACACCAAAGGTTAAGAAGTAAAGCAATAGAATCCTTCTTGTTTTTCTCTCAAAAAGCCTAGTAAGACTGACAAAGGTTGATTTACTGGTACACATTGCTGGCTTGCAAATCTTCAGAGATATAAAACAGCCATAAAAACACTTTAACTGGACAGGTAAACTGGGTTTGCAGCTGCCTTGAGCTGCTGGGACTGTCAGTGAATCAAAGCCAGAATCTACAATATGCCCTGCAGGATGGCACACTTGGGCTACTTAGGATGAAGAGAAGGAGGGGGGAGTGAACTGATAAAGTCAAGGTTTCTTTTGTGAAGTCTCCTTCAAGCAGAAACTGTCAGTCATATGCTTTCACCTCACATATATCAATTTCAATTGATTTGAATACAAATGAACATTACTATGTGCCTTAATAAATGTCCAAGGGATAAAAAATACCTTTTAGAAATGTCATTACAGTTTCTCAGCAAAATTCAGCACCTTTGTTCACCTTTGCATGAAAAAGAAAAAAAACCTTCCCAGCTCAAGTTTTAGCAGCCACACTGATTCAGACATATACAGGTTATGGGCCAGATCATGGGCCACTGCACAGAAATGTGCTGTGACACTGGGGACCTATGAAAGGATTGCTGCTTGGAGAAGGCCAGTCTCTCCTTCAAACAGCTCAATGTGTCAATATTGTCAATTCCTTTAGAAAATTTCTTTAGAAAAACCCATGCCTGGTATCTGGTGCCTTTCTGTAATTCAGAGAATGTCTGCCCTCAGTAAATCTACACATTCAAACAGCAAACAGCCGTCCATGTATACTCACATGCTACATCCCAGGGCATACAATGCATACCCTCAGTTTCAAGTTGTATAAAAATTGCTTTGATGCAACACAGTCATCACATTACTTTCAATATTTTGGATTGAAATAACCACATAAAATAATACTTATTCATTTGTGCTACCATGGTCCCCTGTGTGGATGTTTGCTTGCTCTAGGAACACAAACGACCGTGAGCCAGTTGTGGGGGGGCCATGGACCATGTCCTCCTCTGAGTATAAAGGATGCAAATGTGTCTGGACCTTGTATCAGGAGCTGGAGTTTCATGACAGCTACTTCTGCGCTTTCACTTAAACATCCGCAGAAGAGCCATTCAGTCTGGCTCCGTGTCTTTGCTTGGTGTGTGGCACTCACCATCAAGGGAGTCATCATTTCCCCAGACCTGTAAATATTTAGCTGATTTCTGCATGCGCCTGAAAATGTTATTTCCCACCTGACACATTTCCAGTCATGACAAACCTTTCATGTTGCAGTTTTGCTGCTACCCAAATAGAACCAGCTACATCGCCACTAGCAAGGTTGTGCAGTATGCTGATGGGTGGCAGTGCAGAAGCAGATATTTCCACCCGGGGAGAGGGGATATTGAAAAGCTCTGAGTGGTTTGGGAATCACCGTCTGAATCTGCATCTAGTTAGCATGAATTTTAAAAAAGCTTATTCCTTTGCTAGGCAGCATGGCAGTGTCCCCAGAGTCCTGGCCTAGAATTTCTCCTCACTTGTGAAACGAGCACAGAGCGCTTCCCTAGTGTCAGGTACACATGTTGGTGGGGGCAGGAGCAGATGAGGAGCTTTCTCTTACAAATCCCCACATAATATTTGCTTTCAGATGGATTTCCTTGAGAGCTAAATGAGTCACCATGCTGGTGGACCGTTGTCTCCTTTCTGCATCCCAAGAGGCCATCCTCAAAGAACTGGCGTCAGAGTGGGTCCAGGCATTTTTCTTATCACTGTCTATAGGCCAAATCTAGTTTTTTTATTCAAGGACACACACAGAGCTGGTTTTCTGTAGCTTTCCCTTGGAACACTTTATTTGGTCACACATGTTCTATTTAGTACAGCTGAAAGGAAAACTACTTTGTATTTAACTTCACATAGCAGGTACCAGCTAATACCTGGATTATTCTATAAATTTTGAAATGGCTTTGTTCTTTGCAGCTCAGAAAATCTCTAAGGAAACGTATTATTTAGCCTAGTAGGAGATATATTCAATTATTTTTATGTGAGGAAATGATTGTAAATGATAATTTATAATAATATAATGCTGTAAATGGTCTATTTCACTTTAGAAAAAAAAATCAGAAGTGTCTCAGTCTCTTCCTGATACGTTTCTCATGTATGTTCTCAGTCCTGAAGCCTCTCTCTAACAAGTAGAGAGATCTGTCTGTCCAAATTAATTTGTAGGACTGTGAGAATAAATTAAATAGAAACAGAATTAAAGGAACATTACAGGGAGGGAAGAGCAAGAAATGAAGGACAGTTGCCCTTTTTGACCCAACTGATTAGAAACCCAGAGCTCCAGGGTGGGCTGAGCTATGAAAGGAAAGCACTGATGGAGTCACTTGCTGCTTTGGTTTAATCCTGTTCCCTTACAAACTGTGGATGCAGCTCTATTTCCTAAAGACAGCGAGAATCCAACAGTGGGAAGCAGTGTCTTTACTTTAAGATTTAAGTAAGTCCTATTCCTGCCTATACACACCTCAAAACTCCTTTCTTAGCTGTGCTGCAGGACTTGTTTACAGCAGTTCTCTGTCCTTCTTGTTTGGTCCTTCTTATTTCCTTGCTGGATTTCCTAATCCTTCTGGGTATTCAAGGAAGGCACAACCTTTTGCATAGCAATTTCCAGTGAAGCCTCTCCACCAACAGAGACTTTGCTTTTCAGCTTGTGACATTATCATTGGTTTGGGCAAAGGCTTCTGTCAAGGTGCTTATTGGCTTCTCACAGCTATCTCAAATCAAGAGAAGTTGTTATCTCTTGGTGTAATATGATTACCCAGTCACTAAAGGGACTAACAAAGGGATATAGAAGTCTGCATTTGTCAAGTAGCTAGAAGGAAAGAAAGAAAGATTTAGAAATGTCCTGAAGCATTTTATTTTGAAAAAGGATTCAGGGACTGGGGATTTCAAACTATGCCATTCATGTGTGCAGCAGGGAGCAATGGTGAGTGGTTTCACCCCCAGTGGTTTCAGCTGAACAAGATGAAATAGAGACTCTATTGCAGCCAAACCCTCTTGGCTTAGAGCTGGCACAGGTTTGTCTGCACATGCTGCCTTCACCTTCCACCGAATGAGGTGTGCAGAAGGGAGGCCTCCACGGGGTAAGAAATTGATAGAAGAAGCTGTGCTGCTCAGCCTGGTTTTTCATAAATGGGGAGGCAGTCACACTTCCCAAAGCTAATCTTGTTATCCGTTTGAATATTACTTTTTTTTTACTTACTTAGCACTGTGTGCAGTTTTGGGCTCCCCAGTTCAAAAAGGACATCAAACTACTGGAGCATGTCCAGAGGAGGGCCATGAGGATGGTGAAGGGCTAGAAGGGATGACTTATGAGGAGTGGCTGAGGTCACTTGGATTATTCAGCCTGGAGAAGAGGAGGCTGAGGGGTGACCTCATTGCAGTCTATGGCTTCCTCACAAGGGGGAGAGAAGGGGCAGGTACCAATCTCTTCACTCCTGTGATCAATGACAGAACTAGGGGAAACAGCAGGGAGCTGAATCAGGGGAGGTTTAGATTGGATATCAGGAAAAGGTTTTTTTACTCAGAGGGTGATAGAGCACTGGAACAGGCTCCCCAGGGCAGTGGTCACAGCACCAACCCTGACTGAGTTCAAGAAGTGTTTTGATGATGCTCTCAGGCACATGGTGTGACTCTTGGGGTGTCCTTCACAGGGACAGGAATTGGACTCGATGATTCTGGAGCGTCCCTTCCAACTCAGCATGTTCTGTGATTCTGTGATTCTGTGATTCTATGATTATTTCCTGATGTGCTTGTAGTTATTCCCAGGTAATCCCCCCTTTGTCCCTCAACTGCAAGTTGACTCATTTTAACTGAAACTCTGCAGTGCTTCTGTCTTTGTAGAGTAAAAGTATTTCTGCTTGGAGTCAGCACACTGTTGACTTGCAGTCAAACTTTTACCTCTAGGTCCAGCAAATGGAAAGAGTGTGTTCTTGATCAGTGGAAAGCTCAGAAAATTGAAAGATTTTATCAATTTATACAGAAATTTTCTTTTTAGATGACAAATACAAATTCCAGATGGTTGTTTACTATAAAATTTATATCTACTGAGGAATAGAACTTTTCCTATATAAGCAAGAAATACCAAACTGCCCAGTAAATAATTTTTTGCACAATCTGGCTAAAGAACAAAATAATGTGTACCACATGTCAGATTCTTCCACAGATCTCCCATGGGTTTGGTGAATCTCCCTTTTACTGTGCTTGGTTAGATCTCATAGTCTTAATTCTGAATATTTTAGTGATGCTAAGCCTGGAGAAAGATGTCAAAATACCCCAGCCCTAGGCTAGGTATTTTGGCTAGGCTAGGTAAGTGTGTCAACTTTAGATAAAAGGGAAATCTCTTTGCCTTATGTAGATTGCTGTGCAAACACAAACCATTATAAATGCATCTACAGAGAAGAAGAGGGAGGCAAGAAGGTTTGCTTTTGCAACAGAAGGAAGGACAGAGCTATTTAGTTTCAGGATGTCCAGGAGATTAGAAGTCAATAATAGAGACAGCCTAAAAGTCCTTTTCCACTTTGCTGGTCCAGAGGAACCTACTCAACCTGATCTCCAGTAAGGAGCATGCCATTTTACCACCTAGAGCACTTGTTCACCATAGAAAGCACCATTCCTTTGTTCCCCAGGTGAAAATTTAGCTCATCCTTAGAGATGGGATAAACAAATGTTTATGGGGGTGATTCAGCAGTGTTTTGGCATCACACTGCCATGTCACATCTTAGATGAAATTGCTCCTTCTTTGCCTTGCTCAATTCTATGGTTCCCAGATGATGCTGAGGGCACAAGCTGAAGGAGCACTGAGAGAAGGGCTAACACCACTCCATATAGATCACCTGTATGGATGTTGTAACTGTCTTCTGCTGGGGGCTAGGTTAGATTTGCATCTGGCAAGGGGCTTTTCTTTCTCATTAGCCCTCCCTCAGGCCAGCTATTCCTGCTCCATTCTCACGGGGAACTGCCTGAAGAAGGGGAGGTCAGGGAGACATGCCTGCAACCTCAGGTGCATTTTAAAATCTGGGAGTATGAAATATGACAAGGAGTGAAAAGGCACAGGTACTCTATATCTCCCTTGCCTCAGAGACTTGTGGATACCACAACATGTCATGTTAAAAGAAGCAGGGCTGAAAATAAGCATTAATTTCACATGGACAAATATCCATATGCCCAACTAAGATTGCCAGCTTTTCTAAATAACTGAGTTACAAGCTATGTTTTCATGATCTGAAGTCATCACTAAGTTTTTTACTACTTACATCAGCCTTACTTTGATAACTGAGTGTGTAGATTGTTACAAACATTGATAATGCCCTGAAGACCAAGAAAGCCATCAGTGCTGCTCTATCTGCCAGCTCTCAAGCAGATAGAAGAAAAGGCATAGAGTAGCAGTGGAGATTTCTGTAAGTTTTGTAGCCCTGTAGTTTGTCAAATCATTTATATGAGACACTGGAACAGGTTGTCCAGAGAAGTTGTGGCTGTCCCCTCCATGGAAGTGTTCAAGGCCAGGTTGGATGGGGCTTGGAGCAATCTGGTCTAGTGGGAGGTGTCCTGCCCATGTCAGAGGGCTCGGAACTAGAGGATCTTTAAGGTTCCTTCCAAACCCAAACCACTCTGTTATACTATAGTATGTCCAAATCGGTCTGGTGAAGACTCCTGGGAGGATTCCTTTGCCTACACATCACCCTGGTCTCTATCCCATCGCTCCCAGCTGGGAGTGTAGCATTATATTTTAGTGGAGGTTAACAGGGCACATAGCCCCATGTGCCAGCCCTTCTACATGGACTCCAGCTTGCTCTGTGCATCTACCTGCACCTTAATCTCTGCCTCCCACCAAGGAAGGCCTGCCAGGAGGGAGAGAGAATGGTGTGTTGCACTGTGCAGTGCCTAGAGGAAATCAAACCACAGATTCAAAAATCAAAATTCAAACCAAAAATTGGAGGGGGGAAGGTTTCTAGTGTAACAATAAAAGGCTTTTAAGATCTTCCACCCTGTAATTTAATTGCATTATTATTTACAATGGCAATTTATTTGCAGTCTGGTCTTTGGTGAAATTGAAACTGGTCACTATCCCCAAATCTGGAAAGAGTAGAGAGTAAGGCAGTGTCTGGCTAAGCGTGGACAGGAGGCTGAGGAAGCAGCTTGCCTGGGGGATGCTGGCTAAGCAGAGGTGAAGCCTGAGATAGCCAAACAGCAGCTATAGTCCTGCTGTTAGCTGGGAGTCAGGAGGGAGCTGGGCATGCTGTTCTCCTCCAAGGGACATAGGCTGACGACAGCTGCATAACCACTTCATCCACGGTGATTAGAAGTGATTAGAAATTACTGACTTTATGATAAAAAGCTGAATATTTTGTTTGAAAAATTGCAAGAGGTGCCAGCGGTCTTCAGCCTAGCTCTGTGCAGGGGAACAAGGTGCTGCTCATTCTTATTTAAAGCTCCTGGGCGGATGTTATGGTTTGAGGGGACAGGCAAATCTTACAGCTTTGCTGCAAGGACCCAAAGGGAGAGGGGTGGAGTTTAAGACCCTTTGTGAAAAGGGGTCTGGGGTGTCGGTATTCCCTCCCATTTTCCTGCCAAACTCTATAAAGCCAGGAGGACAGGAAGTTCCCCCTCTTTTTCCTTTCTGCTCACTTCTCATCTCCACGTGGAGATGGCCCAGAGGGAGGAAAAGGCCTTGACTTTGTTACCAGCTTGCCACGTGCTCTTGAGGATCCAACTGCATCGGGTGCTGGGGGGGCTTTGGACTCTTTTTCCCCATCGGCTTTTGCAGTGGAGGACTTTTTGGGAGCTCATATGGGCGGTCGTCGGAGTCGGGTTGTATATATTTGTATATATATTCTTCTTTTCCCACCTGTTACTCCCCCTCCCTGTTTCACTAAATCTGTTATAGTTTTAATTTCCAACTGTTAAGCCTCTATTCCTTATTCCCCTTCCATTTTTTTTTTCCCCGAGGGAAGGGTGGAGGGGAGTAGCAAAAAGCAAACTCTGTCTCTGAGTTGTGGCTTGCCCTGGCTGTTTTGAACCGAAACAGTGGACAAACCTGCTACTTGTGTGGCTCAGCAAAATGCAGCAGAGGAGGTCAATCATCCTTTTTCCTTTCTGTGTACTCAGTTAATGTTGTTTAAGTTGCACTGGTGGTTTTAGGTTCCCTGCAGCAATGGTTTAGTTTCTGCTTGAAAGACGTTACAAATTCACAGTTGTCACTGGCTTAGGTAAATATGCTAATTTGAGAAGGAAAAGAGCCTTTAAGCGGGATCAACCCCAGCCACTTGTGATATCCCTCCTGTTTAGCAGAGGATCTTTTTTTCTTTCATTTCAGGTGGTTTCACGGTGTTCACCAAGAGAATATATTTGGTGATAACTGTGCTTCGAGAAAGAAATAAATGCCATATGTTTGTATCAGGATCTTCCCAGATCACAGGTTATCAGTCTGCCTTTTTAGCTATGAAGCTCCTGAAGGCTCCTCAAGGCTGACTTATTATAGCTATACATGCTACCTGCACAGTAATGCTTAAAAAAAATAATAGTAACAATAAGCTAGAAATTATGGAAATATCTTAGATATTCCACTAACATAAGCAACTAATGTGATGGCTCCCAGAGCAGTCTAGGTGACAAGATCCTCTACTATCCCATTTTTCACACTTCTAGGCTTCTGATTATTACTTGGTATGATTTGCTGAATGCTGGTAATTTACTTAACTGTGCCTTAATTCTCTACTGAATTGAATATAGGTTTCTGTTGGTATCTCTCTGAGGTTTCTCCAGCAGTGTTGTGTAGTTTAACAGGAGAGTGAACATAACTATCAGATCAGATGTTTAATGTGGATTGTTTTAGCAGTAATTTTGCACTAGGCCTGAGGAGCGCAGACAACCTATGCTGTTGTTTTTATGGATTTTCTAGAGCTCAGACCAGGTCCCACTTTAATCCAGACCTTTGTCTTGTCTTTCTGTGTCATCTTTTGTGGTTGTTGCAGAGGCTTCAGAGGTCGATTAAGCAAATGGTCAGCTCCTTATTAGATATACAAGGAGACTACACCTCCCAGTTAGTGGGGTACGTGTCCATAAAATGGATAATTTTGAAGGAAAAACAGGATGTGAAGCAGCTTAGAGACATGCACTGATCTGAATGTCATGATTTGGGTTCTTGTCCTTTATGCTTCACTGCCCAGCCAGTGCATAATGCCCTTCACCCTGACTGAGCTGCTCTTTTGTCAGGTCAGTGCCATGCTCACATTTAGGAGGTGGCCGAGTTGAATCACAGAATCACAGAATCACAGAATTCTAGGGTTGGAAGGGACCTTGAAGGATCATCTAGTCCAACCCCCCTGCCAGAGCAGGGTCACCTACAGTACATCACACAGGAACGCATCCAGGCGGGTTTTGAATGTCTCCAGTGAAGGAGACTCCACAACCTCTCTGGGCAGCCTGTTCCAGTGCTCCGTCACTCGCACAGTGAAAAAGTTCTTCCTGATATTCACATGGAACCTCCTATGCTCCAGTTTGCATCCATTGCCCCTTGTCCTATCACTGGACGTCACTGCAAAAAGCTTGGCTCCATCATCCTGACCTTCACCCTTTACATATTTGTAAACATGGATGAGGTCACCCCTCAGTCTCCTTTTCTCCAAGGTAAAGAGACCCAGCTTCCTCAGCCTTTCCTCATAAGGGAGATGTTCCACTCCCTTAATCATCTTAGTGGCTCTAGTTGAATCTGAGGTGAAAAAGTGATAGTTCATATCTGCCTGTATTTCCCACCTACAGGTGTCTATGTAGGTACTATAGCATAATCCCTGGGTTTATCTTTCTGCTAAATGACATGAGCCACCTTGAAAATGAAAAATAAATATATTAACTGCCCTTGCAACAAGAAATGGCTACTCTGAATGGTGGAGGGACCTCCTCATGTCCTGCGTTGGCATACAAGGCAGGGCTCATTTTACTCTGGGAACATTCAACCTAAAACTTTTGAGCACATGCTTGTAAGGAGAAAGTTACACCACTCACTCAGTGCACCTGAGACCTAAAACCACATGGTATTTATCTCAGATATTCACAGTTCAGCTCAGCCTATGATCCTAGCAATAGCGGTCAATCTGACATTTTAAAGCTCAGGTCAAATACAAAGTCGTAATAAGGGTTATGTTCTGCCAAGAGGAAACAAGTCTTCCCAGTGGGTGTGATTTACTTGTGACATAAATGCAGAGCTGAATACTGTGAAATACACAGCTCCAATTTTGATCAGACCGAAAAGAGAAGCTTTATCGCAATGCCTCATCCTGCTTTCAGGGTGTCATAGAAGTTTGACAGGCTGTTTTCTGTCAATTACTCTGGAGGACATTAGAGGAAAAATAAGCTGATAGATATTTCTAAATTTGTTGTAGGTAATTAAGAATATGTTGTCTCAGCTCTGACAAAACCCCTGACTTTTATTAGCTGGGCTTCTGCTTAAAAATGGTGCCAATGGTATGGGCCAGGAAATGCGTGGGGAAAGTTAATTGCAGCATGAGTGTGGGACAATTTGTAATGTTCCTGCTAATTGGGGTAAATATAAGGATTTAATTATAAACGAGAATTCTGTGATACATTTTCATTTATTAACATTACAAAATGCAAAATCTGACTTAGATAAAATTTAGTTTTTAAAATGCATAAAAGAAGCTGTGAAATTACTCTGTATAATTTTTAAATGACTGAAAATGTCTTTGTTCTTGACATTTTCTTTTATGCAATCCAGTGTTACTTTAACAACACTATTTTTAATTTATAAGGTGATTAAATGCGATTACAGTGTACAGATGACAGAGTTTATAAATCCCAACATGATTCCTTGTGCACTTCTTTTCTTCTAATTTATATTGCGTGGGGCTTCTGCTATGCAGAAATCCCTGTTCCTCTGATTAGAGATGCTCAAGTTATTTCTTGGTCAATATAGGATCCCTTTTTGAGAATGTACTGTTGTAGAGATCTACTGGAAAAAGATATGAGCAGGCCTGTGAACATGTCCTTTCTGCATTTTGCAGCACCTCACATAGAACTTTCTGCAGAAAAGGGTATCCTGTGGTGGAACCTAGACTCATCCTTCCCCTTCTGGACAGGGAATGCATTCTGGATTCTTGTATGTATTGCACACTGTGCTGGGTACATGACTGGGTAAAAAATACAACCTTTCAGAGAAGGAGGAGAAACTTATAATAGGCACTGTACTATTACTGCCTTTTTTCTTAAAACATTCCATTGACTAGAGTGTCCTACAAGGAGATACTGGCCGATTATAGGTCATATTACCAACCAGAAGCAGTTACTTATTCATTCAAAGGAACCTGATAATAGGACCAGTCTCGTCCAATTGAACTTAATGCTTTTTTGCTGGTAGCTTCAAGGGAAAGAAGAACATTATCTTTATGGCCTTCAAAGCTAAGACAAGAGGGTTTGCTTTTTTGAAAAAAAGATAATGAGCAAATTCTGTCAACAGTACTTTGACTAACCAGGTTCTTTTCATATAGTTCCACTATTAAAAATACAGCTCTATAATATAAAACTTGCCCTTAAAAATAAAACCAAAGCAGAAAGAAACCCACACATTACTGTTGTGTCCTTTTTTTCACCTGTAAAGCAGAATGCTTATTGCAAAAGGGGAGGTCCCAAAATGTGTGTGTGCCTTTTTCAAACCTTCATCTCCTCCTGATAGTCAGGTAATTACACAAAGAAAATGGTACATGAATATGTAACAATTATTCTTCATATGACAATGCATATGTACTGGTATAATGTATTCTTTCCCATCTAAAAGTATGCCAGGTTGCTCAATGTCCCTGGTTTGGAAATGCAGCCGCAGGAATTTTTATGTTGTTTATCTCTGTGTTTCCAAGTTCAGAGAATTTAGAAAACAGTTCAAATATTACCCTTCCTTTGAGCATTTTTTCACAAAGAAAAGAATAGGGTTAGTAACACCTCCTTGTCAGATAATGAAAAAGACATATACAAGTTCAAAACACAAGCTTTTTTAACCTTCACAGTTATAGGAGGGAGATATGTGTGGTAAGCTGTTGGTCTGGTGGATGAGATGTGTTCACTCTTCTGAGAAAAACAAATCAAGCAAAAAATTCTGTTACGTGGGAAATATGGGAATAATTTACATCACTGAGGAAAGAAAACGTAATATTTATGTCTCTTTCTCAGAACCATCTTAAGTAATGTCTCTTATCCAGAGTGTACATGCTAGCCAATTCAGAAATGTGCATCACAGATTGAATGTTAAATTCCCTCGGACAACCTACTCATGAAGTGCTCAATTACTCATTAGTTGTCACTGCTGGTGGGGTCATTAGTATGTCAATGAACTTTCTACTGGCACAAATGTTGCTGACTACAGACCCTCATACATTGTGGCTTTATGAAAGAATACAATGAAGATCCTATTTCTGGGAGATGATTAATGATTTCATGAAATTTTGCACCATGGCCCTTCATTATAGTTAAAGAAAATTCTCTGTATGTTGTGTCATGAGTTTTGACAACGTCTTTATAGCGTTTTATTTTTATTGTGGCATCTACATCCACAAATGGGAAAGGTCTCAGGGGATTGCCCAAACATGAAAACTATAATGTTTGCCCATGGGAGTCTCCAGCTGGAAAGAGCAAACAGTATGTTCACTCTCTGGGAGATGATTTAATGAGTATGATTTAAAAAAAAAAAGAAATGTTAACTAAGGAAATTATTATAAATACTTCTAAGATTGCAAAGCCAAGTTTTCAGAATAAGAAGTGGAAGCAAAGTGAATGACTACATGGTAAAGAGAGTAGCATAGCAGGTATTCCAAGTTTAACTCCAGCACTTCCAAATTTAGGTGCTCAACTTTATATTGTCGAAGTACAGTCCTGTGTGTAATTATTTGCAATTTTTTGTATTTTGGAAGTGTATTTCATGTTATAACAAATGGTCTTTTCCTATGCCAAGCCATCCCTAAATTAGACTTGAATGAACTCGCAAATTGTAAGTATGTCATCTGGAAGAAATGGAAGATGTGGTGGATCCAGAACGGGGATTCCCCAACCTGCAGCCCCTTGGATATTTGTGCCTTTTGAAAACAGCAAAGGGACTTTCAAATGAAGGCTGTCCTTGGCAGAAGGAGCAGTGAGCTGAAGGTGGCCAAAGCTGTCAACAAAACACAATCCAGAGACATTGATAGTTGTACTAGCTAAATCCCAGCTGCTTCCCTGGCCCTTCATACTCTGTAGGACAGCAAGAAGTCAGGCAAGGAAATTGCAGCTGTGTGAGAAGGGGATGTAAGCCTCTATGTCAGCATAAATCTTCCCACTACCAAATTACCAGAGCGCTCAGTTGCACTGGCTTTGTTTCATACACCGGGAGGCACCTTTTTGCACCCTGCACTTTGGAGAATGCTGCTTCACATACATACATGTATTTCTGTATTTTTGAAGCCTCAAAAGCAATAGCTGAAATTTTAAGAGAGTTATGCAGTGGGAGATATCTCACCACCTTCATCCAGCTCCACTTTGAACTTTTTTTTTTCTGCATGAAAAGTACTGAATAAATATAAGTTGTTGGTGACTGGGAAGAGCAGCGACTGCCTGAAGGCTGTGAACAGATGTGTAGGCTGAGTGAGAAAAGATAAAACTCAGCTAAGAGGATTTGGTCTTCATCAAACTTCACATTACTTAGACCATTAACAGAGGAATAGAGAGAAATAAGGACTGAGGAGTGATATATATAAGGGCTTAACTTTCATGATTGTAATTCTTTTATGTGGCCCTTTCAAGGATATTTAAAGGAGAGAATGATGTATTGACCTCGTGCAGGGCAATACGTTTCTTAGGCCCACTTGGGACTCAAAAGTGCTTTACCTGTTTTTTTCACTATAGACTCTATTTACAATTCTATAGATTCCAGTTAAATGCTATTCAAAATCCAGCTCTATTTTTTTCATGGAGGAGAAATGTTTGGGCTCTTTACACCTGTTCTCAGTAATGACTTCTGTGCTTTAAAACAAATGGAATAATTTTCAGTGTATAATGGGCTTTTGCCTTCAACAGCTACAAATAATCTAATTATCTAGCCACTCTGGGTACCGGGTGATTTAAGAATTAAAGACACGATTAGAATCTGTTACAGTAATTAGAATCCATTTTAAACCAATTGCCTGTGACATTACATGATCTAATGAAAGAAAGGCTGCTGGCTAAATGCTCTTCTTCCACTAAATGCAAAAGCAAATGTTAGTATAATTTTTTTTTCTATCTAAGAAAGTCAAGATTTCAGAAGTCAAGTAAATCAAATTATCTTTCCTTTTATATGCTGTTTTGTAAAATACTTCATATATCACTGAAGCCAATGGAAGGAAGACTATTGATTGATTATCCTTTGGATCAAATTCACTGAATAAATTTGTGAAATTAGTGAATAAAAGGAAAATTACAAATTTTGTGAATGAAAGTGTTATTAGTTAAGAAAATTGGATGTCATCATGAAAGAGAAGTGGGTAGATTGGGAAGTCCTGGGAGAACTTCTTCATGCTCCAGAAATCATCTAGAAGTCATGCCCCAAAATCAACTAGTAGTATTTGCAGGATTCAGTGAGCAGGTGGATAAGGGTGATCCAGCTGGTATAATGCTCCTGGATTTCCAGAATGCTCTGACAACACTGTTTTGTCAAAGACTGTTAAAGATATCAAACTGTAATGGCAGGAGAAGAAAGGTCCTCTTGTAGAAAAAGGATTGGTTAAAAGACAGAAAGGGGTAGGATTAAATGGTTTGTTTCCACACTGAGTGTTGTAGAAGGTAGTGTCCAATAGCACTCTGTGTTCATCAGTGTTGTTTAGGACAGGACAGTAGAGACAAAATTCTGTGCTAAGAAGTAAAGAGCTGTACAGTAGTTGGGGGGAACCCCATCCAGATACGTAAAACTATTTGTCATTATTTAGGAAAGAGACGAGGGCCCTGAAAATGGTCAGAGGGCTGGAACACCTTTCCTGTGAAGAAAGACTGAAAAAGCTGGAGTTTAACCTGGAGAGGAGAATGCTCCAGGGCGATCCTATTATGTCCTTTCAATGTATGAAGAAAGCTTATGAGAAAGATGGAGAAAGACTTTTTACCAATGACTAGTGACAGAACAAGGGGCAATGGTTTTAAACTGGAAGAGAGTAAATTTAGATTGGACATAAGGAAGACTTTTGTTATGATGGGGGTGGTAAGACACTGGAACACGTTGCCAAGAGAAGTTGTGGATGCCCCATCATAGCAAGTGTTCAAGGTCAGGTTGGATGGGACTTTGGACCGCCTGATCTAGTGACAGATGTCCCTGCCCATGGCAGGGTATTTAGACTAAATGATCTTTAAAGATTCCTTCCAACCCAAACTGTTCAGTGAGTCCATGATTTTGCAGCCACTGAACTCAGTGAGCAGGGATGGTCCTAAAGACTAAAAGAAAGGCAGGACTTACTAGGGTGGGAGATGAGAACAAAGCAGAAAAAATTACTACACCTCAGGAAGAAAAAATTACTACAGAAAACATTACTACAGCACATGGTGTGTCCACGCCTTCAATATTGTGGTCTGACCACCTATGCCTCCAAGAGGTTGTAAAAGCACTAGAAAAAATTCAGAGGAGGATACAAAGATGACCTGGGCATGGAATACTTTAATACAAACAGAGCCTAAATAGGTTGGGACTCAGTTTGGTAAAGCAATCACTGAAGCAGGCTATGCGAGAATGGACTAAGGATTTTGACAGTGAGGGAGCTATTGAGAGTCTGATCAGCAGGTTCCCCCATCTTCCCCTAGTAAAATGAGCCTCTGCACAGGGGAACATGATGTCTTTCATTTCTTTCTCTTGCTTTTTACCCTCTGTCTCACCCATCATGAAAATTCACAGGGCACCAGCTCAGCTGCAAACTCCAGGAGCAAGGGGAAGCCAAAGGATATCTAACTGAGGCTGGAGGGCAAAGCCTTGAGAAACTCCCACCTCTCTGAATTTGTCAGTGAGGTGGCAGCCACACCTGCGCTGCAGAAAGTGCACTGTGCCCGACCCCAGCTCTGCCTGTGCCAGCTATAGCTATGTGAAAATGCAAAGAGTTAAACCGCCCTGCCACTCAAGTAGCACTGAGAGCCTGGAGACCAGTGAATGATACATAGGACACCTCTTTGTTCAGAAACCGTTTCCTATTAGTAAATAATATAGAAAACACCTTGTTCTTCAGAAACCACTTCCTACCTTTTCTGAGTTGGATTGTGGCAGATCAGGAGGACAGGGTCAATGACCGACTTACAGCAAGTTGTGTGGGTGATCTGGGATCTATCAAGGTTTCTTACAGTACCGGCATTTTTTCTATTCTATTAGTATAGAAGTATGCCATGGTGTAAACTCAGTCCAGCCTGGCAGTGACTACGTCAGCAGCTTCTTTATAGCTGGCTGTGTGTTTGCTTCCCTGTCTGTCCTCTGGAACACATCTCATTTGCCAGAGCTCATTCATGACACAGTTGTCAGGCTGGGTACCGACCTGTTTTCCTTCTCCACAGGACTGTCAAACCACCTCAGCACCACTCCATTCCTGCACATCTCAGTGTGTTGCCTGCATTCATTTATATTTATTTAACCTACTCACTGTTTTGATGACAGGCAATGTGTGAATGAGATAGAGTTTACTCTGTCAGTCCCTCTCTTTTCCTAACATCCACCATTCCCTTACATGTGTCTTTGTCCAACTGCAGTAGAGCAGAACTCTGTCCTCTTCACTCATGCCACACTTCAGTGCTTTCCAGTAAAATAGAGTTGTATTTTTCAGTTATATAAATAAGGACTGTGTTGTTATCACTTGCTGTAGTAATAGCAAATAACATCTGAGTCTTATCTGATCATGGTTAAAAGAAAACTCTCTAGAGACCAGAAAAGGTGTTTTTACAATGCATAAGTTGTTATCAGTTATTACTGCAAAGAATAGTCTGAACTTTTGAAATTAAAAGTCAAGATATCAAAGAACGAACCCCTCCTGCTAAAAGGCATAAATCATGCTCTGACTAATAGGGCTTAAATAATATTTTTTTCTTGATTAATTTTAATTTTAAGTCACTGTCTGAAGAAAGATGCTGAGCAGCATGAGGCACTGGTTTGCCCCTGGAATGATCATTCTGATCATTCTGATCATTCTGATCATTCATTACTATTTAAAAAGTGAAGCACAGTAATTTCACACACACTAAACACGGCACCACAAATTTTTTATGCTGTATGGAGAATGCACTGAAAATGCTTGCACTTAGCAGTGTCCAAGATTGGAAAAACTGGACAGATTAAGTAATATGTTTTCTCCTGAATCAATAAGAAAAAGTGACTGTAGAGATAAATGGTAACATTCATCTCATCTAAATGAAGATGTCTACATCTGAGTTGCTCTAGGCTTCCTTTATAGTTGAGAGCTAGGTATTTTTAGGGTGGAGTTCACCTAGCCTGTGCTAGACATCTACATTTGATCAGCTGAAAACACCCCAGAGCCACACATGGTGCTGTTGAACCTCAACAGGTCTTGAAGGATGTAGATCTCTCCTGTTGAAAAAGGTCTCCCACTATTTTTTGCTGTGCTGTAGAAGGTACAGCTAATTCAAGCCATAAATCTCCTAGACTGCTGCTTCTCACATTCTGGGCCAAGATCAAGTGGGAGGCCAGGAGGCGATTCAGAGCAGCAGGCAAGCAGCAATGTTAGGCATTATCTCTTTTCATTCCTCTTGGAAGAATGGTAATGGATTACAGTCACCACTTGTAACAATTTACATAAGCCAGGGAAGCAGCTAATTGCCTTTGATTGCTGGCAATACTCATCTATTCCAGGGCAAGAGAGTGAATTTTTCTGCCTTCTGGATAAGTGAGCTGCCAATGCTTGGAGATGTCTACAAAACCAGATGAGCTGAAAGGGAACCATGCTTTCAACACATTTGAGAACCACTGCCCCATGTGTGTGAGGAAATCCCTGATGGCATCAGACACCAAGATCTTTCCACCTCCCTCTCCTTGAAACTCCTCTGGACTGAAGGTGCTGTGACCACAAGAATGGAACAGTGGCACTCCCATGCCTAGTTTTGAGCCTCTGGGTTTAGCCAGTGCAAAGAGAGATTCACCTAGGGAGTCATTTCAGGGCACTTATTTTAAGCTAGAACTCTGAAATGTCCTGGAGGGAAACTTCTTTCATTTACAGTGGACACAGGGTATCTAATGCCTCCTAAGTAGGATAGATATATACCATACCCTACATGTTGAGAAAGGCAGAAAAGATCTGCCCATGAGAAACATCTTTAAGAATAAGAATTTGGGAACAACTGACACAAAAGAGGGAAATATTTTTTCAATTGAGATATTTTTTTCTTTTCAGATGTTAAGATAATGATCAATAATCAATATAGGAAATAAACACATCTTTAAAACTAACTTGAACTCAATAGTCCTATCACTGATACATGTTCTATCAGTGACAGTGATGCTCAGTTTACCCCCATTTCCTGTTGTTACTGATTTCCATTGCATAATTACTACCTTTCAGCACATTTTAGACTGTAGCAAGCAAAATATTGCAGGCAGAGAATACAGTTTTAGACTGCAATATATATGTCAAATCCTCTCAAAGGCTAGAAATCTGCAATTACACGCTGAAATATTGCCTCACTTACCAACTGATATGGTCCAAACAGCAATTATTTTTGCAAAAGCTTTAGTTCTTGAGTTAAACCGGCTGTGATGGATGGGGTTTCGAATGGCAATATAGCGATCCAGTGAGATGGCACAAAGGTGCATGATGGAGGCAGTGGAGAAAAGCACATCCAGGTAGATCCAAACGGCACAGAGCTTTGTTGGTAGAGGCCATGTGTACCCTGAACAAGAGAAAGTTAACATCAGCTAATAATGTGGCATACATCTTTTGTTGTGACATACATGTCTTAGTGCATTTATCCTTCTAGGAGGAGCTGGTAGTTAAGTCATGCGTTCAACAGAAGCTGCCTGACACTGTTTTAAGAAACCTTTTTTATTTGCTTGTAAGCTTCTAACTCCATAACTTTTGGGATTAACTCTGCTTCTTTCCCAGGCTACAGGCAGTGTATGGTTTTTTCTTTTTAATTCTATTTGCATAATGATAATGCTTGATGTTATAATTAAATATTTCTGGCAGAAAATCTATGGAAAGAGAAACAATTTTTTCATTGTAAACATGCAAGTTCTCGATTTTATTTTAGGACTTTCTATCCACATAATTACTGCATTATTAACACCTGTGGATTTCTGAAACTGAAGCTTTAGATTTAGTAGCAGCCGAGGAAAGAAAGGTATTTTGTTGCATATCAGTGATATTTATCTCACCTGTCTTTAGGCACTTACCACACACTTCAATAAGCGAATCAACAAATATTGGTAGGCTACTCCAGAGAGAGAAATCTAAAGCAAATCCATTAGTGTTTACCAATATCCATCCTACACCTCCTTTGCTGCAAATTAAGCCGCCTCTTTTCTCTTATTCTTTCCACTAGCCATGAGGCAAAATTGATTGCTCTCCTTTCTGGAAGCTATTGGAAGATGGCTATCATGTCTTGCCTAGTCTTTTCTTTTTCTCTTCCAGACTAAGCAAAGCCAATTCCTTTATCTCTTGCTTACAGACAATGCTTTTAGAATTTTTGTGTTTCTTGTTTCTCTGCCCTGGAATCTATTTAATTTATCCACATCTTGCTTATTGTTCAATGACCAAAACAGGATTTGGTACTCTTGCAAAGGCCTCCCGACGGCTAAGTGAAATACAAGATTGCTTCATGGGTCTTGCAGGGAATGTCCTTATACAACCTGGAATGATGAATGCCTTTTGTATAAAAATACTCTACTAGTGTCACATGCTTAGATTATCATCCATTTTGACAACCAGATCTTGTTCAGCATTCCTGAAGCCTGGACAGATTTCCCCAGCAGTAGTTGGTTTGCTCTTTTTCCTAAGTTGGTATTTTTGCACTTATCCTCGCTGAATGTTATTTGTTAATTTCAGACTTTCTCTTCAGGGGTCCAGATGATTGTTGATTCTGATCCTGTCCTCCTGAGTGCTTGTAACCTTTCCCAGCTTGATGCTTTTGGAAAGCTGCATAAGCTCACACTCTATACACTACATGAGTTGTTAGGAGTGGTACTGAGCAGACTCAGGCTAAGCAGAACCCTGCAGGACCCCCATTTAAGGGCCCTTCTGGTCCTGCAGGGAACCACTAATAACGCTCCTTGGAGCAAGTTTGGTGGTTATCCATGTCCTTATCTTGTAGTTGTTTAATTTAGAGCATATTACCTGAGCTGCCCCTGAGAGTGCAGCACAGGGCAATGCCAAAGCTTGTGTTATGAGAACACACAAATCTTTCAGGGGCTGCCTGACTCCTTTGGAGATACAGTGCAAGATTTGCAACAGCAGGAACAGAGGGAGAGACAGAGGAGCTAGATCTGTGCCTAATTAAATTTAGACAAATTAAGCACTTGAGGAGACCTATTTCTTGGTGCTCTTGGGCTGCTGTAATATGAGCTGACCCTGACAAGCCATACAGCCTTTATGGATATGTTTTATCTTGTTTTCTGTTCTTCCAATGGGAAATCTGGTCTCTGCAGTGTGTTACATGAGGGCTGGCTTTCAGGGGCATGTCTTCTCAGCAGCATCTTTCTGTCAGGCCGGGACAGTTTACACCGGGAAAAGCGATAAAGTATTTTTACACTTGACAACATGCATCTGCTCTCTTACTTGAGTGGCCTTTGGGAACACATTTGTCATCCTTCTAGACCTCTTGTCATTGTTCTAAACCTGGATGGGGCAGGGATAAAACATCATCCATCAGACAAACTACCTTGGAGACTACAGGGCCAAGAACGGGGAAAGTACATGAGAGGAGCCAACACCTTAAGAGTTAATAAGGGTGTAGTTAACATCCTCCAGGCAGGCCTTGGGACATTTTATGTGGCACATCATGCAGAGTGTGTTTGCTTTGTGCTGTGCTCTGGCCACTGTCCATTTCACCCCTCAACATATCCAAGGGGAAACAAAAAAAACAAAACAAAACAAAACTTGGCTGCAAATTAAAGATTGGGTAGGCAGGGAAAGTTTCACAAGATTCAGGATTTCATGTGGTTCATGAGAGCTCTTATGAAAGGTCCAGGAGCTCATATGAGGGAGTCCCATCTAAGGGACAGGCAAGTGATGCTGGTGCATCTGTACGTTTTCAGGCTGAGAAGCTGAGAGGGAGAACAGGTAGCCCCTAGGATGATAAAAGATTTTTTTTCCTGATGTAGCCAGATAGTAGCAGCCCAGAGAGGAGAAATGCTTTCTCACAGGGCCTTTCAGGTGAGGAGGCAAACAAGATGGCTAGGCTGCTGCTTATTGGTAACAGGAGGTACGGGAAAGCTGGTTTGAATGAAAGGCTGAGGAAGTGCTGTAAGGAAACGTGTTCAAAAGGCATCTGGATGTGACACTGGGTGATGTGGTTTAGTGGTGATGTAGGTAGGCGGTTGGACTGGATGATCTTGAAGGTCTCTTCCAACCTTGATGATTCTATGATTCTATTCTATGAAAAAGGCATGGGCAGCTGCTGAGGAGGCCCTGTGCGCCGTCCTGCCTTGTCAGAAGCACATCAGCTGAGGCCATGTCTTGGGTCAGCACTGGGCTGGACAGGAGCGCTCTGAAATGCCCCATCATTCCACTGCAGCAGGGAGTTACACAGCATCTGCCAATAATCCTGACAGCTGCTCCATGCTGTTCCTGTCTCCTTGTGGTGTGGGACAAGTCTCCAAGGCAGGAGCAACAGGCATCCAGCACTCTATGTGGTTTTGGGTAGAAACGAGCACTATTGTTCAACTTTGTGAGTTTTCTGTGCTGTCGCACGTCCAACTTGGCAGAACTTGGTGGGTGCCTTTTTGTCCAGTAGAGGCTGGTGTTGCTGGGCAGATGGAGAAGCCTGCCTGGCCCAAAGGGTGGAGGCGGGGGCAGGCATGTAGCTGGTGTGGCTGGTTACCCAAATGGGAATGGCTCACAGTAGTTGTAAAGCTCTCAAGAAGGAAATCGTCTCTCTTTTAAGCAAAACAGTCACAATCCCCCTTCAAGGGACTGCAGGGGGTGGTGGTGGAGCACTCTTTTTCCAGCTTTGGAGATACCCCAGCAGAACAAGACGGGTGAAAAGGCCCCCATTTGGGCTCAGGACTGTCAACATATGTGATGTGGTTGATGCTCGTTGAATCCTGGCCTTTCTCTGGGCTGCTGAGGCCAAGCAAATGCTCCTGCATAAGGGGAGGCTTCCCTCTGCACCATTGCTGGTTGTCCTGGAGTCTGATGGTGCACAATGCTGAGATGGCTTTTCTGGTACCTGCTTGCACCACCAACTGATTTTTCACCTCAAGTTACCCTGCAGAGGCCTGCCCTTCTTGACCTTGCAAAGGAAAAAGCAGAGAGAAAGGAGGCAAAGCCAGCACACTCCGTTCCCTATGGCTTTAGGTGGTCGCAAAGGAGGGCGATGTAGCCTTCCCCCCATGATGAGGGCTCCGGCTTTGCTGTGTGCAGGAAATCCCACGTCTGAACCTCCAAATCACTCCCGAGCTGTGGATTTCGGGTGCCTCTTTCCTCGGCAGCAGAGCCTGGCCAGCAGGAGTCCCTGTTGCATGTCGCAGGGAATCACGAAGGATTTTAAAGGGTTTTGCTAATCCCATGCATCCGATGACTTCTTCCCCGTGGCTCTCTTTTTACTCTGTTTCTCCCAACCGAAGGTAATTGCACCACTAATAAATCACAACATACACCATCACTGATGCCAAATGCAGTTTGCAAATACTACTGAGGGCAATCTGTGTAGAAATACTGAAGCTGGGAAATAAACTTCCATTTTTCTGGATGAAATCTCTCTTAAGTCACAGGCTCATGCTTGGACCTTTAGTCCCAAAATAGTGAAGCAATAGAAATCTTTGTGAATGACCTCACTTTCCTCCTCACATTGTCTGATTTCTCCTTGAACTGTAGCAATAGTTGTGGCACTAGAAAACTCATTTCTTAAAGTTTAGGTATTATAACAGCCTGACAATCTTGTCACCGAACACATAGTCTGCTGCTTTTTTCTACGTGAGCTGTGCTGCAAGTGAATTTGGTGAAAATGAGAAGAAAGGTCTGCTATTAATCACCTGCAAAGGTATGAACTGTGAGTCATTATTCACTTAGTTCTTAAATAACTTCTTCTAAGAAATCACAGCTTTGCATTTGTAAATGTTACTAAAATATTCCCATCCATGTTTCAACTTTCACAATATTTATTCCAGCATTTGCTGGTAAGTAGATGTCTAAGCAAGGAATTAGTGTTAAGAGAATTTTTTACATCTGTATTACTTCATTAAAAAATATTGAAGGAGTTGCAGACTTTGAATCTAAAAGCAATCATTAGTGCTTCTGAGCATATTTACAGAGAAAACTAACTGGCAGAACTCTACGTTCTCATTAGGAGTATTGAAAATTATGAGCCCGGGAAAAATCCTGAAAGAACCTGAGAGAACAAAGCATCTTCATACACACTTAGAGACAATTCTTCTAGCAACTGAGTAATAAACTAAAGTTCCAGACTGTGTTTGAAATGCCTGTAACTACAAGTATAAAGTAGGACAATATTCAAGTACTTAACCTATTCTTACATCCATTAACCAATTACATAAATTTCAGTCTCTATGGAGTGATTACAATTTTTTGTGGTAAGAGAACGAAATAATAACAACAACAACAACATATGCATGCAATATTTAAAGCTCCTCAATACATGCAGTAGGTTACACAGCTAATACTCACCGTACAGTATGGTTAACATTGACACAGGCATGACAAGGAAACCCAGCAGCATATCAGCTATTGCAAGTGACATTAGAAAATAATTAGTGGCATTCTGTAGTTTTTTCTCCAGTGATACAGCCATGATGACAAGAATATTTCCAGCAATGGTTAAAACAATCACTATCACTGTCAGCAGAGCTGGCCAGTTTTTCTGTGAAAACGGTAACATGGTAGAGTTGCACGGTGGACCCATGTTACCTTCATATGAAAGATTGGTTAAGTTATCAGAGCCCACAGTTAAGTTAAAGAGATGTGATATATTAAACTCTCCAGCTCCATTTTTGTAGAGTCTTCTCTCATGGTTTATTTGCATTAAGGAATTTGCAGTTGGATTCGCAGAGCTCTCCTTATCACAAAGAACATCCATTGCTAAGTCCAAAACTGGTGAGATAAATAGTGAAAAATAGGAAATTATCACCCTTTGTCACCATCAGGCTTTATATTCCTCAGCTGTCCATGCCAGAAGTTGAGGGAGCACAATCTTTTGTCGACTGTATTTTTGCCAATAGCGTGATGTGAAAAAATGTATCAGAATTACTCCGTATGCTGAAATGTTTTGTTTTCAGTTCCATAGGAAGTCCAGTGTTGGCTTACATTGAAAATCCAGCTGAAAAGCAAAACCAAACTGTAGATAGAGAACGTGGACTTGAGGCTTCAGAGAGCAAACATGTTGGAGAAATAAAAGAGAAAAAACTTTTGCAACCACTAGGACTCCTCTCTGGAGCTACATCTTATTGCTATTGGTAACTGTAATAACACAATTTTAAACACAGCAGTATTAAAATAGCTTGCCATACAAAACAGCAGAGCTCTCGCTTCTCTATTAAGAAAGATGATTAAAGATTCCATCCAGCATCTTTCTCTTGAAATAATTAGATATGCTCTTATTTATAGTTCATCTTCCATAATATGGCTGATAGTCTCTGACTTCTGTTGTATTTCACTATCATTTTCAGGCTCCTATCAGAGATTACACATTCTGGTTCATGCTGATTTTTATAGCTAATTGTACCTTTTGGTCCAGCCTGGCTTCCGAATGAAAATTAAACAACTAGATACTATGATTGAAAAAATACAATTTAAGAAAGACTTACATTGTACTTCAGAGTCCACTCTCAAACTGCAGTTAGGTTCACTTTGTGCCCCTGTGTTTAGCCAGCTTTGTGTCCTTTTTCTTCATCCTCCTCCGAAACGGTGGTATTTGGAATACTTTTTTGACTTCTAAACTGCACACTTGAGTGAAGCCAGTCCCTGTGCTGCGAGGCGTGCTCTTTTCTTCTGAGAGGCAGGCTGCTTGCTGACTCTTTCCTCGTGCATTTCCCCGCCCCAGGGCAAGCTATATTTAAAATAATAATATCAGAGCCCTTCTTGAAGTGACACAAAAGGAAGAGCACAGACACACACACACACACACACATGAAAAAGCAGCCTGCGCAGAGGAATTACTGATCTTAACAGGAATGGAATTTCTTGCTTGCTGCCTTGTTCGGTTTGTCAGACCTCCCACTATCTGGATGTCGTAAACTGCAAGGTAGCAACAGCAGAGGAGGGCAGGGAAGGGCAGACTGAATAGGGTGTTTTTGGTACACTAGCAGCTTTTGCAGTGTGTATTTCGGAGGTCCTCTGCTTGGGTGCTTTTTCAATGCATGCTTTCCATTTGCAGAGGATGGCTTACAAACACAGCTGCATGCAATTACAGTGTTTTACAGGATGCAGCCTTAAAAGGGACAAAACCTAAGCCTCATGATGGTAGATACTAGTGAAAAATGTAAGTATAAATCTTGTTCCATGTAGAGGGGAAATTGTGACACCCTTAAAAGGAATTAGTAATGTTCAGTCCCTTTTAGTTTTAATTCCAGGTCCGTGCTGACGTGTTAATCAAATTAGCAATAGATATTTATAAAAAACTGAGATCGCTCTGGTGTCATGCTCATTTTTCAGGAGGTGGGTGTAACAATTAACCCCAGCAGCCTGTCCCAAACAAGTGTCCCAAAGAAAGCAGCTCAGTAAAGCAAAACTGTATACAGTGCAGAGGGAAACAAAACAGCCTTCCACTGTTTCCACCTTGTACCTCAGCTGCCAGGACATGGGTGAAGAAGTAGCCAACTCTTCCCTTTTCCACCTAACACCAAACCTACTCCCAGATTTTCTGGGACTCACAGTTGTCAACATTTCGGCTGAGTGGATCTGCTGCTCCCCTGCCCATCCTGAAATGTATTGCAGATTTCGCTCGTCTAGAGGGCAGTGGCTTTATACAGGCAGGCTCAGGCTCTTTGGAGAGAGAGCTCTGAGCAGTGTGAGTGTCACCAGGCACCAGTGAGTCCCAGCAGGCCCACGGGAGCTGCAGCGCGCTCCTGTAGCTCAGCTCTACACACAGCACCACTGACCTCGCTGCGGATCCCAGGGAGCTGCAAACACACAGACAGTTACCATAGCTCAGCTGACACATGCTAATCTCTTCAAGGGCCAAAAGCTTATCAAAGTGAGTCCCACAGCACCTGTCAAAGCCCATCTGAATCTATGAGGCACTGTTACAGAAAGCCTTTCATAGCGAAGTTCCTTTGGGGCTGGTTTTCTCCCAGCTGAGTCTGGACCGACAGTCGTCACAGCAGGATGGAGCAGCCAGGCAGTAGCTCCTACTTATGCCCACTTGGGAGTCAGAAATGAGTCATCCTAACACTTAAGTTTCTCAGTCCCATAGGTGAGGCCAGAAGAATGTCAGGCATCACAAACTGGTAAAAAAGCTGATAATGTTAATTTTAGTAAGAAATGTTTCAGCCCTGACAGTTCCAAGATCCAGAAGAGGCTGCTTCCCCTCTCTCCTTTAACAGAACAACCAAGTCATGTACCATGTACACCAAGTGAATTCAGAACCCATGCTGCAGAGGGTTCAGCAGCCATCTCTGTGAAGATGCCCTCGACGTGGGAGTGCAGGTCTGCTGCAGAGGTTGATCTCCACTTCTGTTGAACATGGCTACAGTACAATACAGAGCATAAGACCTCTTGACTAGGGCTACATATAATCCTTTGTGAAGAACCGAGGTGTCCTCTTATTTAAAGAGTCTGTAACAGTCATGGGGGGTATGTACTATTTTTCAGGTCAATACCCAAACTGTGGGTCAGATGCTGAAGCTGCCAGCAAAGCCTAGTATCACCAAGCAGAGCTGTGCATCTTTCTCCCACTCCAAGAATGGGATGGAGGTTTAAGACCTGGTCTTCTACTTTCCTGAATGAATACACTAAGAAATAGACTGTATGTCAAAGGCTTGTGAATCTTGATTTCACATCTGCTCCCTGTAGACCTGAAGCATATGCCTAAAAGACCTTATAATCATAGAATCATAGAATCATCGATGTTGGAAGAGACCTTCAAGATCATCCAGTCCAACCGCCTACCTACAGCACCACTAAATCATATCATCCAGCACCACATCTAGATGCCTCTTGAACACTTCCAGGGACGGTGACTCCACCATGTCCCTGGGCAACCTATTCCAATATCTAATCACCCTTACAGTGAAGAAATTTTTCCTAATGTCCAATCTGAATCTCCCCTGCTGCAATTTAAAGCCATTTGCTCTCATCCTTTCACTATGGGCAAGGCACAAGGGACCGACCTTGTTCCTTACAGAGTAGCTTCATCTCCCCTTCACTGCAGCGACCTGACTTTTGCTCAGATCCTTCCTCTGTGCTCATTTAAGACAGCAACTCTACTGTGGACATCAGGAACACAAAAGGTAGGTGCAAACAGGCTTAATATTGCCCCGTCTAAGACCTTTGGATTTACAGTCATAAGCTCTTCAGATAGGCACTGCGCCATTTCCTTTGGTCTGTCTGTAGACTCATCACACAAGCTCTCAACACTGCTCTGTCCCCACTAGAAAACTATTTGATATACATGTAACTGAGGCACAGGTAGATGGTATCCCTCTATTAGTTTTGTACATGAAACATCGATGAGTTAGAAACCACTTTTATGTAGTCCTGTATGTTAAAAAGAAATCCGTGGTCTTATGATGTCTTCTATCAGAGTATATTGGATGAGCTACTGAGCACAAGTATATTGTAATATTTCTCTCAGAATTTTTATTTTGTCTACAAAAACCACCCCTCTTGCCTCCCCTCGAGAACCTGAAAATGACTTCCCTATAATATAGTATCACTACAGTGATCAAGCAACAAAAAAGTATCCAACCTTCCTGTGCTGAACCCAGTAAAAGGAGGGTACTAGTGCTTCCACAGGTGTTCTCATCTCCTTGCAGATGCATTCTGTCTTGAGAAAACAGTGAGGTACAGCTCCTAAGCGATTAGTCATGTCTAAAGCCAGCCTTGACCTGAAAGTGAGTAGCTCTGGAAAACTGTACATCCTGTGATCTTCCATTTTTTAACAAACAAGCATGCACTCTGATAGCAGCAGTCTCACACTCTGCAACCTGCAATCCCAGGCAGTGTGTCTGCACTAAAAGTAGACAGCTGCAGTCTGTCCCAGTCTACATAAATTAAATGAAATCTCAGCTTAAAATGGTGATAATGTGGTCTGCATTAGACATAAAGAATTCTTTAGAAACACAGCTGGCACTGGAACAGTCCACATACTGCTTTTTAATTTCAGGAAGGCACTGACATATTAGATTCACAAAAGCTCCTCCTCTGTTCCCTAGTGCTGCTTGGAAATGTAGGACATTAATCTGTCCTCTTGGGCACAGTTTTTATGCTTGGCATAGTGCACATAACTGCTTCCTAGAAATAACGCTTTTCAGCAATTTCATCTGAAAGAAGAGAAGTAAAAAACCTAGTTTACATAACTTGAATTTGGTGTTCCCAGGACTATTTTAGGTATAAAAATCCCTGGCTTTTGAGTTTGTGATTGCCCTCCTTGATTTTTTGAGTGGATTATGTAACCAGTAAATGTATAAACTCCAGAGGTTAATTGTTCACTCTGACATCTAAAAGTGCGGCAAGTGGAATGTGAATAATTTGTATTGTGGTCTACAGAGACTACTACTATTTGGTATCTCTGTTTACATTTAGCAGGGGCTCTTGGAACAGTTAATACTGTGGTGCGTCAAGACATGAATCAGAGACCATTTATGACAAACCAGAACAAATAACTGAACAGTCTTTTCGACGCATGCTCCGCAGTCAAACTCATTCTGGATCTCTCGACCTTCTTGACCAATGTCATTGCAGTGAGATGAGAACATGATGACAGGACCTTTCCGAAATCCATGCAGGAGTAGCATCCCTCACCATTGCTGTCCACAGGAGATGATCTCGAGCAATCTGGGTGTTGCAGCACCAGTACCCTGTGTCCTCCCATGGGTCCTGCTGGCCGAAAACCTGTGATAAGTAACTGGTGTGTTGTTGTGAGGGTCTCTGATGTGATATTGGCTGTCTGTATTGATTTGGTCTGGGCTACTTTTGAATGAGAACTGAATATTAGAAGTTAAGGCTGAAGGGGAAGCTGGAATTACTCAGTTTAACTGTAATTTCTAAGTGTAATATATGCTAAGCAATCTGTAATAAACATATATGTACCATATCTATATTTATAAAAATAACTGAAACTCTTTAAACTTTCATGTCTATTCCACGTGAAAAAGTTAGTTTCAGTCTCTGTTCAATCCCAGGTGAACCGTGGTTTATCTCTTATTTTTAAAAGCGTGATTGTCTCATTCATCCATGAGTTTTGGAGAAATGTGCAATAATTGCTAGTGATTTGTAGGATGTGCTCCTTTCTAACCGCATTATTCTTTCAGGATTTGTAAGTTCTTCCACACATTTACAGTCCCAACAAGGATGTAAATGTGGGAGAGAACCTGGAGCACCTTAGGACACGTCTTCTATCTGCCTAACTGTGCACCAAGATCAGTATTACTGTACCTGCAATCCCTTTTAAGTTGATGTGATTCCCATGTAATCCCAGTGGAGCTCAATGAAATTTCTGTGGTGTAAAACTGATGCACTGATTAATTGCCTGGATATTAAAGTTGGAATACTTTTTTCTCGTGTGCCATTTTGACTATTTAAACATTCATTTTTGCATATCAAAATTTTTTCAGGGGAGGAAAAGTTCTGAAGAACTTCAATTTGGAAGTATCCAAATATTTTGCTTTAGCCTTGTTGATCTAAATGTCACATTTTAATATTGTTGAATTAAAAATGTTTTCTTATGAGCCAGATAACTGACTGAGATGCAAATTGTCTTATTCCCTTATTCTTCTGAACAATTTATATCCACCATAACAGCAAGCCCAGAGGCAGTTTCAAGTTGAACCGGGTTGTAATAAAATATTTTTGTTCAGTTAAAAATTAAACTGAAATATTTGATTTGGATGAAACCCATGTAGTGAAGGAAATATTTTGTTTTGATTTTCCTGAAGGAAACCTGAATGCTTTGGGCAAAATTAATTTTTTCTTGCATAAAATGTTGATTCTGTGGAAACTTAACTTCCCATTAGAGGCCACATTACTGGGAAGCATCCACTGAGCTTTTGTGCTGAAGCTATCAATGGCCTCTGAGGCTTTAAGGAGGAATTCTGCATCCTTGTTTAAAGAAACCTCTCTAAAAATCTATTGTTTACTTTGGTGAAACCTGAAGGGACAGGTACTTCTTCATGTCTTTCAGCTGCAAATATTAACTATTTATATACCTGACAACAGCTTTTATATCACCAGAGGCCTCTGCAGACATTAGATTTACTAAAACGCATTTGGCTTTAGATATTTTCATTTCAGCTTTGCTGGGAAGAAGCTGGCAGGTTGGCTTGTTCTGAAACAATATTATGCTGTGTTCTGTTTATCTGAGTTACAAATTGGCCAGTTCCTCCCTAGGTAAAATTTTATTTCATCCAGACACACATCAGTGCAAATCCCATGACATAAAGCTCTATATTCCAGAATTAGTACCAGAATCAGTTCCACTATTTTTTTCCTCAGTTTAAACTGCCAAACAGTAGTGAGCATTTGCCACTTGATTTGCTTCAGTTTACTGCTTAAGAATGCAATTACTGCCCACAGTTAACACTGGTCATCCTCCAAAGCCTTAATCACCTCAGCTGTTGTCCAGTGAAATAACGTCTTTTTAATGGAGTGATCAAAACCATACACCATAATGCAAAGGCTGAATTGTGGGAAATTTCTGTCAAGCAAGCAGAGTAATACATCTCTGTTGAAAGCTGGTTTATCCTTTCATCAGATGATAGATGCTGTGGAAGAAGGTAGATGCACTTCATCCTTCCTTCATTTCCCCTCCTACAATAAATTCCATTGCTTTGTAAAAGATGACAACTGTTTTATTTTTTTCCTGTACTCACTGTTAATACTTACTTGTAATTTTAGATCCTGCAGTATTTAAATGAAACTTCTTTCCCTCTCAAGGGCAGTACAATACTACAAAAGGAAAGCAAAAGAAGTTTCAACTTTTTGTGTTTCGGGCACCAGTTTGTAATTATTTCTCTGGGCTTTTTTTTTTTTTCCTTCTTTCTCTGGTAGCACATAAGCAGAAAAGCAAGAGTAAGCTGAGTTCACGAGGACCTTGCTACATTTCTGCCTAGACATTGATGGATGAAGAAGCATTTAAAAGAAAAAAAAATCAATATTGAATCCAAAGACGTGGGTCACCTCCACTGGTTTAGCAGCATTATGCAGTGACAGGGAGTAACCCAAATATGTTTGTACTTCCCATCTTCCCAGAAGCTCACGGGTTCACCAATGTATGGCAGACAGTACTAGAGATGTGCGAAATGGGTGAGGACCTGCCAGATCAGTAGGAGTCGGGATTACAAATATTTTTTTTCTGCATATCTTTCTTGCTCTTTAAATATGGCAGAACCAAACAGCTGCAGCCCTGAAGTGATGAATTAAAAAAAATAAATATAGCTGCTACTTGTTACAACTCTCTATTAAAACTGTCATGTGACTACTATTATGTTTCCCCTCTCTTATTCCTGGGTTAGAACATTTTCCAATTTGTTAAGTTTTGGTACATAATTTATAACTATCAAAGTGGAAAACATTATGCAGTGCATGAATTAAAATCAGTATGAGTATCTGTTATTAAATAGGTACTGTATTTCTAGAAATATGCAGTTATTCTTCCTCGACAAACCTAAGATTTTTGCTATCAGGTTTTGTTTAGCTATATTTGACTGAGTAGAACAACTTTAATGGGTTCATACAAGAGTTCTGTAAACCCAGTCCCCCTCAGTTCAGTCCCCAGTAGGTCTAATTTTCTGTCAAATTAGGCAAAGTTGTCTTTTTGCAAACACAGTCCAGCATTAAATCAAGGGGTTTTTTGGGCAAAGTGGACTGGCAAGAAGGTGCAAACTTGTGCTGACACAAGTTGAGACACACTGACTAACTGGATCCTTAAATATTAGCCATGGTATTATGACTGTGGCTTGTCAGCAGTGTTAGTTAGCATTATAGGCTACAATCCAGTCTGCCTGTTCAAAATGATACCTACCAAAATTGTAGGCATAGAAACAGTTGTCTTAATGGAAAGGCAACTGAATCTCTCCATTGAGAATCAATGGGAAAACTTCCATTGATTCTGTGTCAGTAATTTTAGGGGCACTCCTTCACTGGGCTGCTTTGCTGTATCCCACCCTGTTATAATTTCAGGTAATATGGCAATCCACATATCAAACTACAAATTGCATCTTCACAGCATCTGTTTTTTAAAACGGTGAATCGCAAAATCACAGAACAGCCTGAGTTGTAAGGGAAAAGGTCACCTAGTCCAACTCCCCTGCCATATACAGGAACATCCTCCACTAGACCAGGTTGCTCATGGCCCCATCCAACCTGGCCTTGAATGTTTCCAGGGACAGGAGATCCACCACCTCTCTGGGTAGCCTGGACCATCCTCATGGTGAAGAATTTCTTCCTTGTATCTAACCTAAATGTACCCTCCTTCAGTTTAAAACCATTACCCCTTGTCCTATCACAACAGGCTCTGCTAAAAAGCCTGTCCCCATCTTTCTTATAGGTATTGAAAGGTGGCAATGAGGTCTCATCAAAACCTTCTATTCTCCAGGCTGAACAACCCCAACTCTCTCAGCCTTTCCTCACAGGACAGGTGTTCCAGACCTCTGATCATTTTTGTGGCCCTTCTCTGGACTCGTTCCAACAGCTCCATGTCTTTCTTGTGCTGAGGCCTCCAGAGCTGGACGCAGTACTCCAGGAGGGGTCTTACCAGAGCAGAGGAGTGGGGCAGAATCACCTCCCTCGACCTGCTGGCCACACCGCTCTTGATGCATCTCAGGATAAGGCTGGCCTTCTGGGCTTCAAGGGCATATTGCTGGCTCATAGAATCACAGAATCATAGAATCACCGAGGTTGGAAAAGACCTTCAAGATCATCCAGTTCCACCTCCCACCTACATCACGACTAGGTCCAGCCTTTCTTCTACCAGTACCCTTAAGTCCTTCTCAGCAGGGCTGCTTTCAATCCCTTGATCCCCCAGACAGTACTGATACCCAGGATTGCCCCAACCTTGGTGCAGGACCTTGCACTTCTCTTGGTTGAACCTCATGAGTTTCCCTTGAGCCCACTTCTTGAGCTTGTCTAGGTTCTTCTGGATGGCATCCCATCCTTCTGGTGTGTCAGCCACACCACTCAGCTTGGTGTCATCCACAAACTTGTTGAGGGTGCACTCAAGCCCATTGTCTGCGTCATTGATGAAGATATTAAACAGTACTGGCTCCAATACGGACCCCTGGGGAACACTTGTCACTGATGCCCATTGAAACATTGAGCTGTTGACCACTACCCTCTGGATTCGACCATGTAACCAATTCCTCACCCACTGAACAGTCCACCCATCAAATCCATCTCTCTAGTTGAGAGATAAGGATATCATGGGGGACTATGTCAAAGGCCTTACAGAAGTCCAGATAGATGACATCTGTAGCCCTCCCTTTGTCCACTGATGTAGTTACACTGTTGTAGAAGGCCACTAGATTGGTCAGGCAAGTCTTGCCCTTGGTGAGGCCGTGCTGACTGTCTTGAATCACCTCTCTGTCCTCCATGTGTTTTAGCATAGCTTCTAGGAGGATCTGTTCCATGATATTCCCAGACACAGAGATGAGACTGACAAGTTGGTAGTTCCCAGGGTCCTCCTTTCTCCCCTTTTTAAAAATGGGTGCAATGTTTCTCTTCTTTGAGTCACTAGGAACTTCACCTGACCACTGTGACTTTTCAAATATCATGACAAGTGGCTTGGCCACTACATGAGCCAATTCCCAGTGAAAGCTGAGACAGATCTGCAAAATTTATTAAAAGAACTGTGTTACCTCCAGGTATGTAGATAATTTTTTACCTCTAGATGCAGCATTGTCTGAATTAGTTGACTCAGCTCAACTGACTGTGCTGAGATTTTGCTGTTTACTTCCAATATTTTAAATGCTGCATATTTTGCAGAATAATTTTACTATAATTTAAGGTGTTCCAGAGGAAATATTGCATCCTTTTTGGCTTAGTGGTGCAACTATTTCCCACCTTCCATTTTAGACACAGTTTGTGAACAAGTGCTCTCAATAGAGCCTGTAAAATTATGCTGTCAAAGTCCTGGGGAGATCACAAAAACTTGCAACTTGTTTTGTAAAAGATGCTGTTATTATTTGCCTAGATTAATAGACACTGCCTTATCTGTGCTCTAGTTTCTGAATATCACTGGAATCCAAATGTTTTTCTTTAGAACACTTAAGGCAATCAAAACTATTTATTTAAAGCACTGAATCACTTAAGGAAACAAGTGGAATACTACTGAAAACAAAAATATTTTTCAAGCAGAGTTTGACATCTCTGTAAACATTTTGGGTGTTGTTTTATTCCTACTCATTTTTGACTCCACCAAGGATCCAAATGTCAAGTTTTCTATTAATTGACACCAGAGATGCAAGTACTGCAAGTCAGAGTACAAGTGGAGAACCTGATCATTTTATGTGGTGCAATTTACACTCTCCCACACTCTAATATATGGCTGAACACCACTGTATTGTGAAGACCAGTAGAAGACTGACTCAAGAACAGTGTGGCCAGCAGGAACAGGGCAGAGATTGCCCTGCTGTACTCGGCCCTGGTGAGGCCACACCTCGAGTGCTGTGTTCAGTTTTGGGCCCTTCACTTCAAAAAAGACATTGAGGTGCTGGAGCGTGTCCAGAGAAGGGCAACAAAGCTGGTGAAGGGACTAGAAAACATATCTTATGGGGAATGTTTGAGGAAGCTGGGGTTGTTCAGTCTGTAGAAGAGGAGGCTCAGGGGGGACCTCATTGCTCTCTACAGCTCCCTGAAAGGAGGTTGGAGTGAAGCGGGGGTCGGTCTCTTCTGCTGTGCCCATAGTGAAAGGACAAGAGGAAACAGCTTTAAATTGCAGCAGGGGAGATTCAGATTGGACATTAGGAAAAAGTTCTTCATTGTAAAGGGGATTAGATATTGGAATAGGTTGCCCAGGGAGGTGGTGGAGTCACCATCCCTGGAGGTGTTCAAGATGCATCTGGATGTGGCACTGGGTGATGTGGTTTAGTGGTGATATAGGCAGGCGGTTGGACTGGATGATCTTGATGGGCTCTTCCAACATTGATGATTCTATGATTATGTTATATTCTTTTATGAAAATCCACACTCACTGGGCATCTGCATATCTTTCACACCCGTATCATGCAAACATGGACTACATCTGAGCATCAGAGCTACGCAGGGCATGCATGGGAATCCCTGAAGGCACCTCTGATCTAAACGTTAAATTAGCTTTATTGAAATGTCTCTTTTAAATTAACTGAGCCTGATGAGTCTCTTGTGCTAGAATGTGCCTTCTTAATGATGCTTCCTTAAAAGCTGTTAATGAGAAGCAGGAATGAGGGAACAACCATTACCATTGAGAATATTAGAATGTTGAATGGTAAAAGTTATTGCCTTCCTCCCAACCATGCATTTTCATAATGTCTATTAATACAATATAGGGCACTGCAGCTTTCTGTGGTATGCATACTCACTGAACTAATGCACAGGTCACCCTCTTGCACACTGATATATCCCAGTTTGCTGGTGGTCTGCTCTCGTCATCTATGAGAAAGTCCCAAGAGAAATACTGGCATGACCCACTGCAAAGAGGATGTATGTCTAAAGGAGTCCCAGGACTTGGGCAGATTAAAGTACTTCCCACAGCATACATACCCCTCATGAGGGTGGCTATTAGCTTATTATATAGCCTTAGCAGCTATGCTGTATGTGTCCTTGTGAGATATCATCAAGGAAAGACTTCATGAAGATGGCCAGTGCTGCTGCAGCAAGGACAGAGAGGATGCATATGCAGCTTTGGGCTGCCCGCAGGATGGATAGAAGGCATCCAGGAGAGTCCTCCAGGCTGACAGCGTTCCCTGAGATGTGCTGACAGATACAGGATGATGATGGCCCCATCAGTGACTAACTGGGCTCTGTACCATAGCTCTTGCATGGTGAGCAGAGGCATGGGCAAAAAGGAAGGTACTTTTAATGCAGATGTGAAAGCAGATGTTTGGGGTGATAAGGAGGAGAGATACCAAGAGCAAGGGCTGCTTCAAAGTGGTAGGACCTGCAGAACAGAAAATGAGAGGTGTATAGGAGGAAGGAGAAAGCTTTGAGTTTGATGGGGGAAGGGAAAAAGGAGAGGGTAGAAAGAATTATCTATCATTTATGGTAAGCAGATTCATAAGAGTCATGTATCAGGTATGCAGAGTCAGATGAGTCATTGACAAAAACTCCCTTCCATCTCTTGTGGCCAGATAGATTTCTTTGTAAGTCCTGGAATGACCCTTTCCCACATCCATGGTCTGAGGTTTGTTACTTCAAATGCAAAAACTCACAAAGCAAAAAAATCAAAATTATATCTCTGTCCAAAAGAGTCTTTAGGGTCCTGGAACACTCTTCAAAGTTTCAGTCCTTTCTTGGCTTTCATACACTGTCAAACCCTTATCTTAATGCCCTTTTTATCCTCCAGTATTTCTTAGACTATTTTATCTCCATGTGTTTGTCAGGCATGCTGTAGAAAGAAAACCTTCTCAAGTTACTTAGACCCATGTCCCTGTTTGGACTAAGAAGAGGAGAGCTTGAGAGTATCTTTCACACTACTGATACATCAATGTAAATGGAAAAATCTCCTGTTTTCACTCCAGCATCTTTCCAGGTGTGGGAGGGAAACAGCTTATCTGAGCCAGGTTCTTCAGTGGGTCAGAATCTGTCCATAGGGATTTTCTTACTGCCATTTCCTAAGATGCTGTGCTAGTATGCTTTCCTGTTTGTGACTAACTTTTAATACCTCTAACACTGGAAATCCACTGACAATCCAAGAGAAAACAGTGGAGAACCTGCCTTTGTAAAGGAAGGTTTGGAATGAACAGATGAACTTTCAATAGAAACTATGTGTAGATAAGAAACCTTAGCTAGTTGCACAGGTTATAATGGGAAGCAAATACAAAATAGAGATTTGAGATCTTTTGTTTGCAGAGGCAAGTTCCTGGTGCTACAGAAAATCCTACCACGCTTGGCAGAGGTTATGGACTGCATGTTTATAGGTTTCTGGTTTTATATATAGGGGGCTTTTGTATTGCACAATCCATAGGAGAAAAGGCAGTGGGGAAAGTGCCTCTTCTTTCCTGGTTGCCTAGTAGGAAGATCTATTATGAAAACAACTCATTTATAAGTAGCATATTGTTTATTACAGTCAGCTGTGCGTAGAACAGTTTGAAAGTGAAAAGGACAGAAGTGCCTACAGCATGTAGTGCTAGAACAAGGGGGAATTGTTTCAAACTGAAAGAGGGTAGATTTAGATTGGATATTGGGAAGAAATTCTTTCCTGTGAGGGTGGTGAGACACTGGCACAGGTTGCCCAGAGGAGTTGTGGCTGCCCCCTCCCTGGCAGTGCTCAAGGCCAGGTTGGATGGGGCTTTGAGCAACCTTGTCTGGTGGGAGGTGTCCCTGACCATGGCAGGGTGATTGGAACTGGATTGTCTTTAAGGTTCCTTCCAACCCAAACTGTTCTATGATTCTGTTATTCTATGTTGACTTTGGAGAAACACTTCTGCTACAAGGAGGTCACTTCTACCATTTGTGACTTATAACTTGTCCCCAAGAAACACACCTGGAGGGAAACAGAAACCAAACTGTTCTGTGGTGCTGGAAAATTTCAGGGCTACGAGACATACCTGGTGCATGCTATAAAATCAATACATCACACAGGAGAGCTGCAAGGATTGCACCAAATGTCTTCTTTGATGCTCTGTGTGTAGTGTTTAATGTAACATGTGGCATTATATGCAAGATTCCAGCCAGAAGTTTGCCTCTGAAAGTAAATTGGGCACCCACCCAAATGCCTGACAGGAGATGAGCTTTGTATTTCTAATGGCCGATACCAGGCTCTGCCAGCCTGGCAGAGTCCGAGTCCTGAGTCAAGGGCTCTTTTTTTCCTGTAAATATGTGCTTAAATACCAGGCTGCTGAACTGGTGCATCCAGCTTGAATTATCCCGTGCTGGTGATAAGTGAACAAACTAAATAGCATGATGGAAGATAAATAAAGGAAGACTTTGTAAAAGCAAGATATTCTTTTTCCTAACAGTGAATTCTCTGAAACCAGTAGTGTTCCTGCTAATGTAACCTGAATAGAGAATCAGGCTCCTGAAAAACATAAGCTGGAGGATGTGGGGCAGAAGTTACTGCAGCAAAATGCATAAACCATCTCAGTGACTCTAAGTACTAAAAAGAAGTGATCTAGGCCTATTTTACCAGCTGCACTCTGCAAAGTGCTTTCTGGCATGGGGATACAGCATTTACTGGGCCTTGTAGGTGGTTCTCCAAAATAAACAAACCAGTGCTACCCACTTCACTGTCCAGATTATGGAAAATCAATTATTATAGACAGTCACAGAAACTAGAAATTAGTCTGGTGCTTTAGGAAGGCTATCCCAGGAGGCCCTGAGCTCCAGGAAAATGCAAACATCAAGCTGGAGAACAGTGCAACACTCCTGCCTGCAGCTGCCTGGGATGGGACTCCTCATTTCCCCATCCTGCTGCTGCTGTTTAGATCTTTAGATATGTTGTTCCAAGTTCCTGTAACGTCCCTGGCATCTGTATGTGCTGGCAAGCAAGAACAGCTAGCTCTTTAATGTCCAAACCAACTAGCAAATTACTGCCTGAAGTCGGCTTTCTGTGTCCCCCCCTGCAGCTTCTGAGATGAGCTACTGGTCTGGCTTCCCATACACTGTGTAACCACTGACTTGTACGAGATAAGCAGCTCAGTGTTTGCACCCTGTGTCTCTGTTTCATGTATGCTCTCTGGTAAAGAACAGGAATAAGCCATTAGATTCAAAATTTGAAAAATTTAAATGATCTGGGTTGTATCATCAGCTGGAGAAAAAATCCCATCTTTACAGTGCTACTACAACATGCACCTTATTTGTGCCTTCAACTCAAATGCATTAAACTTAATTACATGGTAGTACAACTCCAAGACAGATTTAACATATTTGGATAAGAAAAGCTTTAAAAAACCCCACTCCTTCATTAATAATTGAAGCAGTTTTTGTGCTGGCAACAGAGGAAAACAAAGTGATGCCAGACTGTGGGACACAGTGCAAAGAAGCAATATTAAACTGTTTTATTAAACACATACAAATCCTGAATTTGTGGTCATTTAATCCAGAACATGGAGTCAACAGATGGAAAAAAACATTAGGTCATCTATCGTGTGTCCCTGTCAGTGCAGGATGGCTGCAAGCGGTATGCTTCTGTTGAGTCAGCTCTCCACGACCCAAGCAATGGGACACTCACCCTAGAATATATTCCTATGTAAAGACTTTTTGTTTTTTCCTCTCCACAATGGCCAGTTTAAATTCACCTTGTGATTTTATCCACTGCTCCTAATTGCATTCTTTCTGCTGAAGGAAGGTAACTCCCCTTCATGTTCAGACCCTTCAAATACTGATAAGAAAATCACTGTGTCCCTTTTCTTTTGCAAATGTGTTGAAGCCCAGTCTTATGCATATTTAGCCTTTTAAATCTTCGTTCTTGCTGCCCCCACATCCTTATTGCTGCTCTGCTTTTACTATTTCTCACTGTGCATGTGTTTTAACATTTCAGCTATGATGACAGGTTTGCCAAACCCTTGCATCCTATTAATCCTATTGTTCTTCCATTTTACAATTTGAGATAGACAATTTGCTTTTGCTTGGACTCTCTTCTCACCGCCTTCTGGGCTGGAACAGATTGTCCCCTCCAGTGCCATTTCAGCCACATTCAGTCCTTGAAATTGTCTTTGCAGCTTTTCTCCTTAAAAACAGGAGGGGGAAATAAAATTAAAAAAAAAAGGTAGTGAATTAGGAGCTTTGGCTCCTCCTATTTCATATGTGTTTCCTTCCATAATTAATCCTGTCAGTGCTAAAAGGGTTTGGGAAAAGTCAGGCGGGGGGAAGATTGGTGACAGGCAAAGGGGATAAAGGCAGGCAAATTCTTTGGAGAACCAGTGAGCATCAGTGGGAGAAAGGCACTTTCGAGGAGGATAGCTGCAAACGGTATAGCAAGGATTACACTGGGAGTTTGAACTGAGGAGGCAAAGTAGGCAGGAGGTGGCAGGAGGAAGAGATATGGCAGTGGCGGCGGATGTGGTAGAGGGACAGTGGGGAAGAGCGAAGTGGTGTAGTACTGCTGTCAACTAAATTTATCACCTGCTGGATGTGTAGGGTGAGAACAGCAGATTTCATGGTGCAGCAGAAAACATGGGAAAGCAGCATTTGTACCCTTGAAAAAGTGCTAATGCTCTGGGAAAACATTCTGAACTGAGAGTAGGTCTTGATATAGGATGGTGTGGCATGGTAACATGGAACAGAATGAACAGGCATTAAGACAGTCTTCCACCACCATGTGCTTGACAAAGCAGGGCACTGTAACAAAGAAGATTGGCAGAGGTAAGAGCTTTACTAATAAAAATCCCTTCAGGTGAGCAAGAGGACTCCAAACTCTAAGGGGAATCCCTATTCAAGGATTCCTCTTTTAGTTTATATCACTAAAAGGGGAATATTCTGCTATTACTGAAACATCCCTCCAGAAAAGAAGTCAAGGGATGTGCATGTTACGCAGTAGGAGCTACAGTATTTGGATGAATATACATCAGTTGGTTTGGGTATTAGCTCCAGGATGTTTAATGGTCACAGGAATTTGCCAGGGTGCGACAGCCAGAGAAGCATCAAGCAACCTACTGGGGTTGGCAAGCAACTCACTGGAACAGGTTAATGTGTAAAAATAGTGGTTGATTTTGTTTGGTTTGTTTCTGAGTGATTTTTACACATTTCTTCAGCTTGCCTTCTTACTCAGAGGATTTTAGCCACATTTCTGCTTTTTTCTTGTTTAAATGTGCAATCCAGATTTTCCCGCTGGAAGTAGTCTCCAGTAAACAAGTATTTAAGTGCTAAGCAAACTTTACCCTTTGGCACTGTCACACCCATAAGCATCCAGGGCAAAAAGTGAATATAATTTCCCGAAGCATAATGATAGAATTTCCCAAATAGTAAGCGAGTTTGAGGTAGGAAGCTCCTTTTTTATGTCTTACTGGACTGCATTTATTGTCATAGTGGTTTTCAACATCCCTTCTTCCAGCTACATGTGCTGGGGCAGAGTTTCAGGCAGTGCAAACAATTCAGTTTCGTAAGAAGCTTTGTGTTCACAGTGCAGCTGGAGGTTCCATGGTATATGGCCAGGCATTTTCATATGGGTTAAAACTGCATGCCTGCTTGAGCACAGGAGCAAGGGTTTGGGCAGTTCCTCCATGTGAAATAATTCAACAGTCAAAGTTGAGGGTTTGTGAGTGAGTGCTGTGAACCAGCAAATATCCCCCTTCCTGTTCCGGGCAGGAAAATATTTGTAGGTGTTTATTCTGTCCTGTACACACAGGTAAATAAGCAGAACAAAGGAGGGCTGCCCCTGGATGTAATTCTGACAGCTTGTGTATACACCAGTACCTTGAGAAATGTTGAATTGTTCTTGCCTTGTGGGAAGAAAAATGAACCTATGTTTGGGCAGAATTACAGGGCAGATCTTGCCCAGTGCCTGGCCAGTAGCATGTTCTTACCTAGATTTGAGGTACCTGCTGATCTCAGTATGTTTTATAAGTTACTGAATGTGTTCCTTGCAGGAGTCTGTACATTTGGCCACCCTAACTTTGATTCCTTTGTTCATTCACTCACCATGCTGGTTTTCTGATCACATGTACTCCTTGTCACCGAAGGGCCTGGAGAAATTTCTTCTGAAAACCGATCTGAAATTGCAAGGAGTCCCACATTCCTGCTTCCCAGATTTCTTTACAAGATATTACATCAGGGGCTCTTCTCATACAATAGTTTGGGTTGGAAGGGGCCCATAAGAATTATCAAATCCAACTCCCTGAACGTTTCAGGACTAGAAAAGAATTCAGACAGAAAAATATTCTCTGTTACTATCAGAGCTCTGTAGCTTAACCAGTTGCCACTGCAGAGAGAAGAATTACTCCTCACCTTAAGTGAAAAATGAGATATTTTTTTTCAAATAAAAAATAAATTTTTAAATTTTATTTAAGACAAAGCTTAAACTATTGAGCTGTTCCAGTGTGGCTTGTAAAATATAGCACCAGATCTTTTGGAAGAATCATTAAAAAAAAATCCCACCAGGCTGGAGGCAGTAGCTTAAAGGAAAGGAGTGAATGAAGGCAAGTCCATACTTGGGGCAGCAGACAAACCCCTGGAAGCCATGTAGGGATGACAGTGGTGCTGTGGAAGAAACACTGAGAAGGACACAAGGCATTGAGAAAGAGCAGTGATAAAGCACTGAATGTGCCCTGAGGAAGGATACGTTGATGCAGTCTGAGGAGGACTTATTGCGAGAGGAGAGGTGCTGACTGGCTTATCCAAGATGGGTATTTGATGCAAAGGCACAGTGAGGCATCTTTTGCTAAGCCGACCCAGCATTGAGTGGTTGTGAATGAAGCTCCTAGCCAGGACTGCTTTAATTTTCAGCTGCCTAAAAGGCAGGTCCACCAAAGATTCTTCTTTCTGAAAGTGAAAGCAGGATGGAAATCATGTATAGATTTGGGGGCTGGTAGAGTTTTTTCACCCTGGTTTGGTTGAAATAGTTGGGGAGTTCTGTGTTTGGTTTCCGTTCCTAACTGGTGGAACAGTGTAGAGTGAAGATGGGGTGTCCCTCTGCACACATATACTATTTGGTGTTACTGTACAATGAAAACAGAACATATCAGGAGTCCAAAAAAGCAACAGGAGAGATTCCATTTGGTTGATTATTACTGTAGGTATCCCAGAAGGGGTGATAAAGACAGGAAATATTTGTAGAATTCTGCACAGAAGAAATATAAGTAGCAAAGTCTAGGAAAGGATAAGGCTGGAACAGAAACAAGTTGAAGCTAAGAGCTAATTTTTCTTCCACTGTTTTACCTCCTTTCCTTTCTGGAAAAATCCACCACAGGGAACCTTGTGAAAGAGGATTTTAGAAAATAAATATATGATGGGAAATGTTTCGCATTGAGTTAGACTCAATGTCTGGAGAGGTTTTTTTGTCATCTCCAGCAACCATCTCTAACTGTGACAGTCTAGAAGATGGCAACAAAGTCCTAAATCGTGCTGAAATTTTTACTTGTGTAGTCCCAGTGAAACTTGTTCAGAACAACATTTGCCTGAGAAAGCACAGCAAATACCAATTTCTGACATTTCTTCTTCTGTCAAAAGCAGATGAAATGCTGCATTCAAAATAAATGTACTATTTGTAGTATTAAGGTATAATTTATAAAAACTACAGTATGGTCAGTGTAATGTCATACTGGTTTGGTAAAGTAGCCAAAGTCAGCTGTATTTTATACAACTCCATATCCTCATTTTCAGATTAAGTTATTCACAGTTTGTAGCATTTCCAACTGAAATATCATTCCCTGGTTTAGAAAATTAAACTAATCTTCATCTAATGGCAACAGCTCTAGTTGGCATCCTAACACTGCTGTTGCCAAATGATTTTGGGATGTCGCATGTTCACATTAAGCTAAAATAGCAGTAGGAGTCATACAGTCATACAGACTTCACAGTATCTTGGAAAATTTGCTGCTGGGCCACAGCTCTTCAGACTTCAGTAGAACTAACCTGAATTACAGAAGATCATATCTCAACCTTAAATGATAAGTGTTTAAAAGGAGAGCAAAGCTTTCTGCAGAATGGTTTTGTTTAATAAACCCTCTAATTTTCCCATTACTGCAAAGTGTGAGTGGAAAACACCAGATGAGTCCCAGTGCTTGGGAGTAGATAATCTTACCAGACTCCTGTACGAGCATAACCATGAGCTCCCTTTCCTCCAGGGTCTTTGCTCAGGAACAGGCAATGAGAAGATCACAGCTGAGGACTTCAGATGCAACAAAGCACACACAGTTCCACCCACTCAAAGATAGCATTTACCTCCATAAATGTGCTTTTGTGCATGTGGCTTAAACCAGCATTTACCATTTTTTTCTTTTTCCTTTCTCCCACCTCTGAAGCTATTTCATTTGTGTACATTGACATCTAGACTGCTTTTTGTTTTAGAGGGAAGGCTTTATCATTATAATCCACAGGAGCTCAGGACCACACAGTAGGTGTTAAAAACATTTTTTTATCTTTTTAATATTATACCAAATGCTTCTAATCAATTAAGTGCAATAAATCTGTGCAAACTGAATGTATAATTCATCTTAGGAAAATAAATTTCAGAAAATTAAATGTCAACATCTACTTTGGAGTTTACAAATGCAGCCACGAAATGTGAATTCATTGCCTTATCTGAATTCCAGTTTTGTAAATATTGCTGTTAGAGGGACATTTTTTATTTTTTTAAAGTGAGTTCAGATACGTAATCTCTTTGGTAGCACTGAATGTCCTGCTTGTGGCAGACTTTCTCTGACACTCTTTACTGCTGATACTGTAGAAGCAGGTGCAAAAACAACTTGCATGTTTTTAAGAGAAGCACAGTGTCAAAGACAAGGGCTCAGGCACATGAGAGTTGATAGTAGTTCCCAGCTCTGGCAGTGGGTAGCCCGGGCCAAATAATTTCACTTCTTTCTGGTCTGTTTCCATTTACAGTATTTCTTGCTTCATTGGACTTGAAAACATCTAGTGGAAAGAACTGTGTCCTATTCTGCTGCACTGATAATACACACTGCCCACTCCTATCTGTCTATTCATTGGGAAGGAAAGGGGAGAGGAAGGAAGCAGAAGCATTGTTTGCATTAAGGCACCATCTAGAAGCTCCTACTGAAAGGAGCTGAGATTGTGATAGCTATGTGCTTCCTTATGACCCAAAAATTCACTGCAACTGAAAAAGGTGAATCCTTCCCTTGACTTATCTTTTTCGTAGAGTGCTGATTCCATCTCAAGACATGGTGGTTTTAGGTTAAAAAGTTGTTATTGGGAGTTTCTTGTTTGTTTCAGTCCTGGTTTTATAATTTCTCAACTAGCTAATCCTGACAGAATACAGGAGAAACCTCTTGTTATTTTAGTATAGACTAGTCTAGTTGTTCTTCGCTGTTTTACTGAATTTGCTTTACTTATCACAGGAAAGAGAACTGACAACATTTCTGTGGACATCACTTCTGTCTCACCTACTAGCCTGTGCTCAGGTGGATCAAGTACCACAGTTGCATGATGAAGCTGAGAAGAATATTTCCTCACCAAAATGTGAATTTTTTCCCATTTCATTGATTTGTTTTTCTTGAGAGTTGATGGTCAAGTTGGTGTCATGGGTTTTCCACAGCTTTTACCTGCTCTGGTGTGGGGTTCTCCATGGGCAGCAGGTTGGATATCTCCTCTGGCATGTTGTCCTCCACTGACTGCAGTGTGGATATCTAATTTCTCCGGTGTGGTCCTCTCCAGCATCTGGAGTACTTCCTTCCCTCTTCCTTCGGACCTTGGTGTTCACACTCTTGCTTCTCACTTTTTTTTTCTCTCCTCCTCTCTCTGTCTGGCATTTTTTGCCCTTTCTTATATATATTCTCCCACAGGTGCCACCATGTTGGCTGCTGGGCTCAGCCGTACCCTGTGGTGGGCTCGTTGGAGCAATTGGTAACCAGTTGTGTCTGGCTCTGGGCAGCTTTGACCTCTCCTCACAGAGGCTGCCCTGCAGCCCCCCTGCCAAATTCAGGGCATGAACACTCTGTACAAAAGGTCAGTGAAAACCTGCAATTCCAGCAATTATTCTAGTAACATTCCTGACTTCACAGTGGGCGAAGTTCATTAGATGCCTTCCCAGCTTGATGGCCAAAGCCAAAGTTAGGTTGGTATCACATTTTCCTCACTCACAGAACATACCCCTTTCCCCATGCACAGTCCCATAAAACTGGGGACACCCCAGTTTTGTATGTCTCCTCACTAAGGTATATCGCTTCTCTTCAGAGGTGATGAAGAGTTCTGAGTTTGTTGATTGTGGTCCCTCCTCCCAAGCATAAGGTGTCCTGTGAAGGCTACCAACAGGAAGGTACCTTAAAAATTTCACATCGGGATAAAAGAGGTACTGTCTTACAGTTTTAATATTTTTCTACTAGAAACTAGTTAACATTTTATAAGCAGACTTTTGAAACCTCGGTCAAGAGTTGATAATTAATAGAGGCACTCCTGTGCACTGATATGTTTTTCCCTGTTCAAAGAACTATAGTGTAATTAGCTGCACTCAACACAATTTAGAGCTTCAAATATTGGTGAAAACAAAAATAATTCTTACATACTTTATGCTGATTCACACTTTGCATAATGTTGGGCAATTGCAATGCTCTTTAAAGGTAAGAGCACACCTACTGTGCATCTAATCCTTCTATACTTTCTACAACATTAACTTTCACCAGTTGTCTACACACCAGTTGAGCTGTTATGGATACTCTCTGAATGATACACAGATTCAGTGCAAAGGTCATAACCAAGGTACAGATGTTTTGTTAGTGAAATCAAAGAATGTAGGCAGGTTGGGGTTGACTTGGTTTGGGGGTTTTGGTTTTATTTTTAATTTTTTTTCTCAAAAAACCTCCTTGTCAAGTATCTTCTACAAAATAACCAGTGTAGGTGTGTAGAATATGACTGAGAATAATATCTGAGAGAAGAGAGTTTGGGTAAAGCTGGGAAATAGTGATGACAAAACCAGAAATGCTTCCTTATCTAATCACTATGTACATTTTGCTTAGAGAAAAAAAAAGATAACTGAAGTCTAACAAAAAGGCTGGACTATAATTCAGTTCATAAGTAAGCCAAATCTCTTTAAATATTGAATTATGAAGTATTTCAAATCTATTTTAACATTTCCTAGTTGCATATCAAATTAGTACCTTACTTATGTTATTACTACATTCTGTCTATGGTACTATATATTTATTATATATAGTATATTTGTGTATACTTCATATATATATACATGTAAAATATTTCTCAGTGGTCAACTTTGGAATTAGTAGCTCTGGGGAGTTTTCACCCATATTTGTGAAGGATTTCTTCTGAGATAGTCTTCTCTCAAGAAATATTACCCTAAAAATGTAAGACCCCATCATACGTTTTATGAGAAGCTTAATTTAGGAATTCATGCAGACAAAAGAAGACTACCAGAGATGCAGTATGCAGACACTGGTCAATACCAGGATACTCGGGTAGGTGCTATGAAATCTCTATTTCTATGATTGAATCCTTCTTTTAGAGCTGTGCTGAGAGATGACTGTACCAGCTTCTGTACCTGTACCTGTTGATCAATTCTGACTCATAAAGAAAAGCCACCTCCTGGATCACCAGGTCACACATCCAGGTGAGAATCAAGGCATCGTTAGAGGCAGTTTGGAAGAGCTGGCTGTGAATTGCAGCCAGTTTTCAGGCTGGCTGTTACCAGGACCAAGAGGACCTCAGTCCTCCCTACTCCTGCTGCTGTTCCACTCCCAAGAAATGCAACGCTGGTTCAGCATCTGACTGTTCCTCTCTGTCCTGCTCAGACTTAGACCCCAAATCCCTAATCCTGGCTGTAATCTTGTATCCTAGCAACCAGAACCAGATGGTATTTATTTGACAGAAGATACTCCTGTTAGCAGTGGTCTAAGGTAGATTGTTGGAAAAAGAGACTGAAGAGACTAATAGAGTAGGAAATAAATATATATCAAAAGTTGACCATCCAGACATGCAGTCCTACCAGTTCTTGGAAACCACAACCAACTTGACTGGAGCATAGAAGCTGTGGGACCAAACTGCTTCTTATTAACTCATCCCAACAAGTGCTAACAGCAGCTCATGGGAGGTGTAGGTGGTTGCTCTTCTCTTTCTCAGACAGCAAAGATTTATGAATATATATTTTTGGTTCCAGGAGATAGATAACTAAAATGATATTGTATCTAGGACAGCAAAAGTTCTTGGTGTGCTGTTGTCTTCTCCTGGGAGGAATTACTGTTCTTTATTACATGGTAAGCAGAGGCACGTAACTTACCTTTTCACTGCAAAATTTTTAGTTTGAGAAAGTTTGGTGCAATACTATAAAAAAGGAAAACCTCTCAGCTTCCAAAATATTTATTTCAGTTCTGTTTTCTGTCACAGATAAAGAAATAACATTAATTTTCTATTTTTTTTCCACAAGCAAGAAGACAAATAGAAACTAAGATCTGATTCTTCAGAGGGCTTGAACTAATTCATGACATTTTTTAGGTTTAACACTGTAGTCATTTTACTGTGACAAAGTCCTCTGCTAGTGTAAACAGAAATGTAGACATCACCATGCAATTTGCTGACACTGGCTAACAGAACATATGCCTATGTTTTGACTGGGAGATAGCAGATGTCATCCTGTGGGAAGCCTGGGGGAAAAGACACGACCTCAAACTGTACTTCTGCCTTCAGCCTGGCAGCACAAAGCTTCCTCTGTCATCCACCCCACTACATGTTGTGCCTAACACCTGTATTGCCCAGCACTAAAGCTGCTGCGGTCAATGGGGAAGGTAAATACGCAGAGTTCATTGTTCAGTGGTTTCGTGCTCTTGGTCTTCATTGTATGCTATGGTATTGTGAGTGGCCGGTGGAGATGCAGGTTTTACAGAGAAAAGGATGGCAGGGACTGCATGCAGCCTTGTTGACAGGCCATTCCCTGCCTTGTGACCTGGCCACAAGCAAGCAGCTGCATCAGCGACCTGTTCTGAGATCAGCGGTGTTAAATTTCCACCCTGCTCTTCTGAAGATGGGCTCTTTGTTGATTCTCACTCTTCCATGGTTTTGGAAGCTTTCATAATGCAACCACTGAATGCACAGCAAATCCAGTCTTGAACACAGATGTGAGTATCTTAAGTAAGCTGAATGTATGTTATTTCTGTGTGTGTAGGGAAGCCAAATATTCCTCTGAAATACAGAGGCAAACTCCAAGGAGAGATGTGTCCTGCTGCAAAAAGCTGAGGGCAAATTGAATTTTAGAAGAGAGACAGACAGAGGGTAAAAACTGCATGAATATGTAAGGCAGGGGGATTTCTACAGAAGACATTACTGCAGACTCAGCTGTAATTAAACTGCTCACAGCTGCTGTTTCTCTGTCACCTTTGGAAGTAGAAGATGCTTTAACTAGCAGCAAAGTCAAAGGAAAACTTTAGATATAACCTAAACTCTCACGTTGCTCACTGTGAACTAAGAAAAAACTATTTTATTTCGCTTTGTCGCCTCACAGGCATCCATGATCAGAATTGAACAAACTGCTTTACTTTGAGAAGGCTTTGGAGTAGCTTGTCTTGAAAAGGTGGAAAGACCCCTTCATTTCATGTATGCATCTTGGTGGTTTATTCCCTTTCCCAATGAGAAGGGAGGGGGAAGGTTAAAAAGAAAAGGAAACATTTCAGGAGTTTCCAGAGTTTCTTTTACTTTCTTGTTTTCTATCTAAAGGGTGTGCTTGTGAGAGAGAGGGAGGGACAGGAAGAAAACGGAATGAGACTCTTTAGGAGGAAAATTTGGGGAATTCTCCCATTCTTCCTATTTACATTTTCCCCCTATTTCTCTCTGGCAAAAGCAAAGAGAGAGGAAGGGAAGGAAAACAACAAAGTGAGGAAGATGTTGGCAAGGAATCCAAACACAACAGTTTTTGCTCTTAATAAGGCAACTATATTTGCCCTTAAAATTTTGGTCAGCATTTCCAGTGGAAAGAATACTTTTAAAATAATGTTTACTTGTTACCCATTGTTGTCTGACTATGTGGCACTTTAGTTGTCTGCAAGAAGACAAAACCATTCTGAAGTGTTTGCCTCAGTGAAGTTGGATGTGGCAAGAAGTCTGGCTTTAACATATGCTAGTGGAAATGGATGCTAATCTTGTTGACACCAGATAGGTCTCTCTTTGAGGTAAGAAGACAGAGCACTATAATGCTGCAAAAATTATTTGGGAATGTACAGTCAACTGGTGAAGTGAAACTGAGGTTAACTCTGGAAGCTAAAATTGAATTTCCAAGGTAGCCCTGAAAAAGCCTATCTGAAGAATAGAGTGAGTCTGCATATGTGAAAAAAAAAAGGAAAAAAGGAGTGTGGGTTTGCAGGCAGGAAATATAAAGGCAAATTGATAACCATGCTATAAAGGCTGGGGATATAAAGGGCAAGCCTAGAACAGAAGGAAGAAAGAACTGAGTATGAAAGACCATTATCTTTAAAGGCAAGAACTGCATAGTGTGAGAAGCAACTGGCCTTTTTGTCTTTTAAGAAAACATTAGCTTTAGGGAGGCAAAACGTGAGAGAAAATAGGTTCCCCAGGATGTAGGCAAGCTTTCATACCAGCAATACAGTAAACTCTTCAGCACTCTTCCAGTTACAAACCAGTAAGGATATAATTCAGATGTGAGCTCTCAAATTGTTCTATGACAAATGACACCAGTATAAAACACATTTATGATACGAATATTTCTTAAAGGCAATCACAAGAACTGCATTGCTAAATTGCCACTCCCATCTTGTAAATGTTTTCTTTTTATCTGTCCCGTTCTTTCTTCTGAACTTCCAAATGGGACAACTGGCATTTTCTGAATTAGATACTAAATCTGAACATGATGCTCATATATTATTAACTTTATATCAGACTATTTTCAAATACTGTACTTTCCTGCTTGAGGGATCCTTAATCAGAGACTCTAAGGCATCAGAGTTAGAGCTAATTAGGATTTATGAGACTTTAAAGGGAGTATAATTTGTATGTGAACACAATAGGTGATAAGGGGTTTCTGATTATGACTATGGATTTCAGCTGAGCTTGGGTGCCACAGTTTGACAGGATAAATCATTAGGAGTACATTACACATTATTCTTCCGTTTCATCTTATTTTCACTCAGAAGGATAAGGCAGGGAAAATACTGCGCATGTGACACCATTTTGTGGTATACCTTTTGTTAAAATCTAGGCTGGAACTGAAGCAGCAATTCACACCTCCTGCTTAAAAACCACTTATTTTCAGTAAAGTCTCAGCCACTCAGACAGCACCTCCCCATTCAGATGTCCATCCTGATTTCTTCTTAAAATCTGGATCATATCACATCATGAGTTGGCATGTGTTTGCTGAACACTCACTGGGGACTCAGAGGTATACAACCCTGTTCCAGTGATTTTAGAGTAAGTGCTCTTGAGAGCTCTTTGAACCATCTCACTAAATACAAGACAGCTGTTCTGTTGTAAAAGTCAGTTTAACATATGGTTTATAGTGATCATAAATTTATATTATATACAGTATAAAATAAAACAAAAGGTGCTTGAATTCTATGAAGGCAGCAAATTCTATAAGCAGAAATGGAGAGAGAACAGTGATTATATATAATCCATACCAGACTAGCAGGAAACATTACCAGTAAAAGGAGAAAAACCATGAAAGGGAGGTCTTCACTAGAACAGCTGTCTACTTGGCTGTTAATACCAACAAATATTTGGTGAATGAAATTTCTTTAGTTGCCTCTCGTGATGACAGTCGCATTATTTTGCTTTCAATATGCTGTTTCTGTTTAGGGGCAGCTTGGTGAAAGACTCTGACTGTTGACAGTGTAGGATTTCTGTTGTGCACATATATGAGTTTAGGAATTATCAGAATCAGAAATTATTAATGCTGGAAGGGGCTTGAAGAAGTCCTTTTAGCCATCCTCCTTCTCTGGTGAAGGAAGTGCATGTCCTTGGCAGTGATTGTAGCCTTGTTAAAAGTGCCAGTTATTCCTAATATCCATGTTTTAACATATCACCTTTAACAGGTTTTTTTCTTATACTTGGTTTATTATCTCCTGTGTCAAAAAAACTTTCTGTTCCATACCTGGTGCAAAAGTAAACCATTGACTGAAGTCCTCTTTATGAAAACTGTTTATATTGGAAGACACCCAGTGAACATGGAAAACATTTGACCTCTGTTTCTCTTTTAATAGTATTTTCATTAATGAGGTCTGTTGACATGTCCTTCTTCAAGTCTCTCTATTCTAAATGGAAGAAGCAAATTTATTGATAACTGTTTCTTGTCAGCTTGTTTTCTAAAGCTCTAAGAAATGTGTTATTCTCTTCTAGGTTTTTCCCATTATTTTTTCATTTTTGTACTCCAGACAGGTTGTCAAAAGAGCTGTGCAGGACAGAAATATTACATTCTTTGCCACTTACAAAACCTCTGCTTGTACATCCCACAATTGCATTAAAGTTTCTTTCAGCAGCACACTCTTAACTATAGTGTGCTTCTAATTTACTATAACCCCCAGATACTTTTTTTTGCCTTTTCTGTAGTGTCCTTCCTTTGTTACCAAGCACAGTGACAGGTAGCAAAGATACAAGAGGTACCAATAAGTGGTCTGTTTCCAAGTCACTCCCTAGTCTACATGGCTTTATATCTTGGTGTAATCTCCAATGAAGATCTTAAAAGGCAAAGCTATAACGAAGTCCCTAGACTGGAAATGGGGATTTATGCCACAGGAAACTCTAAAAGCTGCAAAATATCAATCATAGGGAAATAATTCTGCAGTAAATTTAGAAATACAGGGCTCAACAAGTCTCCTAATCATACTTATCATAGAAGAAAACAAGTTAAATTTAGGACATACATGATCAAAAGTGGCAGCAATGATTTTGGAGGCTGGATTATGGAGCTGCTAACATTTCATTAATCTATATATTACCTGAGAAATCAGTCATCAGTTCAATAGTAGTAGGTACTGGCAGTGTTCTTGATTTTTTTCTGCACTATTTTGGGATAGGTGTAAGGAAAAGGGAATATCACACATAGAGCCAACACTAATATTTCATCTCCCATATGGAGTGCTAAATATTTCTGCCTGGTGATCTTGTATGGACCTCAAATTGACTCCAGAAAATTACAACTGCAACTTATCAATTTAACTCAGTTTCCTGCCATGACAAGGAACTGGACAGTTATAACCAAAGGAAGCAAATTTTGAGTCGAGAACAGGACAATGTGGCTTTTTTAATGAGAAAGGCATTTTCCAGTAAAGGAACTAGAGTTGTGACAGAGCTGTGGAACTGTTATTTCTTCTGCAGAGAGTTTCAGTCTGCATTTCTATTTAATTGGCATCAAGCCTAGCATCAAGCCCACTTTCAGAGTTACACTTTCTTCTGAGCTTTAATTTACACTTAAAACTATATTCCACTGACTGAACACTGTCTTACTATTACTATATTCTCACCTACAACTTTTCATTCTAGAAAGAAACTCTGCCTTCACCTAAGCTGTTCCTCTCCTGGTCCCTCAACATTTTTTCTCTGCTTCACTGACACCAGTATAGCTGAAGGGATAAACTCAGAAAGCAAGCTATCAAAGAGTTGGCAGCACAGGTGAAGATAGTACAAGTCTAATGGAAAACCTTGCTGGGAACAAACAAAATTGTACGAAACTAAGCAGTGATATGTAGTCCTTTTTTAATACCACCTGATCACTCTGTTGTCCAGGGAGCAGGGGGTACTTGGAGTTCATAGGGTGCCAAGGGGTACATGGGTATAAAGCTGCAGGCTATGCGTACATTTAGCTCTCTGTTCCAGGTATCACAGGTCCTCCATTGTGATGACTTTTATATTTTTTTCAGTTCATCATTTGAGGGTGATAGTACTTATCTCAGCAGCTGTTTTTCCTCTCCCAGCTTTCATCTTCCTTTTTTTCTCTCTTCTACCTTGTTTAGGGAATGGTAAATCACACTGACAGGGACTCTTCTTTTTGTTTGCCTTTTGAGGGTGAGGTTGAGAATAGTAATATGTCTGTTGGTATTGGATAATAACTGAGTTTCTCACACCAGCTACAGGCTGGTCACTCTCTTGACTGACTGTTGTCCTTGTTTGTCTTACATCTTAATTGCTCTTCAGCTGAGCAGCATTTCCTAGGTTATCATGAAATAAGTTTAGGGGTATAACTAGCTAGGATCTTTTAAAGAAAACAACTGTTTCAGTTCAAGTGAATCTCAGTAAGCACACACAGAGAACAATGACACACATTCCAAGATCCGGGAGGTATTGTTTTTCCAAACAATGGCTGCACAAGAAAATGTATGTTAAACAGAATCTGGCCTTAACTTGAAGTCACAGACCTCCTGTCTGCCTTTCTGGGTACCTGGATAAGTCCAAGATATGGTTACTGTCAGGCTTTGGGAAGGAATTTCTCATTTTCCTTCCACTTTTTCTGGGGGAGGAAGCCAACTGCAAATAGAAAATTCTTCACCGCTTGTATGAAGCAAGAGAGCTTTGAAATCTCAGTTCTTAGTGACTTTTCCTACATGCATGTAACTGAGTTCTCCTTGGGGACTTGCTCTGTCAAGGACTCAAAGATTGACATTGCTCGCTGTCAGGGGTCTCACAACTAAAGCCCAGCTAAAAGAAGAGGAATAGTACCAGAGCTGTTCTGCTAGAGAAAAGGCGTGATACAAAACCTGCTACCATGAGGCTATCAAGTTAAGCCTTTCATAAAGGATAATTATGGGATGCTACTTGCTTTTCTTACCACTTTTGCTAGAATCCTGTGGCACCCATGGAGAGGCAGGCAGAAAAGCCACCCCACACCACTTTGGGCGTGCTCTCAGGGCCTAACGCACATCCCCGGGCTCTGTATTGAGCAGTTGGCACTGGAGTGTGGTTGTTAGAGGAAAGGTGTTTAATAACAGCTTCAGAGGAACTAAATTTGAAGTCCAAGGTCAGGTCTTTTTTTTTATTTATTTTTACTCCTCAGAAACACATATATGTATGTTTATGTGCATATAAAAGGAGCATGCTAGTGTTTGTGAGAAGAAGGAGAAGGGAGAGGGGAGAGAATAAAAATTATCCTATTTGTTCTTTTTACTCATTTCTCCTGTCCTTGCTGTACCTGTGTGGCCATTACAGTGTCTACAGTAACAATATAGTGTTATTGGCAAATGTAAAGCTCAATTGCTGTAAACAATGATTAAAATAATGTTGCAGGTGATTTTGTGCACAGCTATTTGAAATGAATGTATGTTTTTCCCAACCATGTGTTAGCAAAATAAGCACACATGTTTAGGAGCCATTTTTGATTAACATTAGTTTGCTTTTATGCCTGCGCATTTCAGACTCCATTAACTGTAAGTACCTTGTATGAAATTTGTCAGCATAAAAGCTCCTCTTTTTCCCTGTATGCAATGAAAAGCTAACAAGGTTACGTTACAAAAATAAATAAATAAGTACTTTCTTTTAAAAAGAATTGTTGACTTGATAGACAATATTTCCAACTGAGAAACTGGCATCTTAGTGTAAAAGTTACTGATAGTAATAGTGAAAAACAGAGTAGGATAGGCAGCTTTATGAAATGGATATCTAAGAAGCAGACAAAGACTAGCTCACTGAAACAACCCCCTCAAAACCGGGAGAGCTAGTCTAGGTACAGCTTAAGCTGCATGTGATCATAAGTGAGCAGATAGGTGGTCAGTAGGTGCAAAACTCATGGTTTCTATCTCAGGATCTATCAGAGCACAATGAATATGACAGCAGCTGTGCTAGCAATTAGATGCTTGGCTGGACCTCCCAGTGTGGCATGCAGCTTGAGAACATAGATATCCACATTTGGGTGTTTAAAATGAGCCCAGTCCTAAGCTACCTTTGTGTTCAATCTTTGTAGTTAATGTGGTCTGGAAAGCTAATCATTTCTCCCTAACAGACAACTATGTTTGGTCAGCTGAAATTCCCAATATACTCCATTGGCTGTAATGAGCAAAGTCTGCCAGTAAAGATGCCCTAGGATATCTTAGCTTATCTCCCACTGCAGATCTGGTGTCATATCTGCCAGTTCTATGTGTGTACTCTGGATATATCAGATTATTTTAAGTGACAATAAGTGGCTGTGTTGAGGCAATTAATTGAAGTCCTAGTGAGAACAACAGCAGTGCTGTGACATTTATGTCTGTCCATAGAAGATTTTCATGTTGTCCTCATTTTTTTAATGCCTCATGAACTTTAGAATAAATATTATCAGTTCCTTTTGAGGCAGGGAAGGTCTTCTGTGCTCAATTCACCAACTCCTGAGATGTGGAAACTGCGTGAACTACCTTGTTGGAGTATACTGGTACTGCATGATGATGCTCATCTAGCTGAATTGCATCTAGATCACTTGTCCTGTTATCTTTGCATTGGGTCAGGAACTGGGGAATGGGAGCAAGTAAGCAGCAATCCACCAAAAAGAGGAATGGGACTGAATATAGTTATGTTTAAACTTTAGATTCCCTCCAACCCTGCCTAATTTGGAAAGTGCTTGGCCCTACAGGTGTTTCTTTGGACACACACCCACAGACTGGCATTCATTCTAGAAGAAAGCAGATGTACATACCTAGTGGTCAGAGCACTTGCCAGATGAGAGAGGCTTATGGTCAGCGCTAAAGGCTTTGGTAGGTCTGTGCTATCAGATTCAGATTTAAGGACTGCATCTGTTCCTAATCCCACCTACTGTATGTTTCCACAAGGAAGGCAGAAAAACACACTCCTCTTTTGAATTGGCTCTGGAAGTGCAGTGAATCTTCAGCCCTGTGGACTAGTGCTGAGCTAGACAGCAAAGTCGTGCAGCTCAAACACAGACACACCAGCAGTTCCTTCACTTCTACCTCAGGAACAGGAGTGCCAGGCACTAGGGTGACAGGTCCTTCCCTAAAGATTTATCATGCTGCTAAGTAGTAATAAATAGCAGGCACCACTACTTCCACATCACCTTCAGTTAGACCTACTTCTTTTCTAGTAGATCTGATAAAAAAGCAGCAGTAATTGTCTGCAAACAAAGGTTCCCTCAGAACATACTGGAGAGAAAGGGAATGTTAAGTGTATGAGTAGTCTCATACAACAAAAATATTCTCTCTATAGGAAATAAATCTGGTTGTATACACAGCAACACAGATTTGTCAATCATTATTCATCACTTTGGAGTTGCATTACCAGTTTGGTACCCTGCTCTGTTAACCATTGTCTTTGCTCTGTTTTTCTGTCTTTCACCCTTGATTTATTTATTTGAATCTGATTCATCTGATCAGGACTATCAAAGCCATGCAGCAAGATGTATGTTGGGAGGTTCATACTGAAAACTCTGTCTCATGGATGCTGTGGCTGAGATGTTACAGTACAGTGGTCTGTTCCAAAAAGCCAGCATCTCTGCCACTTGATGACCTTGACAATCCTCCTCCTTCATGTCCATCCTCCATGTCATATACACAGTCCCTGTCTACTTAAATCGCACATATTTAGGACCCTTGACATGTTGTGCTGTTGTACAGCTGTACTTACCAGGCATGTATCTTTGGTAGATACCCCTACTCAGTTTGACTGCTACACTTAGATACTTAAATCAAGCAAGGAAATTGATCTTGCTTGCAAAACTTAGATTCACATTTCAGCTTTGGAAAAGAGAAAAAAGTAAGTAGAACTCTCATGGACACAGAGAAACACGGATGATAGTGGAGTGGATGGTTCACGAACCTCTAAGGAATAAAGAAGCAATAGTGTCAAGTTCTGTTTGATATTATGAATGCAGAAATGTTATCAGAGGGTTAAACAAATGAAATAGAATTTGAGGGTCTCAGAAAACAAGTTTGGATACAAACAAACCTGAAAAATGAGTTTTGGAGGTTAGGGAATTAAACAGGGTGGCACAGACAGGCACAGAGTAGAACACTTTTATTTGGTCACCATCTTTGGCCTTGTTGTTCTTGTAGAAAGCTTCAACTCAGCCAGAGAAATCTTCAGTATTATATACCTGGCCCTGGGGTTTTGAGGGTAGGTATGACAGGTCAACACCTTTTCTCTATTCTCTGTCCTTTCAATAAAAATCATGCAGAGCACCAGTATATGACAACTACCATCTATGAGGGAAATAAGGAGAAATGGCATGAAAAACAAGGGTAATTTATTATTTAAAGAAACTTTATGGAAATATCATTTTCCTTCAGCAAGCCATGCATTTTTCACTGAAGTGCACATTTCTACTATTTTTAAATATTAAAAAAATATTAAAGACTCAATTTATTATTAGAATGGTGCTTATTAACAGGTTTAATATGTTTCAATATTTCTTCGCTTTCTGAGATAAGCTTGTTAAGGTCCTCATCTGAACAGTAGAAATCAACTTTAATTTGGAGCTCTGTCAGAAGATCATCAATATTTAGTAGGATTCTGCAATCTACCCAGTCTTTTTTCATAAAGAAAATACTATTTCCAGGGTTGCATGTGAGTTAAGACTGGACATAATAAAATGTTTCTTAATCCATATGATTTAATAAACCGAAGTAACAAAGATTTTAAGATAGAATATTACCTAATTCCTAATATAAACCTCCTGAAATAAGTATAAATAGCTTATTGAATTGCTCAGTACAGAACATTTTTATGCATATTTATTTTTTATGATCTAACCTTTTGTCAGGTTTCAACCTTTCAATAATGTTTATGAATTCCTAAAAAAGTTATTGTTTGTTGTTTTGGGTTTTTTTTAAGCGAGATAAATCAAGTGAAGGTATTGTTCCTCAATTCAAACAGGAATTCATATTAATTTTATGGCTCTGAGTAATTTCCCTCTTCCATGTTTACCTGCTTTGTTATGTCGTGCTTTTAAATAAGAATGTCATTCTTGACTAACAAGCTGTTGTTGTTTCTATTGTATTTTACTTTTCAGTAAGGTCATAAACTTCAGCACTTCGTGATTTAACCCCAGCTGGGTACTAAGCCCCATGCCGCTCACTCACTCACCCTGGTGGGGTGGGGGAGAGAATCAGAAGGGTAAAAGTGAGAAAACTCGTGGGTTGAGATAAAGACAGTTTAAGAGGTAAAGCAAAAGCCACACACACAAGCAAGGAAAAACAAGGAATTCATTCACTACTTCCTATTGGCAGGCAGGCATTCAGCCATCTGCAGGAAAGACGGGCTCCATCACATGTAATGGTTACTTGGGAAGACAAACACCATTGCTCCCTTTCCTTCTTCTTTCCCCAGCTTTACATATTGAGCATGACATCATATGGTATGGAATATTCCATTAGCCAATTCAGACCTGTTGCTCTGGCTATGTTCTCTCCCACCTTCCTGTGTATCCACACACTAGCAAAATATGGGAAGTTAAGAAGTCCTTGATTTCTTAGCAAAAACTAAAAACATCAGTGTATTATTAATATTCTTCTCATAGCAAATCCCATACTAAAACCAAAACATATTCTAGCTACTAAGAAAAAAATTAGTTCTGTCCCTGCCAAAACCAGGACATGAGTATTCTAATTTTAAAAGGGTTATAAAAAGTTTTCAGCTTTTGAGAGAGATCAAAGTCACCAAAAGAATGTCTCTATCTTCCCGACATTTATAATAACTTCTCATAACAGAAAACTATTTAAAGATTCTTTCAATCAACAGACATGGCAAGAGCCATGGTGCAGTCTACCCTACTCCACTGCTTCAGATTGACAGAATCCTCTATCTAAACTATCTTCAACAGTTTTGAAACCTGGAACATACAGAAACATTGTCAAAATTATTGCTATACAGCCCCCAGATTTATCTGTTGATCTATCTTTTCAATATGTTGCTGCATTTTATATACAAAGACAACTAGCAAAAAGCAACTATTCATTATGCTTCTCCATTTATCTGTGGGTAGAAAGGTGTATCCCAAATTCAACATCAACATTACAGTGATATGTTGTCACAAATGATGCATTGCCAAATTCAGGCTAGTTGAATGCAGTAAACACTTTACATTAGCAAGCAGTTCGTACAGCTTTATTTGTGTCTTGAAAATAATGGATTATTCCCCTTTCAACCATGCAGTATCAAACAATTTATCAAAATTATTTTTTGTATCTCTATGGTTTGCATCATCAGTGGCCACAGAAAACAGTTTGTCATTTTTCTACATTGGCTTTAAGGTCTTTCTTAATTGAAAGACTAAATAATATTTTGTGAATGATGCCTGGAGCTGTTGTCTTAAGAAGATAAAATGCTTTAGCTACCGAAAATCTGGGAATAAGGCAATTCATTTTGCCATCAAATTAGAGTGATCTGCATTAAAAAATTGTGTGTAATATATGATAGAGTGCTGTAGTGACCATTTTCTTTTCTCAGAAAGAAATGTTTCAAAGGTTTTCTTTTGTCTCATGTGAAGAATTATTATGGTCATTTACATGCTTACAAGCAATTGTGAAAATGTCTCTGTGAAGTACAGTATTATGGGAACTATTGTTTTCTCTACTGAACCATGGAAAGTCATTTCTATACTCACTCCAAAAATGCTCATTCCTTTGGTTCATCCTAGGGACTGTGTCGTGATTTGTTAATAAAATGCTATTATAACAATCTCTACTGTATCATCAGCCACATGAAGAAGTATTGACATCAACTACTTCTAAATCAATAATACACGGATTCCCATTTGAATATGATCAGTTGCTCCAGCCTGAAGCCACAATGTTGGGCTAATAAACACTTTTTGTGATACTGCCAGTAGTTAATTCTACCCTTGATAAATATTTTGGATAAAATCCTCTTCACATATGAAAATATTCCATGCATAATATAATCCCAACTGCAGTTCTTTGCTTTTTGCTTTGCTATGGCAGGAAATTATTTTTGTAAACAATTCATGATGAATTTTTACGTCTTCTGGTTTTAACTGTGCTCTGTAGATGCTTGAGATCCTGTGCACAGGCTCTCCTCTCAGACACCATTGTGGTTTGAGGGAATGGGAGCCATCTTCAGGAGAAAATAGTTCCATTCCAGTTGGACAAAGTCCCTGTGGTGCAATGCTTCTCTCAGCCCTTCTCAACACTTTGATGATTTTCTTGATTTTCCAGCAAGATTCTGAGTTTCCAGTTCTTTTCTTCTTCATGGTATCTTCCACCCCGGTTCTCTCTGAAACTCTTTGCCTCAAGGTTGAATGTAAAGCGAGCCCATCTCTTTTCCTAGCTCCAGGCTCCTCATCAGCCAAGGACAGGCTGACACTCAGTGTACAGAGCCCAGTGGGACAGGAGTCCTTCTCTCCTCATAAGCTGAAGAAGTTAAATGAAAATATCTGAAGACTTATGGTAAGACATCTGCCAAGGAGCTCTAGCTTCTACAGAGGTAAGTATTTAATCAATAGTTACATGACTATGTTGATCTGGCCAAGTTTCATTGATGATTTGTTCAATCTTCCTTTCACTCATACAAGAAAGGAAATGAAAAAAAAAGTAAAAGTGTGTTTCTTTGAGATATTTAAAAATTTCAGTTTTGTGACATTTCTTCAAGTCCCAGGGTGTTCTGCAGAACAGAGATCCTACCTGTTGGCCACACCAGTTAAGTGTATTATTTTAATGGAGAAGAGAAGGTTTGATAACTACCCTCAGTTTTGATAACTAACTGGCTCAGTTCTCAGTAAAGTGATCCATTTCACTGTCTTTCCTTGCTCTCAGGCAAAGGGCTGTCACACTTGAACAAGGATGAAGCTCGAGGCTTGCTGTCAAAGGGCAGGTAAGCCATGCTGGACAGACATTTCCTTATGTTGCAGTTGTGTCTACTGAACTCTGAAGTACCTGCTTCATCTGCCTCTCACCTCTTCTCTGTCTTGTTACTACCTTATATATGTGAACAGAATTGTATGCCAAAAGAATCTGATATACAAATAATAAAATTATAAACCTTTGTTAAATCTGGTGGAATGAGCTGGGAGCAGCTCTGCTGGCAGGTGTGATGCAGCAGGAGGAGGGTTATGAACAGCTGGAGGATAGATCCTGAGCAGTCTTACATGCCACTGACACAGCTGTTTGCTAAATGCACATCTGTCTGTGTCTCACTGACAAAGAAATACTGGCAAAATCATATCACTATCGCTCCAAGTGAGAACAGTTTGATTTCAGAGTATACAGTTGGGGATTTATATTAGTGTCTTATTTTTATACAATTTCTAAAATTCTTGTACAATGGTTTAGATATGCCACACATAGACAGGTGTTGGAAAATAACAACTCAAAACACACATAGACATTTGTGCCCTATGCCCCATGTCTTTCCATTACTGGGGAGGACAAGTGCATCTAGTCCTTTTAGGAAGCACCTTACAATCTCTGCTTTCTCATATATTACATATTATTATTGACTGAACCATCTGTAATTTCATAATACTCTTTATTGAACAATTTTTCTTTATCCACTATTTCTATTAGAAGTTTAGCAATTTATCTTGCATGGTATTTCTTCCACATAATTATAATATATCTGACAGCGCTTAATTGAAGGTTTAATAATTTCTCATTTTGATTACTCAGAGGATATTGATGGCACTAGTTCTCCAGCAATGAATAAGCTCATCTAAGATAGCCTTCATTTACCTTTGAATGCTCTTTTCTGGGCAAGTGTACATGAAAGGATTCTCAGTATTAAATGTGTGCTATAACATCTCATAATATTTCAAAGGTATGGTTAGTAGCTTCTTTCTGAGACACTGTAGTTACTTAAATCAGCACCATTATGCCAATTCCACATGGTCATTTAATCTGATTGCTCTTTTATCTTAGGATAAAAATGAGTGACAGGATTTTATACTTCTAAGCTGAAGCTCCCTCCCACAGAAATTCCAAGCACTGCTCAGGAATCTCTCAATTAAGTGATTGATCCCTACCTATCTACCTTCTGTTTCAAGCTCCACAATCACAGATAATGTTGGAGGAATTGTTTTTACCTCTTGTTAGCAGGAAACTAACTACAAATATGCCCGAGTCTTCCTTATCTTCATCAGTAGACTGCGTGACATGAAGATACGAGCTGCCTACTAGCTGCTTCCAGTGGTTGAGGAAACTTGCAGTCAGTGCTAATGTGGAGATTAGTATCTATCTTCCTGTGGTTTACAGTATCTATCTTCCTGTGGTTGTAAAGTGTACCTCCTTTATCTGGCCAATAATCTGAACATTCTTCTCTTCTGACTTGCTGAAAAACAGTGAAATCTGATGTCTCTTGTCTTTTGATCAAGATTAAAGTGCTAAGTACAACATTGATCTACTCTTGGCTAAAATGAAACCCTCTTGACACTAGTTTCCTAGCTTTCCATTATTTATGGTGTTGCTTTCAGTACATCATGGTCTTTTACTGTAAATATTTACTGGAATTAGTTTGTTCCATAGTACAGAAAAATCATGAACATCCATAAAAAATTCTTGTCCTGTGGTCTCAAAAATATGATACATGCCAAAAGCAGAAATGATGCCTAAGGATCTTGGAATAACTTTCTCTGTGTGTTAGATTTTGTAGAATACAGAAGATTGAATGTTTTTGGAGATACTGTTGGTAACAGGAGGTAAATTGTCAGGAACCATCTGCTGTGAAATTCATTGACCATGGTTCAGACAAATATCATTTAGCATTTTAGCAACTTTTGGGAAATCATGTAGAAGTTTTGCTTTCCTTTTTCTCTGCTTTCCTCTCCCAGTGGTCATTTGTTTTACTAAATTTTAAGTGGATTTGTATCTAAATTCCTGTTTATGCAAAAAGGAAGGCAATGCAAAACTGACCTTTCTGTTTCATGATAATAATATAACGGCAATATAGTGGTTTCTTCTCCCAAATAACAAGCAATAGGACAAGAGGAAATGGCCTCAAGTTGTTACAGGGGGGGTTTAGGATGGATATTAGTAAAAATTTGTTCACCAAAAGCATTGTTGAGCATTGGAACAGGCTGCCCAGGGAATTGGTTGAGTCACCAACCCTGGAGGTATTTAAAAAATGTGTAGATGTGACACTTAGGGGCATGGTTTAGTAGTGGACTTGGCAGTGCTGGGTTAACGGTTGGACTTGATAATCCTAAATGCGTTTTCCAATCAAAACAGTTCTATATGTATTCAGTATAAGATTTCCTTCTGACATAAAGAGCATCAAAGTGTTTATTCCAAACCTATAGTGTTGCAAAAATTTAATCGTGTATAATTATAAATACAGAGTTTAGATGTTTATTAAAATGTCTCCTGTTTTTGTGAACTGCAGAGATGTTTTTCTGAGTCTGATTTTTAAGATAGTTCTGCTACTTACTACATATATGACCGCCTCTACTCAGCACTGGTGAGACATCTCTGGAGTGCTCGGTCCAGTCTTGGGCTCCCCAGTGTAAGACAGGCTTCAACATACTAGAGTCAGTCCAGTGTAAGGCCACACGTGATTAAGTGACTGGTACATCTGACATATGAGAGGCTGAGGGAGCCTTGAGAAGAGGAGACTCACAGGAATCTTATCCATGTGGGAAGGAATGAAGAAGACAGAGCCAGGGTCTTCTCAGTGGTAACCAGTGAATGAACATGAAACGGTGGGCACAAACTGAAACACAGAAAAAACAGTTTAAACATATGAAAAAACTTTTCAATTGTGAGAGTGGTTGAACACTGGCACAGTCTACACAGAGAAGCTGTGAAGTCTCCATCCTTGGAGAAATTCAAAATGCAAATGGGCACAGCGATGAATAACCTGCTCTAGCTTAGACTACTATCACTCTTGGAAAGAAATTAACAGAACAAATGCTCTGAAAAATGTCAGTTTCTTTTTCTAATTATTTGGAGAGAATCTGGGAGAGAATTTTCCAAGCAATTTTCGTTTTGGAACAGCAATAGTCTATGGAAAACTCAGTCATACTCAGTAGTCTATGTGCGTCATTGAGACTTTCCACTCAATATGTCAAAGTGTAATTGCAGAGGTACTGAAAAAGTGCACACAACGTAATAACTAAAGGTTTGCAGCTGATCCTATCTAATGCCTGTGCAGAATTTCTAGGAGGCTCTAGGGAATCTCAGAGGATTTCCCATACACAAACTTGCAGATCGTGTTCAAGGGCCAAATGCATTTGCTAGTTGTCCCAAAGACAGCAAGTGGGGCTGACCTCTAACCAGTACCACTGGTACAACCCTGTGTCTGTACTGACTCCACAAGCTGGTGTCCTATCTGTACGTTTAGAAAGTTAGGTCCTGGCTCCTGTTGCATCTCCAGTAATTACCCACTGAAAACTCAAATCTCATGTGTCAGTGGCTTGGCTTCTCCATCTTGAGCATGACACTACTGGCCCTGTAAAAGACTATTCGGGATTAAAAAGTTGTGAAGACAAATACAAGAAGAACTTTTACCAAATTGCAATTTAGTTTCTGTGATCACGTCCCATAATGGTGTGATTCAGCATTGTGCTACTTTCCTTAAATCATTACTTCATAATTTTTCAAAATACAAGAACAGTCAGTTAATTTAAAAAATGTATATAATTTGATTCATTATTCTTGCTGTCATATTATAAATGGTATTAAATTTATTTTACCTAGTGAAAAAAGTACAAGGAATTTGGGTCTAATATTAAGGTAAGTAGCTATCTCACTGGCAGTGTATAGACTTCCTATTTGTTTTTGTGCTTGTGCACTAGACTGCAGCTCAGGTCCTGTTCAGCTTGACTGCGTGCTCAGTTTAAATCAACAGCCTGCTTATGGGGCACAGTAGTATGGAGGTATGTTGGGTTCATAGAATCATAGAATCATAGAACATGCCGAGTTGGAAGGGACCCTCCAGGATCATCAAGTCCAACTCCTATCCCTGTGAAGGACACCCCAAGAGTCACACCATGTGCCTGAGAGCATCATCCAAACACTTCTTGAACTCAGTCAGGGTTGGTGCTGTGACCACTGCCCTGGGGAGCCTGTTCCAGTGCTCAACCACCCTCTGAGTAAAAAAACCTTTTCCTGATATCCAACCTAAACCTCCCCTGATTCAGCTTCCTGCTGTTTCCCTGAGTCCTGTCATTGGTCACAGGAGTGAAGAGATTGATACCTGCCCCTTCTCTCCCCCTCATGAGGAAGCCATAGACTGCAATGAGGTCACCCCTCAGCCTCCTCTTCTCCAGGCTGAATAATCCAAGTGACCTCAGCCACTCCTCATAAGTCATCCCTTCTAGCCCTTCACCACCCTCCTGCCCNCCCCAGGACATGGTTGGCCTTCCTAGATGCCAGGGCACACTGCTGGCTCATATTCAGTTTGCTATCGCCCAGGACCAGCAGCTCCCTCTCCACCATGCTGCTCTCCAGCCACTTGTCCCCTAGTCTGTATATGCCACCAGGGTTGCCCCATCTCAGGGGCAGAATCGGGCACTTGCTCTGGTTGAATTTCATGTTGAGCTTCATGTTGAACATATACTTCTTCCTTCTGTGTTATCTTTGGTACTTTTCTGCTGCAAATATTCACTGATGTGAAATATTTGAGAATACAATACAATCTTGACCTGTAGGTTGTAGCAAAGTAATCAATGAATCTGCATGAAGTGATAACCTAGTTTTCTCAGAAATATTCAGCAATAGTAAATAAATCTTAATATTACCTTGAGCTAATATAGCCAGAGCTAAGGGGTAAGTCTATTTTCACAATCCTATTTTAGGAACAGGCCGTCTTAATAAGTGTCAGTTCTTTAGTTTGTAGAAATCTTTTTTTATAAGCCAGAAACACATGGGTTTGGGTTTAACACAGAGATTAAGGCTCCGTTACTGGTCAGTACTGATGCAAAGCATCCCTAGAAGAGACACTACAGTGTAAACAGTAGTGCAGTATATGCCTAATGTCCCAGCTGTAGGAACTGTCTAAGCCATCCAGGGAAAGAAAACCAAGAGTCACATTAAGGATTGGATCTTCCCCCTATTCTTTTCTCATCATTTTTTTCCCCCTACTAGTAGGCATTCAGCCTTTTCAAGGGCTGAAAGGGGAAATCCTTTTTTGGACAAAAGCTACTGTCTCCTGCGTGCCCACAAAGTGAGTTTAAACATCCTCCCCTGACCAGCAATCCTATTCTGACCAGAGCAGAGGAGCTTCTCTTCATTCATAGGATTAGAATAGGATTCGGCTCACAGGCCTGCAGGTGGGCTCATGGTTATCATCATCAGCCATCCAGACTGGTCGCAGATAGTCCATGTACTGAGGGCGAGACTGTAGACCATCCTTGACTCTCATGAAATCCCCTGGCAGTTGTGTTGAACTTGCCTTCTTGTGGTAGGACTTATAACAAAGAAACTTGCCAGCATCACCTTTCTAACTCCTGTTTGGTTCCTCTCCTGTCCAGAAAGAGAGAAAAGCATCTGCAGATAAAGCCCTATTCCAGGTCCATGTTGATAAGGAGTATTGTGTAGTTAGCTGTAATGTAGATAGGTTTGATATATACCTGAGAGTCCTCGCAGATAACTTCAAGGCGGACCCTAATAATCAGCATAGACATATGTTTAGTGATCACTCTGTAGATTGTTGATGATTTGAGGTTTTTTTTAATCAATGAGTAAAAAGAAGCAAAAACAAAATTCAGATCACACATTTAAAGTCACGTATATTCCTGCCAGCAAAATTTATATCTGTTGAGATGTGAGCAGGCAGCTTAGTCCAATTTGAATGAAACTGGAAGATGGAAGAATTGAAAACATCATTTATATTCCCTATCACAGTGGTTGTCTACCTCTAAATACAAACACACATGCAAGTACTTCAAAGCAGGGTTTAGGTTTATGATTGAAATCTCTATCTGACCAAGAATGCAGACAGTTACATAATTTGTCCAAAAAATCAAGTTGTGCATCTGAGATTTTTGCAAATGTGCTGCAAACATTTCAATATGGGCTCCTTAAAACAATTTGCTGCTTGTCTTTTCCATCAGTTTCCTCTGTGCATAGAGAAAAACTTGATCAGACAATTTCATGTTAAAAGATTTACCAGAGAACATTTGTGCTTGCCTTTTAGAAACACCCATTTTGTGACTCCATTGAGAGCCATGGTGTAGTGGATGAGAACCTAACTAAGAGTTGATCCCTGCTCACGACCATGAGAAACATGAAAAAGTGTGTCTTTGATAATATGTGTTCGATAAAGTGGATATTTGTTATGATGACCCTCCCACTTACTTGATTCTCTTGGTATTGTCTGCAATGGGGCTTACCAGCTTGAAGTGTGGGCCTGGATGATGTGAATTAGGTGGTAATTGGTGATGTATTTCTTCTGATTCACTGTTCTTTCTATGCAGTAATGATTTCATGCATCTCTAATTTGCTTATATATCCTATTCACTCTGGTGTGCTTGCTTAATAAACTGTTCAGATTGTACAACCAGCATGTCATCATTTTGTTGAGTACCCTGCCTGTTTGCAAAACACATGGCTGTAATGGTGATGCCAAACATAGCTGCCTACTCCCAAGTCTAAGCCCTAGAGACATATTAGGACGTTTTTCTGCAGGATTGCAGAACTATGGCCCTAGCAGTGCAAGACCAAAGAGAAGTCAGTGATGTTATATTATGTTCATATCTTTGTTTTGTGTGCTTTGCTTTGGTGTCCCAACAACCATCTCTCACAGACTGTGTAGGGAGACCAGATTCTGGAGAGAAAATACTCTGAAGCTTTTTTCCTAAATTAACATGCTTGGAGCATGTGGTATCTCAAAAGTCCTGTGTAACATGAAAAAGGATGAGGGAACAGGACGTTATAGAGCTAAAGAAGGAGTTCTCCTATGATAGGCTTACACATACACACCTTCTCCTGGTCTCACAAACACAAACTGCCAACACTGCAAAACAGTTTTGCCCTCTAGACATACGAATACTTAAACCAATTTCTACCAATGATTTAGCACTATTCAGGGATGAAGTGAAGTCAGCTGAAGATAGGGGAACTCAAACCAACTTTTCATTAATGACATAATTTGAAGAAAAAGCAGCTGAAGGCTCTCAGTGAATACAAGTCAGTGTATTCTTCCTTAATATGAACCCTACCAGGTGAACTCATTTAAAGCATGGGGAAATACCATTCTTTCTGAACTAGCCTGGACTGTAGGAAGTGCTTAGGCTATGCATGAGACCAGTGGGTAAGGTAGAAGGGAAGGCAAGCACTTGGTGAAAGGAGATTTGTCTGATTGAAAAGTATCACTACCTGCCTGGTGGCAAGAAGATTGGGCTTCTGCATGCTGAGATAATGACATTTCTGGTTCACCTCGGTGGCACACTGGGACAGTCACATTGCACTGAAAAGAAGGAAAGCCCAGAATATGTCCTAATGGAGTTATAGTGTTGTTGGGACTAGAATGTATGAAAGAGTAAATGAAAAGCTGTGCCCATACAAAACTCGTGTGTACCCAGGCTTCTCTGATCCAAAAAGAACTTAGGAATCAAAGTCTGTTTTAACAATTTCCTCTATTTTTACAAGCCGTTATTCTGAGTTATTGGTGAGTTATTCACAGTGCTCAATTGTAATAGTCTATTTGCCCAACTATGTCTTAACATGACCCCCCATGCAGTATGATGAACTACAGCATGTGCAGGTATGTCACTACAGCCAGGGAAAGAAGCCAAAGTGGACAGGAAGAAAAGCTGCTCTCTGTTGATGGAACAGCTGGCTACAGGGAGTACTTAGCAGTAATGAAATCAGATGTTTGACATCACCTCTAGAGATGTACAAGTTCTCAGTTCGTCATGACCTGCAATGCTGATGCAAATCTCCACTTCAGCTAGATGTGGAGATCCAGGAGGACAGGTCCTTCCAATAACTGAACATTGCTGTATGTGATAAAATGAGCCCCTGTTCGAGTGGATCAGGGTTTTTCACTGTGTTCCCAGGCTACAATGAGGATAGAACAAGAGAACTGAAGGAGACCATTTTCCCAGTCCTCGTCCCAGTGGTGCTCCTCCTGCCTTTGGCCCACCCTACTTTCTGCTACTTCAGTTTGAAGCTCCTTATTCTTCCCACTCATGTGTCTTTGAACGGCTGCTACTTCATATCTGTCTTTTCCCATCTCATGTTTGCCTCAGTTGCCTCTCCTCTGCTGTTGATGGCTGTTTTGAAGCTATGGTATTTGGCTGCTTTTTCCCAGAGCTGATTGACTTTTCCCTCCTTTCCTCAACTTACATTTCTTTTACCTTTTCCCACTCAAATCCCACCTTGGGAACCAGCTCTCCTGTAATGTCTACATCACATTCATCGGGAGAGTTGCAGCCACTGAGATGTACAGTAGCCAAGCCATGCTCTGTAGTTTCATGATGTTTTTCTTCTTCCACTGCTGGCAGTCATATTTTTCTGATGCATGTTAGACAATACATTAGAAAGTCAAAATTATAAGCCTGTTGGTATTGGTGGTAAATGTTGTAGACCTGCATTTAGGCAACCGTCGCAACTTAAGGGGTTACTGTGACAATGGGTTTGCACACTTTAATAATATCCAAGGACATGGAAGCCCTATTTTCTAAATATGTTTATTACAGGTTAATGCAAATTATTATTACTAAAGCAACTATACTTAAAATAAGGCAAATATATATATAGTTATTACAGAATTGGTACTAGAAAAGCAAATTTTTTTTCAATAGCAACAGCAATCAATAGTAGCAGCTAATATATGTTTAAATATTACAATTTACTAGAAAATTATCACTAGTAGAGCAGCAAATGCAATTATGATTAATTACTTATATTCATGCCTATATATATTATTCAAAATAATACCTGTACAGCACTCACCAAAATGTTCCCAGGAGTAAGACCTTGAAATCAATGTCAAACAAAGTCTCATTTTAAAAATGATCCATGTCACAGAGTCTGGAGTCAGCCAGCTGTCCTCAGCAATGGTTCAACTTGTCCAGGAGATCTCATAGAAAAGTTCATGCAGGGGGAGTTCTCAGAGAAAAAAACTCCATTGTGGGTAGAAAGCCAGTCAAATTTATATCACAGGGATATAAGGGGTGGTAGGACACACATTAGATGCTGCTAATTTCTATTTTTCCCCTGGGAGAGCCAATGGTGTTTTCTATTCTCACAGGCCAGTTTTTATTTTTGCAGACTGTTTTCCTGTTATTTCAGCTAGAATAGCCAATAGCAGTTGCAATCCTTACTTCCTCAAGATCTTTTCCCTCTTTTTCAGACTATTTTTGACCTTTCCAGATGGTAAGTTTCTGATGCTGTTTCTTGGATTTGCCCTTATCAACAGTATCTCAGGACATCTCTGGTTTTTATGTACCTTGCTGCTCTTCCCAGCCTAGCAGTTCTCAGGCTGGCAAGCATTTTCTCTGTCAGTATTTTCTCTCTTATAACCAGGTTGCCTCAATGGCAACCCAAGCTCTTTGATCTAGAAAGGCAACAGCATTCAGTAATTTTCTGGTTTGCCTTAATGCTCACCCTGAAGAAGAAGAGGTAGAAAAGACATCGGAAAGTTTGCCTCCCTTCATATGCTGGACAAGATTACCCACCAGCCAAAGGTGCAAAACTACCAGGGAATCAGTAAAGCTGTGATCTCCAAAACTCACCTGAAGAAGGAGAAAATGTATTTGGATTTGTCTTTTTCTGCTAAGAGTATATCACTGACAATCTTCAGATTCGCAGTGAGAAAATTAACATAAAAACAGTGAGCCAAAGGGTTCTAGTATTGGACTGTTGCCTCTTGGTGCTTAAAATGTAGTCATATCAATAAAAAAAAAAAAAGAAAGAAAGAAAGAAAAAGAAAAAGCTTGAGAAAAGTTTTGGCTTCATTATCTGGTGCATAATAACATAATTCAGATACTATGTGCAAATATCAGCGCCCCAGAGAATGCCTCATGTAAGTACAGAATAGGTCAGAAAGAAACTTTCTGTGGGGTCAGAATTACAGAACACAACAGAAGGAATATTCATCACCAGGTGTGCACCTTAGCAGAGAATAGCAGCTGGGGAGACTCGCAATCATTTTCTGAGTCATGTACATTGCTCAATTTTCCAACCAAAATTCCAATCTGCATAAAGATATAAAGCTTTCCTTCCTCATGAGATGGGGCAATCTAAAGACAGGTACTGAAATTATAAAATACAGTAAAAGTTCTGAGCTGTTGAAATACAATATCAATGAAGTCTGTGTAAGTATTTAGATTACATCTTTAACTGTAAAGAGCTTTTTTCCCAGATGTTTCTCACTTTCTGTGCTACCTGCAAAATAATAATTCACTGCTGATGAACTAGAACAATGATATGCACATTTATACAGTCTCAGAGCTGATGAAAGCCACATTCCCAAGGCTACTTAACAATTAACTCTTATTCAACAGAGTGGAAACTTCTTTTGTCAGTAATGACTAATGATAGGACAAGGGGCAATGGTTGTAAACTGGAGCATAGGAGGTTCCATGTAAATATCAGGAAAAACTTTTCACTGTGAGAGTGACAGAGCACTGGAACAGGCTGCCCAGAGAGGTTGTGGAGTCTCCTTCACTGGAGATATTCAAAACCCGCCTGGATGCGTTCCTGTGTGATGTACTCTAGATGACCCTGCTCTGGCAGGGGGGGTGGACTAGATGATCTTTTGAGGTCCCTTCCATCCCCTTAGATTCTGTGATTCTGTGATTCTGTGATTCTGTGACAAGAACATGCTCTCTTTCTGAGGCCACTTTAGGATCTGCAAGAGCATTCTGCAGGAGGGATATCAGAGAGTGTGTGACAAATATGTGCTGCTTGTGTGAGGGGAAGAGAGTTGGACAGTCTGAATTAAGCAGTTCCCAGAAATACATAACGTGTCCTAAGGCTGATGCAGGATATTGGTGTGAGGTGTCAAATGCAGAAGGATTTAAATAGAGTCGGTAGAATTGATCTGAGCAGGGCTTTCTGGCAATATTTGTTTGCCCTCTGGCCCTCAGTTTTAATTGCTTCATTCACACTGCTTTCACACAATTATCCACAAAACTAGCTAAGGGATTTCAGAGAGGATTAGCAATATAACTCCTGAGAACGTACTGTGGTTGTGTCCGACTCATCGTACTCTAGAAGGTTAGAGGAGGGATATTTAAAGATATCATGCTGTCCATACATTTGTGTTGGGAAGGAATTGGATTTTCCTAAATCTTCTTCAGTAGCTGTTTGGTTGAAACACAGCAAAGAGTACAGTGAATCATCACCACCCCTATATCAATCTTTTGCATAGTCAAAGAATCCTACAACCAACCCAATTCTCTCCTCCTAAATCATGTTTTCTAAGTGTCTTGTAAGCTCCAACAACTTTGCTTCAGTGTATAAGGATCTCAACTGGACCCACCATTGCAGCTGTGGCTAAATAGAGCAGAATAATTACTTCTGGTGTCTTATGTGTATCTCCCCTGTTAATAAGGATTCAGAGCTGTCTTTTTTATCCTGCAGGCTCATGTAGTTGACTCTCATTTTCCTACTGATCCATTATACACTGTAGTACTGCTACCTGCTACATTGTTTTCCATTTTGAACTCATTCATTTAATGTCTCCTTTAATGGACCACTTTGCTTTTCTCTTCATGGAATTCTACCTTTCAGATTTCAGATTTTTTTTCAGTTTATCAAGATTAATTTTGAACTTGTCCTCCAGAGTGCTTGCAGTTTCCTGCTTCATGTCATCTGCAAATTTATATATACTTTCAATTCATTAATAGCCATAAAAAATGCATAATCTATGGGGTCAGGGCAGGTTTCTGTAAAACTCCATCCTTTTCATTGTGACGAAAAAGGCACTGATAACTACTTTTTCAACTCAGTTTAAGTATATATTCTTCCAGCTTGCTCTTGCAGCTGCCTTCTTTTTACAACCCCCACAGTAATTTTATTTTCCATTCTCATTACAGGTTGCTGTCTCATATGCAGGTCTAAGGGACAGTGGGAGGGGGACTGAATTAACAGTGAAGTTCAACAGATGTTTTTGCTAAATAAGCAGAACTGCATCAAGAAGAAAGCAGTTGGAAGGTCAGGAGGTCATATAACCCTGTCTCCCACTCAAAACAGGACCTACACCAAAGCAGAATTAGCACTTCTGGGTTCATCCAGCCAAATCCCCAAAACCTCCAAGGCTGGAGATAGCCAAATTATTTCAGGGATCTGTCCTGTGATCTAGGATGTGATGTGACATCTTCACAGGAAAATTCAGTCCCATTTGCTTTGTCCCATGATGTTGATCTCTCCACTTCAGATAGACAGCACAAGGAAACCATGATGGAGGTGGGTGTTAGTCTCCCTGAACAAAGCCAGCATATTCACAGGTGGCAAAACCTTGTAGGGTTAAAAATGCAACAGCAGCTGTTACAACAAAAGCAAGTTGCTTCACAGGACTCTGTGATGAAAGGTGGTGATTGATGACTGCCCCATCCTATTTAATCATCTCTATAGCCCCTGAGCCAACTCATCTAGACCTGCTGTCACAGTTATCTTTGGTCACAGGAAGCTCGTAACGCTAGGAAGATGAGATCTGGTAGTTGTCTGCTGGGTGGAAACACATGGCAACACCTTATACATGATAGCTGCAGTGAAGATGGCTGTAATGTTGGGCTCAGAACACTGACAACTCCCTTGCCCTGCTGATTCGGGCATCTGTTTTCCAGAAGCAAAATTCTTGCTGAAGACAGAGGGCTTTACAAATCAAGATATATTTGTATGTGTGCCCTCTAGCAATATTTAATATTTCTCTATCATATCATACAGTGGTATTGACAGTACTGTTGTGGTTTTACTGTAGAATTCCCATAATCTTTTACTGCAAGTTCATCCTGAGATTAAATGGTTAGCAACTGATCAGCCTCTTTCATCCAAAAAAAATCTAAAAATTCCCTATCACCCTTCATTTTATTTCTTTGGTTTTCTTCCACAAGGCTGAGAAAAACAATACTGACACTGGAACTAATGTGAATAATCCACTCTGAAGGTATGATAATCATTATAAAATATAAATATTGCATAAAACTACCAAGAAATTCCTGTGGCTTTTAGGATTTATGTACATTATATATAGCAGAAGAGAAGGCATAACTTGATCATACAGAATTAAAAAAAAATCATTTTCAAAGCACCCAATATAGAGATATATGTAATATAGGTACCTCCTTTTTCCATTTTCTCCAAGAGAAGGAAAAAGTTATAAAGGAAATAGGCCCAAATATATAAAGGTGCTGGCTTCTTGTTCAGAAGTGTGTAATGCCATCAAAAAAGAAGTTTGGCAGTATATTTTCATGAGAGCTTTGTGCCTTATATGAAATTTGCTGTTCACTCCTCAGTATTTTCCTAATGTTTCCCAGATTGAAAATGACATTGTTTCTGATGAAGTCTGTAGAGGCTTGTTGGTGGTTGGAAACGGATGTTCCCTAGCTCCAGGGAGAAGGTCAGAGTGAAAAAATCCATATTGGCCAGAATGAAAGGTTTACTTTTTCCAACAAAAATTATTTCCTATTGAAATTTTTAATGTGTCAAGACTGATGAATTTAATTTTCTCATGTTTTGACAGGCAGAATGAATTATAAAAAGCATGGGTTAAAGCAGCAAAAATTATGACTTTTCTGGCAGATAGACTAAAACTAACACCAAGTTTGCTTTTTCTCTGCCACTGACGAGACTGGAGTAGCTCTGTCAAAATCCAGAAAATGACAGTCATATCTTAGTGCAGGAGGACAAGGAGACAAGGGATCTATTCCTTGATTTCAATTTTAAAATGCTTACACAGTGCAGGTCTGTCTTCTAGTTGTTTCTCTCCACTAAAAAAGTTAATGTTAAGAGTGAAAATTCAATCCTGACCCTATTTTTCAGAATACTGTCATTGCAATTGGTGTAAGCATGGTGGGTATTTAAACACTGTGAAGAAATGTACTGGTTCTTCTTCTGTATGCTGTTAATTAACATTTAGAAAACAGGCAAGGTTTTTTCTCAGTAAATGCCAAGAAAAAATTATGTATTTGATTTTTCCCCTACAACACACACCTCCCATCCTAGTATTTTGTTCTATAATTACACTTCAAATGAAAGCATGGAACAGGTCACCATATTGAAAACGCCTCCTCAAAAATCAATGACTGCTTCCTATTCTGGATCGCATCACAGATAAGAATGCTGCAGTAATCCTCTTCACAAGGGAAAAATATAGGGACCTTTATATAGCACTATAAATGATGTCTCTCCAGAGTGAGCAGCAGCGTTTCTCAATTAGCTGCTAATAAAACTAAATATGGTAAGCATTGCAGTGAATCACAGTGTTGTATTGGGTTATGCAACCTACTAAGGTCACTTACTTAAAAAAGTGAACAAATGAAGTGCAAGCAAGCTCCTTTGTTAGTTAATTTGTAAGGCACGCAAGTGGCATTTAAAGAGAAAACTTGTACTTGTTGCAATGGGATGCAAGGCTCTGACAAATAGTGTAATTGTTCTTTAGAATGATATCGTAGAATGTTTTGGGTTGGAAAAGACCTTAAAGATCATCTAGTTCCAAGTTTCCTGAGCTCATCTGAGACAATCAGTGGTTCCATACGCTGTCAGGAATAATGCTGCTGGAACCCACTCAACCCTCCCTTGGATCCCCACTGGCCTCAAGCAGAAGGGAGATTGCTGCTATGGCTCATATTATTTAGCTGATTCTAAAATTTATCTGTCGGGGGAGATGGGAAAAAAGAGGAAGTAAATACTCCAAGAAATATTATATTGTGGAATGTAGGATCATGAGTCTCTTCCAGTAAGTTTAGAAAGTCTTACCCGTTTCTGTCCCTAAATATTGCTGACCTAGTTGCACCTCAAAAAATCATTGCTACCTCTTTGTGCTGTTTAATAAGAGCAACCAAATTCCGGGTTGTCCATGGTAACTGAACTCCATGCTTTCGGTGTTTCAAAGCTACTCACAATTTTCCACTGGAATAGGAAAAGAGAATCCATAACATTCAATAATATATATAACTTGAAAACTGAGATGCAGTAGAAACACATCTGAGCTTACCAAAATTGGGAATATCTGTCTGTACAACATTTAATTTTTGTCCTTTAGTGAACTTATAGGCATTTGTGTAAAATGATTCAGATTCTGTGTGAGGAGGAAGTATATCGAAGACCAGCTGATTATTTAACAAGGACAAGTTTCATCTTGCATCCACTGGCTGCAGCTAAGCTTATAACAAACTATCCAGTGAGTTAATTTGTGGCATTGTGAACAGCAATGCAAATTGAATGTTTGCTTTACAAGCACTGTGGTACTTCTCCCATGATCAAAAGGGAAGAGAATTACTATACAGCATTTTCTTAGCTTAGGCTCTGTATTCACAATCTGTCTAGTCACGATTATAGTTCAGAGACATAACAAATGCTCAGAAGGACTGAGAGATTTTATATCCTGTGGCAAAGATTAGCAGTTTCAGACCTTCTCTGTGCTGAGGGGTGTTGAAGAAGATGCAGCTCACTAGAGGAGAGCTACATAAACTTTAAATCGAAAAATGTGAATCACTGAAGTGTTTTAAAGATGGTGTTTCCATAATGAACCAGGGAAAAGGATCCTTAGAACCTAGCTCATCTCTACAGAGGGATGTGAGCAGTTACTACTATTGATTCAAGACATAAATGAAAGGATAACACAAAATGGCTCATGGGCCATTATCTCTTAGACATCCTTAGGATAGAGGAGAAAGACATGAGATGGACTTCTGCTAAGCATTCCCAAAGGATCAGGATATAATTACTGTTTACACAGCGTGTTCTGTTGCATTTTTCTTAGTTTCCACTTTGCTTTCACTTGTTTCACAGAAAGCTTCAAATTCATGTGATTGAAGAGACTCTGCCTGCTAAGGGTGCCCAGAGGTCACAGAATCACCAAATGGTAGTGGTTGGAAGGGACTTTTGGATATCATCTAATCCAACCCCCCTGCAAAAACAGGTTTACCCAGAGGTGGCACAGGACTGGATTCAAGCAGGTTTTGAATGTCTCCAGAGAAGAAGACTCTGCAGCCTCTCTGTGCAGCCTGTTTCAGTGTTCTGTCACCCTCAAGGTAAAGAAGTTTTTTCATAATAATGTATTTAATTTTTCTCAGATGCTGAGACAATGGGACAGGAATCCTCTGGAATGGCTGTGCTTTTTCAGGAAAGACCCTGGATACACATTCCTCAGTCTTTTTTGTTGTTGCCAGGCACAGCAGAATGTTTCAGTGTGATTTATTCACTAACTGCAATTTAGATTGATCAAAATGACTGCAAGCACCCTCACAGCACCTTCCTCTCTCTTCTAAGTACTATGCTGCTTTCCATTTACCTTTAGAAAGAACTCTCCTTGACTGGAGATCTCATGCCTTGCTCTTTTGATTGTGAAGGGTCCCTCTGATTCTTTCAACAGCTCAGGGATTTCCCTGAGAAAGTTTATCAGGTTTTCACATATTATTTTCACCAGCTCAGGAAAAGCTAATCACTCAGTAGCTCAGGGAAGCAGTAGGAAAACCAAATTTCTAGATTTTTTTCCTGATGCCAAATATGTACAATTTATCGCAGATTTTATTTTTGCATGAGAAAACCCAAAAGGATGAGAACACAGTGTACAGGTTTCATCCCATCCAACAGCATCAATGTTTTGTTTATAAGAAGTTGTAGCTTGTCACATCTTTATGCTTTGTTCAAAGGGTCAGAGAACAAAGAAGTCAGAGGACAGTGCTGGTGAGAACACAGTCATATGTCGGTGTGGTGTCTGAAGGTGTTTGGGCTGGATTTACCACTCAAATATTTAACTTACACTATAAATTCTTTCATCTGTAGACTATAAGCTCTTTCAGGTTAGAGCCTGGCACCATATGTCCCTGATCATGATACAGGCAGTAACGGCATTATAAATATAAAAAAAGAAAAAGTTTACAGTAAAATGCATCAGTAGCATGAAGAAGCCTAAAAATAGGTTGAAAATATTGCAAGATAACAATGAGCTATGACAAACTGCTTATGTCTGTCATAGTTTATAACTGTACAATAATTAGGACAATATCATCGTGGATTAAGAGATGCTTTTTCAGTATTTCCACCTGCAAGGGTTTACAGAGGGAAAATCTTCTCTCTGTGGGTCTCTCAGGAAGGAATGCTACATGGAAATCATCTCAGGAAGGATGATAGAGGTGCTGCCAGAGATACCTTTTTCCAAAGTTCTCTTTTACTGGAGTTTACTTAAAAGAGAGGATATGTCTGACTACTTTCTTATAAAAATTCTGCTGGCTCTTGGCCAGGCCTTGAAATATGGCTTGAATAATTTATATTCTGGAAGGACTGGATAAAGTTTATTTTGGCAAAGTCATCCCTGTGAACAAGCCCAACAGTTTGGGTAATTTGTCTTCCTAAGTGTTAAGTAGAAGGTAGTATAGATAGAAAGGAGGTGGAGCTAAAGAGAGGAGAAGGAACCTGCATGAGCAATAAAAAGATAAGAAAATAAGAAATGTAATTAGTTTACTTAGCTCTTTTCACTTGAAAAAGAGCTTTTGTTTTGATTTTCTGTTGTTTAAAAACTGTGTTGAAAGGTGTGAAAGAGCATGAATCCTTTTTTCACGATTATGTTGCCTAAGAGGTGTTACAGCAGCAGGACTGGATGAAGGGTGGAAGGAGAGAAGTAATTGCAAGCAGTCAAAATTGAGCAGGGGGTGACCTAGAGAGAAACAACCGCCAAGAGCTTTGCAGCACAGAGAAAAGAAGGAAAGGTGAAGAACAGGCAGGACACTAGGATGTGTCCCCTCCTTCTCCCAGGAACCATGGCTGGGGTATAAGAAATCATGATTGTTGTATTGTTTGAACCATTCATTGTCAGCCTTCAATCTGTAGAAAATACTTGTGATGAGGAACACTTACAGGCATGTATCAACACCAGCAACCAGAATTGCCGTCATTTTTTAACATCTTCAAAGAATACTATGACTCAAGTGAGAAAAAAATCAGTATTATTCTCAAGCTCTGTGAGAAAGACAGAGAAAAATCTATTTTTTTCCTCTGGAAAGTAAAGGGAAAACTCCAAGGTCAGATTTAACAGAGTCCTGCAAATAATGAATAAAAGATTAAAAAGTGCTTGGCAGAGAGTTTGTGTTAATCAGTGTCTTCTCATGAGGGCATGTTTCCTTCAGCAAGCCGGTAAACTTTGATTTTGTGTAATTGGGAGGTTAAAAGTCTTCCTAATTAGCATCCACTTCTATGGGGAATGTAGCACCTAGTTTGGAATCATAAAGGTAAGGTTTTTTTGAAGTGCTGCTAATTATGAAGTAAATTTGCCATTTGAAGCACAATTCAAGTGTGGAGCCAAATGAAGCCCCAGAATCAACATTTTTGTCAATGTAAAAGGGAAGGTTAGATGGCTACATTTTATAACCTTTTCTTTTCTGGCTATGGAGATAGTAAAATGGAAATGAAGAATGAATGATCAAGTGTGTCTACTTAACAATTCATTTAATGATTGTGATCAAAGTTTTTTCTGGTGTGGTGTTAGTTGCTTTACTTGACACACTTTCTCATTAGAGAAACCTTTAAAATCAAATCACTTGCCTTAAAATCTAGGGTAATAAAGGTGAAACTAGTCACTTTTGGAGGAGCCAGCTAGAACTCTGATAATATCTGTCATAACCTGAAATACTGATTGAAGGTGATTGCCTGAAATATTTTTTATGACTTGAACTCTGACTTCAAGGGACAGAGAAAAGTATTTCTCCATGGGACTCCAGAAGAACAACCTGCTGAATAAATATCAGGGTTAGTGACGTACACTAGAAATAGTTCTTAAAAGAGATTTACCAGCTTTTTTTTCCACATATTTAGTGCATCACTAGAGAGCTCTATCTTCTGCATATTTAAATTGGCCATACTGAGTTTTTCCTCTTCACATATTTCTTCTGTCTGGAGTATAGATGTAGGTGAAAGTGTTACACTTGTAAATCAATGAGAGACATAATTATTTTCTCTTTTATATATTGTATGGACTTCTCTAGAGTCATACATCATAGAGAATAGAACTTTGTTGCAGAGTAACATGTACCGGTACTGGGGTTTACTTGATAAATCTGGCATGGAACTAAAATATAATTTCAGAGCTACACAACTGAAATCTGAACACAAAATTATGGACTGAAGTCTGTCAATAGCTAGTCCTATTGACCCTAGGGGATACAGAGTTAGACAATTCCAACAGCATCATTTTTTTGTCCAAGACCGAAAAAGAAGATATATTGCCAAAGCATATTTTCCATAGGTAGAGAGTTTGGAACAAAGAACTAGAAACTGGTGCCATCTTGCAGTCACAGGATCTTATGATGAAATTTCTTTCATGTGCACATGACAAATTCAATATAAATGACCAAGCAATCTGCCTGTAAATGAAAAGTTGGTGTTACAACTTGTTTTATGAAAATGCAGTAAGATAAAATGTTCCACATTTTATTTAAGTGGTAACAGCCTTCCTTTTATGCATGGCTGTATTATGTGTGATTCCAGTTTAGCAGCATATTTTGGTTGATCACAAAACCTTCAGTCCTCAATAGCAACAGTCATACTACATGCAAAAACACATCTTGCCCACAACACGGACTGTCACATTCACACCAAATTTATTCTCTGTCCCACTATATTCAGAGTCTCACATTCTGACCTTTCATGAGCTCAGTCTGAGCTGAGGGAGACCTAAACACAAAATGCTTCAGAACAGATAGTATGTGATTGATATCTCCACTCTCACGGCTCAGTAGAGTTGTCTAGAGCATTCTGTCATACTGAAGACATAACCTGTGAGGGAGTGGCTAAAGGCAGTCTCAAGGCATTGAGACCAAAGTCTGCAGGAAATAAGAGTAACTGCACAAGACACCTCACTTCATTTCAAGTGCAAAGCGTGATTCTTTTTTCTTGTCTTACTAATGGGAACAAACAGCACACAAAAAGGAGGGTGAACAAGAGCAAACGAGAAAGTACAACATGAAATAGGTTATTAGTAGACTATCACACATGAGATTGATGCCTGATATAAGAAACTGAGAAGATATTTTCAGCATCAAGAAGATCAAATGGACTTAGATTTAACCCTCCTCCAGTCCATTATGTTCTTATAGGGGATAATTTGAAAATTACTATTTGACAACTGAAGAATTGACAAGACTTTGTTGGAGAAATCTTCATTAAATCAGCGGCCTTATGGATGGAAGGCTGAACTTCTAATGACAGTTGTTTTTTTTGAGCCTCATCTGCTGCCATGGTACAAAGATGTAGCTGAATTTCTAAAGTCACAGGACTTTGACTTAATCTTTAATGCCACTGCATGACTGAGTAGAGCTAGAGAACAGTAAAATTAACTCTGCTTTAATCTGGGGTGTAAAAGTAAGAAGCTAAAATGCTTCAAAGCATATTGATAATGAGAAGTTTTAGTGAAAGCAAAAAATACATCACCATGAGATGGAAGAGTTTCAAGAGACTACAGAGATCTGTCAATCAAACTTTCTAAATCCTTCCTACACAGTTAAAAAGCACAACTTTGCCTCGGAGGGCTAGTTCATCTTGGCAACGAACTCAGTATGAGAGGACAAGATTCTAAAATTAATGTAAGCTCCAGACCATCATGAAGAAACCAAAAGGGTTGGTTTCTGTTCAAAATCAAGACACATTCTTTAGTTGTCCATGTCCAAAAGACTAACTTAATTCAGATGTCTACACATAAGTCAGTCATCTAAGCTCATGTTGTAGTCAGTGAAAAGCTTTACAGTTGGTGAAGCCTGTAGCGTGACTACTCTGACCAACTACCTGGGAGGATTCAATTGTCTGAACTACTGCCACTGGAGAAGCCCCACGGTATCAAAGAGAACCCTATGGGTCTGGCAGATATCACACAGGACCTATGGGAGACCTTTGGGACTGGTAGATTAATACCAGACAGGACAAACAACAGAATTTCAAATGGCACTAGATACTCCTGTTGAGACACCTAGGTCTGTCCAGGAGAGATGTTCTGCCTTGTGAGCTGGGTCTCATCCTCATCTCTGATGACAGTACTAAACAGTGGTGGCCCACATGTAGTTAGCTGAACAGAGTCACCTGGTGCCTCTTGGGATGGCTGAAGCGAACTGGCATCCTCTGGCAGCTGGTGTGGGAGGGCTGAGTCTGCCTGAGGTCCTTGCATTCTGCCTGTGGAGATGTCTCAGCTGCTGCATGTGAAATGGCACTGGATGTTACTGCATGGGCAGCCCCCGTTGTGCTGGGAGATTTAATGCCTTGCTCACATTCAGGCATTTCCACATGGACGCATGCATTGGAGTATTCTTGACAACAGAATTCCTCCCTTGCTGTGAGTTCAGTTCAGGTCCTTGATCAAATTATCATGGTGTAATGAGTAAGCTAAAAATTCTTTGTGGCAATGTGTTGTGGGTTAGCTAAAGTCTCTGTCACAAGGTGGTACACCAGCCTAAATACTCAGAATTTGCTGTGGTTCCTTGTACAAAACATACACAGGTAGCATGTTTTGGTGCTTCTCTGGTAACTTTAATATGCATTTGAAGGTGATGTTCCATCATTCATCACCTTGTTGAAAGAACAGGTCCAACCATGAGGTCCTACGAGCTCCTGAAATTTGCTTTCATGTGTGCCACTAATATGCTATGCAATATGTGGCAAGAATAGGCAACCAGTAGAAAGTGGTAGGCATTGGAAAATATATATCTGCCTGAATTACAGGACACTGTCAAGGAACTAACATTTTTGGAACAAAATAAGTCCTGGCACTGGTATAGATTACCTACTAGATGGGAATTTTAATAGTGGTGTTGAAAATGCAAAGATGTTAAAAAAGTTTTACAGACTCTGTTCAGAAGGAACATAGTGAGGTCTTCGAATTATCGAGTATGTTGCTGAAGTATGTTGTATTTCCTTATTTAATGGATGATAGATGCCAAATATTCCTATTACTGTCAGTGCTGTACTACTTGCAATCAAAAGATGGTAACTGTATTTCATGTTCATCAGTCATGTAATTTCCCAATAAAGCTTGCAATATAAATAGGAATTTGCAAGATCCTGAAACGGCTTCTTCTGTGCCAATATTCAAAAGTGCAGTTGCCTGACCTGAAGGCTGTACAACCAATTAAGTACATCTGCCACAGACAAAGTAACAGATCAGCTGGCCTAGGAACACATACATACAGAATTAAGATATAGGAATGTAATTAATGACGGTCATTATGTGTTAAGGATCTAACTGTTATCAGACAACTCTGATTTCATTTTTTTATGAGATTGCAAGTTCTGCTGGCAATGGTAACTACAAATGTGTGGTATTATTCAGACCTCTACAAAGTGTTTGGCTTAGTATCACACAATATGGTGATGAACAAAGGAGCTCTCTAGGGTATCAATAAAGTACATATTGAGTAGCTTAATACCTGTCTGTCTCAAAGATCTCAAAAAAAAAATATTGTTATCAGGGGTCTTTATCAGACAGTGTTACTTCTAAGAGCTTCTATAGGGTTTGGTGAGAAATTTCATGATGTTCAACAGTTTATGATTTTTTATCTGTAAGAAGCTAGTACAAAATCACTAGTGATACTATACTAAATAGGGTCGAGAATAACAGGACCACCAAAACCAGAGAGAGGTTAACCTCATGGTACAGTAGTTTAAAAACTAGCTAAACCATATTATCCATTTAAAAGCAAGAAGCGCAGACCTGTTCTTACAGAAAGGAGTTCTGTGCCCTGGAAACCACTGACTGAAAATAGCATCAGCTTCCAAGGGAAAATGAACACGAGCTCCTGTATGATACAGAGGCAAAAATTGCTAATTCAATTCTTGTGAGTATAAACAACTGAATAGTGAGTAGGAGGAGGAAATTGACTTTTCTTTCTGTGTGACATTATTGGGACTGATGTAAAATAATGTATACGGTCCTGATGGCAACATTTTAAAAGGGATGTTGAAATACTACAAAGGATATAGAAATAAGACACAGATATGTTTTGATGGTCGTAAGGGAAAAAAAATAAAAAGAGAGAACAGTGAGAGCTCAATCTGTTTATCTTATCAAACACATGAAAAGACAGCTTGATTATAGCATGCAAAATCCTTCATTGTGAGTAAATACCAGTTACTGAATGGCTCTTTAATCTAGCAGAGAAAGGCACATCAAGACGTAGTGGCTAGAAGTGAAGTCAGATTCCGTTGAGAAATTAGACACAAACTTCTAACTGGGAGGTGTTTGGCCACTGGGTACAAAGGAGCGGATAAATTCTCTGTGACCTCATTTTTTGCACTCAAGGAGAACTGCCCTTCTCAAAGAGTATGTTTAATCAGACCCAAGTGATCTGGCTTAATATTTAGGTAATGGTACTAAAGCTGCTGGCTCAAGAAACAGATCTTAGTAGATGATCAGATGATGTCTTCCAGCCTTGATCACTGTGAATCTTGGAAGTACCTCTTCCAGTACTGAGTAGAACCCTACTCCTTATTTTTCTGTGATTTCCTCTAGAAACCACGGTGAGCTTCATTCTAGTACTCTTTGCAGATATCTGCGGTTAACACATCCTTTTGCACCCTAGGAAAACAGCAGAGAGGTGATGCAGAAGAAAAGATGGAGGAACAATTACCCTAGGCATTCCTCCTGGGGCAATAGGAGAGCAGGTAGACAGGATGTGACGGAGGACTGGCCACCTTTCAGTGCTCACCAGTACAACAGTCACACCACAGAAAGGCCTGTAGCAGGTTATTAGATAAATACTGAGATCAGTACAAAAGAGGAGAGGAAGACTGTCTGAGAGTTGTTGTAACTCAGGGATACACATAAAGGCATTCTTCATCAAGGAAAGAGGTTTTATTGCCTATTTAACAGTCTCTTAATTTCCCTATAGCCTAGGACATGGTTTTATAAGCCCAAAGTAAGGAATATAAACATGTAGACTTGAAAAATTGGCATTAATAAAATGAACATGCTAATTCTGTTGTGACAGTTATCTAGCACTTCATTGCAAGAGAATTTTGGAGCTCTTTATATTATCTCACAGTAAATAATACAGGAATAATTCTAGGTCAGGTTCTGACATTTTTTACCAACATTCAGTGTACTTTCCTCTCTACATAATTCAACCAAATTAAAGGGAATATTTGCATAATGTAATAGCTTCCATGTACTTATAGCAAAACCAGGCTTTAAAATCCATTGCTTTTGCTGGCTTGGGCTATTTCTGTACTCTGTAAGTGTTAAAGAAGATAAAAGGTTGAAAAGAAATCAACTTTTACAGTAACTTTTGTAGCCCTGAAATCCCCTTCTGCTCAGCATAAGAGCTCTTTCTCACCACTTAACTGGGTGCCTGAATTCTTCAGGCAGAAGGAGAGAAAGCACAGATGAGTCACAGGCATAGTTTGCCCTCATGAAACAAATGAAGATATATTTCCTCTGAGAAAGAAAACTCTTGTGAATATGGCTATCTGGTAACTCTCCAACACCTCTCAATCTGGAATGTGTATCACTGAAAGAGCAAACTGTTTTGATTTTCTGGAACAACAGATTTGTAATCTTTTTATTCACAATAAAAACTTCCTAAATTAAGATCTGAGAGGTGTTAGTCTCAAAAATGTTTTATTAAGTCCCAGTAACTCAAAAATACTCCCATTGAGTCTTTCTTACAGCAACACAAACTTTGACACCTTGTTGGATAAAATGCCTACAGCAAGAGGAAAGCAGATGTGCCAAGTCAGCTAAAGCTCAGTGTGCAAAGCAAAGGGCAACAGTTGGCAAGTATGCAAATATGATATCTGTTAAATATACCCTCTTAGGATTTCTTGTATGCAAGTTTATATGTCTTTAGGACCGCCTTCATCATTAAAAGCCCTCATCAGCACTGCTTCAGACTACAAAATCTCTTTCTTATGCAACACAGAATTTTAATGCGGTGACTTTGTGATTTTAACACCTTTGGATCTTTATGACTAACACACAATGCAAAATTAGATTACAGGGCACATTTGAAAGATTTCTTGCTAATATGGTCTTAATCAATACCTTAGCACAAATCAACATGACTCTCAAAGTAGTAAAAAACCCCCACACTTGGAGTATCGCAGGGGTTATTTAGTGTTAGCGAAGAGAGGCGGGCTTGATTGTGGTACTTTCTTGGGCTTGGTATTGAATATTTGTGAAAACAGATAGGCACAAATTTGACACAACTTTTAGTCATATGCTTAATTTACAAGTATTTTACTGGACAAGTGTATCATAGGATTTAGGGATTAGAAGCATTTACTAGATTGTGTTCACACAGTTTCTTTCCCTTTTAGAGTGCCAGGGGAAGGAACTCACAGTTATTGTCTGCATTTTTCTGATGTTCCATCTAGGTAATTTCTATATTACTAAACAATAAAACTTACACTACTTTCTCTAGGATATTATTCCTCAGCCTAATGAACTTCACCACTAAAACATTCCTTCCCCACCTGTCACAAATTCTTTTGTTCTGGTTTCATAGAACCAAGTACTGAATGCCAAGAAAGTAATAATGAACACCATGTAAAAAATTAATGAGGATTAAGTTGTAATACTTCTGCAATGCATGCAGTTCCATTTTAACTACCAGTTGTTAGCAACACTGTTGGGAATTGTGTAATTATATTTCTGCCCACTTAGTTACAAGTTTCCTCCATTGCTATATAGTTGACTGGCTGATTTATTGATGGGCAAAAGAAAGAAGAACCCAACCAATTCAGCTAGAAGATTCCACTGGGAGTAGGTCAGTAGAACATCTACTTTGCAATTTGCGGTTGTCTACTTATTCATGTTCAGAGTTATATTGTCTCAGGAATAGTTACATATAATTATATAATATGCAGATATGTAATAAAAAGAGAAAATCTTGGTTTATTGAGTTCTCAGAAAGATATTTTTTTCTTCAATTAAACTGAGAATTCTTAATTTTCCTCCACAAGATGGAAGTGAGTTTGTAATGTCAGATTTACTGAAAAGATTCTTGTGTGTCTAAAGAGTTATCTCCTGGTTTTGATGAGTACAGATTTTTTTTCTGTTTCTTTTCTGTTAATTACTCATTGAAATTAATTGGTTGACAACAGTTACTCAAGTTATGGTTAGGAATGGGCCTGAATCAAAACCTAGATCAGAGCATCCTTAAACGGCAGGAAACTTGGATGCCCATGTGACCCTCACAAACAGGCTTTCTCTATACAGAAAGGTGTGTTTGCAGCCCAGAAAGCAAACAATCTTCTGGACTGTATCAAAAGGAACACGATCAGCACGTCAGGGCAGGTGACTGTCCCCCTCTACTCTGCCCTTGTGAGACCCTGCCTGCAGTACTGTGTCCAGTTCTAGAGTTGTCAACATAAGAAGGACATGGAGCTGTTAGAGTGAGTCCAGAGGAGGGCCACAAAGATGACCAGGGAGCTTGGAGCACCTCTTGTATGTAGACAGGCTGAGAGAGTTGGGGTTGTTCAGCCTTGAGAAGACATGGCTCTGGGCACACCTTAGAGCAGCCTTCCAGCACCTGAAGGAGGCCTACAGGAAAGCAGGAGAAGGACATTTTACAAGGGTATGTAGTGATAGGACAAGGGGGAATGGTTTCAAACTGAAAGAGAGTAAATTTAGATTGGATATTAGGAAGAAATTCTTTCCTGTGAGGATGATGGCACAGGTCGTCCACAGAAGACGTGGTTGCCCCCTCCCTGGAAGTGTTCAAGGCCAGGTTGGATAGGGCTTTGGGCAATCTGGTCTTGTGGGAGGTGGCCATGCCCATGGCAGGGGGGTTTGAACAAGATGATCTTTAAGGTCCCTTCCAACCCAAACCATTCTATGATCCTGTGATTATCAGATAATTCAGTAAACAACTGTCCATTTTCTCCCAGCTTCAAAAGCCTCTGAATGCCTGAGCAAACCTTATCTGAGCCTGCATTTTCCAGTACTTGACCCTTTGCAGCTCCAATAATAGGATGTAGTAATAGGACTATACAACATTGTATTTGCCATGTTGAATTGAGCAAATCAGCCATCTTATTCTGGATACTGTCTGTGGCACTAACAAATATTAGATGCATGAGCAAAATGTAGGGGGAAAAAAGAACAGTACATCATAAAAAACTCATTCTTTGTTAAATGTTTTTTATGCCCTGGATACTGAGAGTTTATTTCCCAAATTTAGTTCTTCTTTATAGAAGTAAACTCAAATTGAACTCCCAGAATAGACCTGCACAAAATCATACACTGATGCCTGAGCTCCCAGGTGCAGTGATGAGAACTGAGTGTAAGAATGACAACTACATGGGAGTGCCTACACATGTGGTCAGCTCTGTATTGAAGCTCCCTTACAGCCTGTGAAGATGTGAATGTAATTCTGCTGTTCAGATTTAGGCACCTGAGTGGTATCTCAGATAGCTGAGGTAACCACAACCATTTGAGATGCCCTAGGGGGTATTTCAGGTATCTGAGGTATTCCCAGGTGGGTGACAGGTATCACACAGGACCTATGGGAGATCTTTGGGAGACTTTTGGGCTGGTAGGTGGATGTCTGGCAGGACACACAAGGACATTTCTAATGACACTAGACTCCTGCATTAGGAAAACAGTCCCTCCAGGAGGGATCCCCTGCTGTGGGAGCTGGATGTCTACCCTGGCCTTGCTGATGGTACCGAACAGAGGTGGTGTGCAGTTGCCCAGACAGAGGGTGGTTGAACAATGAACAGTTTGCCCAGAGATGTTGTTCCACCTTCATTTTTGGGGATAATCAGAATATCGCTGTCCACAGCCCTGAGCAACCTGCTGTAGCTGACACTGTTCTGAACAGGGGGTTGGACTGGATGATCTCCAGAGATACCTGCCAGCCTCAGCGGTGCTGTGATTCTGTGACTGAGCTGGGTGTTTACACTCCCATTAGAGTAAATGGAGATCTAGATAATGCTTCAGTTGCCTAAAACCCATGAGTCTGTCATACTTTGACATGCTCTAGCATACCCTGCCCAACCTCCAGCTGCCTGTTTTGAAGGACTGCATGAAAGCCTTGCTCTCCACTGACTCTTGGATACCTACCTATCAAAACTACAATTGAATGTCTTAGTCTTGAAATTAGTCCCAAGGAAAGTAATTGCAAATTAAAAACTGAGCAGAATGGGAGAGACAAACAGCTGCCTACGTGTCCTACAGCATCCAGCAAGTTCTGTCCTGTGGAGAGCTTTTGTCCTCTTGAGCATTTCATGCTTCTCTCCCTGTTGTATTTACTTCCACAGACATGGAGCAGCTTCTCTGCAAGTGGAAACCACTGCAACTCCATTGAGCGTGAATCACCAGCACCAGCACATGCCTTACATAAAGCTAGCCTGCTGGTTGGGCTCTCAGATAAGAGGGACCTCTATAGGACCTACCTTTATGTAGGTTTTCTGTGTTTTATGAGATCAGCTGAGGGAATAGGCAGGATTAGGGGATCAGATAACAGAATATCCTGCAGTAAAATGGACTCTTGATAACTTGCCTAAAAACATTCAAATTTTTGTCTCTTGGCTCTCTGTGTCATCCTGAACTTGAATTTAATTACAGCTATCTCCTATGCCTGGCTGCCCAGGCATTATTATCCTGTATATCATTGACTATTTGACATTTATTTGTTTAAAATGAAAATGACCTTTGCTCCTGGAAGATAATAAATTCTTTTTAGAATTACAGTAATTCCCTGTCACTTGAAATAATGCTCACCCAGAAAGACATGTTAGCACCAAAGGCAAAAGAGGTAAAAACAAGAGTTTCAAAGAAGTGTGAAATCAAGATTGATAGATGATGTGTATTGGAGGCTTGCCATTATTTTCTTTTACTGTGCAAATATATTTAATATTTACAATAACTTTTAGTAAAAATATTCATATTTATTATATATGAGAGCTACCCTCATAAATCTTCAGGAGAAAAACACAGGGCTCAGAGTTTTGTCCTAACTAAGTTGAAATACTTTCATGTTAGGGACACTTGGTCCCTTTCTTTTCTTCTACCAGCTCTGTAGCTCACTTTTTGCAAGTGTGCTTTTGGGCAGGAGCTGGGACCAGGAGGAAGCCTAATTTCACTTACTTGCATGATGCTGGAGGTCTCTAACTCATTTCAATACTGAAAACCAGAGCCAGCCTACACAGAAACAGGAGCTTTATAGACTTTTTTCCTCCCCGTCTGAGAAACCAAATTCCTCTAATGCTTCCCAAACTTCTTTACTATTCAATATCTGCCCAGTTCCCATTGCTGTTCTTTTATGAGCTGTGTCACAGATTGCCATATGTGACCTGCAGACCAGTTTGCCAGCTTGCATAAATTCAGGTGTGCTGAGAAACCTTGATAAGGCACACAACCAAGGTGCTCTTAACTGTTGTAATTTCATTGCAAATTAATGCAGGTCAATGTAAGTGGGACATTTCATTATAATGAATGCTCTTCAAACACGCCTGAAGTGACTAGAAATACAAAAAGTAACCCAAATCAGAGATGGATTATTAGATACTCTCATTTCCTCTTCATCACTAAGTATGGGCACACAGCCTTCACGATCAGCTTTCCTATGTTCCTGGCTGGGAATCAGACTTTTCACAATGGTCTGTCTGAGCAGCGAAGTACTTGCAACCCACCTGTTAAGAAGACATAATGCCAGCACAAAATGCATTTGTGACATTGAATGTGAATTCTGGTTTAGAAGAACATCCAGATTTTCTTCTCATGTCTAAGTGAAGAAATCAAGCCACAAAAATATTTGATTTTCAGAGCGCTGAAAAACTTCTAAGGTACATTGGTGATAAATCCTTTCTATGCCTTCTCTAAGGGGTCCCATGATAAATGGTAAATGCTGAAGCCAGGTGGCTCAGCTGTGTCTGAGTCTTTCCGGATCATGCTCAAAGGCAAATCAGGAAGATGTGAAGAGGAAAAACCTGTTTATAGAAACTGTTTCAAAATTCAGGCTTAATATTACATGACATTGAAGGGGTTTAAGCACAGCTTTCTAAGCACTTGCTGTAGGACATATACAAGGTGAACATTTGGAGATTGTTACTCAGAATATCCCTCATGTAACAAGGAAAAATTTTTCTTGATGGAGCAAAAATAAGTCAGATGACAGATGAGAAAAGTGAGTGAGAAAGTCAGCAGTCCATGAATCTCAAGCTGAATGGAGCTGAGGCCAGTTTTTTACATGTTCAAAATCTGGAGGGGAATAAGGTTCATCAACAACATCAAACAGCTTCAACTTTCTGTTCCAGCTTTGTCACAGCACAGGTCATTTTGACTTATTTACAAAACAGAGACTGTGTGTAGGGGTAGGTCAATGGCATATAATGAACCAGCTACGTGATAGCTTTATGATTAACCATGCAGCCATATGTATTAGGAGTCATCTTGAGGGATAGGAACAAGGGAACAGCATCATCTGCTTCCAGCCGGACACCAGAAGTGATATGGAGCAATACCGGAGGTCACCTGGGTATGCTTCCGGCCATGGGACCGGTACACTACCGGAAGGGGCAAGGACCAATGAGAAGTGATGGGACATGGACCAATAGCAATATATATAACACTGTGCCTGCCCCCACGTATGGGGGACGCGACCAATCATTGTATACGCTCTCGGCGGCCAATACGAATGTATAAAAGGAGAGTTAAAGTAAATAAAGAGGTTCTTTTGCTGACTTCATATTGGAGTAGTGAAGTTCCAATTACCCCCGCAACTGCGTGGAAGGAAAGATTATTTTCCTAATGCCATGCCACAAATATTTTTCCTTTCATTCAGAAGATGTTTCTGATCACTCCACAGACACTTTGGGGTGTGCATGCTGGTGACAGAGAAGTGGAGTGAACTTCTGGGTAAAGCACGCTGGGTGAACTTCCCTGGTGCTGAGAAGCAGCACAAAGCATTTTTTCCACCTGAGTCCAACTTTAACATGCAAAATAGGATTTACACAATGCTCAAGAGTGTATCTGCAATTAACACTTTTTTTCCTCTTCTTTGTTTCAGTATCAACTGATGTATCCAGCTCTTCCCTCTTTAATTGAGAATAAAGACAAAAGCTTTAACAAAAATGGTAGAAAATTAACACCATGGCTCCCACTGAAGTAAGAGCTAGCAGTCTCAGTGAGCTACACCAGACTAAAATTTTAGCTGATGTCAGGCTCATAGGCCCCCTATGATCAGACGGGGCCAGATCCAAGGGCTACGAGGTAGACTGAACTCTGGGGAAGAGCAAAGGCAGACCATAAGAGGGTGGAAAAGCACACGGAAAACAGCTGAAGCCTGGACAATACCCAGAAGTGCGGTCATCTTTAGCCTCGTCCCAAGAGTAGCAGTTTAGGGCTGAGAGCCCTCTCTGTTTTCTCAGCCTGTCAAGAAAACTGGGTTAAGCTCACAGATAGTCAAATCCTTCTTTCAGAAGTGGAGGAGACAGTTCTAGGAACGCAGCTCTGGACTGTTTTTTTCCCAGACTGAAGGGAGTGAGCCGGGATCATTCCAGTCTTACCTCAAAGCTCCCTGAGGGCACTGACAAATCAACATCCCACAGAGACCCCTGAGAAGTAAAGAGTATATTTCTTGTGAGAAAGTTTCGTTCAAATTTTATTTATTAATTATTAATTTTGTTAATAATTAATTATTAATTTTCTCATTTATAATTTTATTCATTTTATTAATACCTAAAATATTTCTGATGTGTTACACTGGGATCATTTCATGCTTGCACAAATGGCTAGTTTTATGCAGATAACTTCCTTAGAGAACTCACAAGCAAGGATTACGGGCACTGTAATTTTGCATTATACTTCCACAATATGGTCTCTCTTTTCTCTTGAAAGTATTTCTACTCTTGCTTCTTGGTATATTGATATGTGTTAACAATAACAGATGATAAATTACTGCTTTATTCACTGGCAAGCATGTAATCCAACAAAGCATTACAATATCAAGATTATGTGAAAGTCAGCATTCTTAGACAAGCCACGGGAGCCAATTTGAGTATACTAAACGTCTATAGTAGTTGAATAACATCTTTAAAAAGGAAAGGCAATGCCTCAGGGACATTGATTCTTTGAGAAAAGAAGATTTCAGGATCTGTTCCACAGATCTAAGTCTGCCTCTTGGAAAGGCAGACTTGAGGGAAGAATTATATTAGCAGCATGAATAATGCTGGGATAAGGTTTACAGCTTCATTTCCTAAGTGCTCTTCCCCAACAATAACCTCAGTCTCCCCCAAATCCTTTATCAGACCCAGCTGAATAGATCTCAGTATTCTTATCCTTCCAACTTCCAGCCAGCCCCTATAGTATTTCCATGTTCTCACCCTTCATACTGCACTTTCATCTCCTTTCAATTTTTTCTTTCTCTCTATGTTTCAACATTCTCACACTCCCCTCTATTTCTTCCAGTCCCCACTTCATTCTTCCCATACACTTCTTCAATTTTACCTGGTCCTGGATTTGTGTAGAGGTGAGTAAAGAGTCAACAATTGCCACAATGGTGCTGGAAGTACCATGCACTGGTGGATTACTTCATTCCAGGCAGAAAGGGTCAAATGTGAATTCTTTACCTGGTACCCTGAGAGTAGACATTACTACATGGTGATCCTCATTTATTCAGCCACTAATGTCCATGAAGGTCTGAAAAACTTCACAACTTTGACATGTCAAACTTGCTATCCAATTAGGTAGAGATTGGCCAGTGGGTTCACTAAGTGTATATTGGCAGGGAAACAAGGTAAGCATATACATTTTTATCCTCAGAAAATTGGGGTAAAAGAGATGTAAAAGAATCCACCTCTAAGAGCACTGCTTTCCTCATGAAAAAGCTCAGCTGTGCCCACAGCAGTTTGAAGGAGTGGACACCAGGTAGTCTAACCTCAAGAAGCAGTATCGTAAGACCAGTCAGAAAATTGACAGTCATAAAATGGCCACAAACTAAATCAGACAACTGTTAAGGTGAAAATCACTGCCTACAAAATAAATCTCATCATTATTAATGTAGAAACACCACACGCACACATTTGCCACCTTCTTGGTCCTTTAGAACATCATTGTTTTAAATACAAATTATGAATATCAGACATTTGTTAGGAGTAGCACGACTGAGTTCAGTTGCCATATGTGGTCACTTGTAACTTTTATTGTTCATATCTATTCTGTTATTTTTTATAGCTACCTGCTGTGTATCAGAAAATACTTCTGCAAATGCAGAGCAGTAGATTTGGTTTTACTTGTGCAAAGCTCATGTTGAAAGGACAGTAAGTCACTTTTTCACATAGCTTCTCTTCCTGCCTGAAAAACTGCATGAAAATGGAAGAAGTAATATATTGCAGAGGAGTAACCATAAACTGTGGATGTGAGTTATATTAAGAGCTCACAGGCTGCTGTTAATCATTTTACATCACACATTCTCCATTAAAGCCAGGGGCATGAGGAGATTTGAGCATACCCTCCTTTCACTTCACATGAATTAGTCCCAGCAGGTATCTGCCAAAGTGATGGAGAATCAAACCTCAAGGCAGCAACTTTTTTTCATGTATAATGACAGAAAAGCACAAAGAAAAGTACTGAGTAGAAATTTGTGCTAGTCTTCAGCGTCATCTTGGCTTTACTTTGGAAGGACTGCTTTGTTCCTGAGGGATGAGTCAGGCACCCAGCAGTGACATTTATGGAAATTGTTTGTATGTGTTAGGATCAGAATATCCACCTAGAGGTTGGTTGTGCTGTTCAGAGTGAAGAATTGTTCATGCCAAGGATATGCTTCTTCCTAAACTCAAGTATTTCTCACCTTTGTCATAGGAATTGCAAGAAATATCTCCTGTTTCTCCATTTCTCAGGAAGCCTTCAGAGAAAGCTAACAAGAGAGACAGTAAGATAAGATATTAAAGGGGAGAAATTACACAGATGCATTGCAATCATTAAAGCTACTCTAGTTTATACTAGCTGAAGGCTTTACTTGGAGGTGAACAACACACTTAAACAGCACCACAAGAGCAAAATTCTAACTGCAGCTAAACTAAGGACCGAAACTTTGGCCTGTTCGTGTTGCATGAATTTCAAGGAGTTAATAAAAGTGGTATTCAATGCTACTGAAGCATAGTATATCTGCAATGCATTCCTGTGTGATGTACTCTAGGTGACCCTGCTCTGGCAGGGGGGTTGGACTAGATGATCCTTCGAGGTCCCTTCCAACCCCTAGAATTCTGTGATTCTGTGTGATTCTGTGATTATCAGAATATTCATGGTAATAAAATACATGGTTAGGAAGATAGGAAAAGCTCCCTGACCACCTCCTCATCACTCAGTATTTTTCACTTCCAAAATGAAACACAGAATTATTTAAAACTAACTGAATGCAAACACAAAACTTACTTTGCAGAGGACCTGACTCTGCTTACTCTATTAAGGATAAATAGGAGAGGGCTCTTGGAGGGAACTGTTATGTCCTGATACTTCCCTTCAAACAATTTTAAGGAACATCATGTGCTGCTCATAGATGGGACAATATCTGACAACCTCTTCTAGGCAGGTAATAAAGAGCCATGAGAGGCATTTGCTGGCTTTCTATCTCCCAGGGCTGAGCAGCAACTGACATCTTCCATGTATTCTGCTCCAAGAAAGTAAAATAAACTTCGAGTATCTGCCTGTGATGCTACAAGGCGTGATATTAGCCCCACTTATTTGTTACTTGTCATCTCACTATAATCATTTTGTCAATGACATTTTGTTTGCTGATGAGCCTGCTTTTGGGAGAAAGCATTTTTGTCAGAGATTAAGAAGAGCTGTTTGAGACTTCTGTTTGCATGTCATGCAGAAGAGGGTTGAATCAGTGAGTGCAGAAGTGCATCAGCAGTGACCTTCCTCCATTCGAGCTGAGCAGGGCTGCGATGTGGTTAACCTGGAAAATCCCATACAGAAGGTGTGGGTGCATTTCCAATGACTACAATTGCGCTCACAGTGTTAACCAAGGGCAAATTATCTGAACAGCTGTACCCACATTAAAATAAAATAATGTGTTATGTGAGATCAAAGGCATGGTATTCTTATTTGTATTTTCCTCATGTTTGATATTTTTATAAATCTTGAACAAACAAAAGCAGTGGCTTTCTGCCTCACTCCCACTACATGAATTTGTTATTCCTGGGAGGGACTGTAATTAGTCTTTAATGTCCCAAGTTAGGAGTGACTCCACTAGTGCTACTGAAATATAGTGCTGTCATAGAAATATAAAGATTGGTATGAATGGAGTAAGAATGGAAATGTGTGTGGAGTAAGCAGCAGAATGAAGGTTACAAGGAGAGGTGTTTGTTAATCACCACAGAGCTCAGTATTGGTGACTTCATTCTGATGAAAAGGAGGAACAAACTGAACTCAAGTTAAAGTTGTCAAGTGGATGAAGAACAGGACTAGAGCTTATCAGGCAAGGCAAAGTTGTGAAATTCAGGAATTTTTCTTACCAGTTACAAGGGGTGAGTCAAAATCATGAGGCAAACAATCCAAAACAGCATCCACTCCTAAAAATGTACAAAATGCAAGTCTAAAACCCAAGATACATGATGAGGCCTTACCTGCTGATGTCCTTTGTCCTCCATGTTGCATACAAGCAGTCCAAGACTGCCTGGGCACATGTGTCTTGGTACTCACGCGTATGTAAGACAGAGAAAAGTGTGTCAATGAAACCTATGAAAGATTAAGAAGGAGTGGGCAAAATTGACTTGCTTAGAGATGTTTGTATTGCAAAATCACCTTTCTTTTCATAAGTTCTCTTGCAAAGTTCTGTTACAGTAATTTCTTACAAAGCCCATAGAATAATATGAGTACAAAGGTCTGAAACAAGCCTAAAGATTTTCTGAAGATTAGGACTCCTGGGATGTTTTTACAATTCTGTCACTTTTATTTCATTAGACTAAGGAGTATAACTGGGAAAAAATATACAAGTTTTTCTGCAGAGTATGCCTTTTCTTAGGATCAGAAAAGGAAAAAAGAAAAGTTTAAGCTCTTTGCAGGTGGGGAACTACTGCTCTGAATTTATCATAATTATGTTAAATGCTTAGACAACTTCAAGGTAATGTTACATGAATATTTGCCCACTGGCAAATGTATCTGATGTAAATCCAATCCCAATCCCTTCACAGCACCATTGCAGCATTGTGTGAGGGTTGTGCTGTAAACTGGATCAGCAAAATGAACTGGGGTTAAAATAACAGCTAGCAAAAAAACCAAAGTTCTTCTTTTTAATCTTTTGCTTGCCATAGCATCTCCTTGGTTTGATTTGGAACACTTAGGCCCTCACTGGATCAGCATGGGCAATGGAGGGGACAGGAAAGAGGAGCATGAGAAGGAACAAAAGGGTCTTCAAAGGGCACAGACAAGTACCCCTCTTTCCCTTGCTGCCTTTGAAACAAAGCCATCCTGTACAGCACTCCATGCCTTGCTTCTCTTTTCCCTAGGGTTTGTCTTTATTTAAGGGTACTAGACAAAAGAAAGGAGAGGTCAGAGTGCCAGGAACAGCTAATTTGGTGCATGATGCTGGTAGATTTGCTGCCCATGGTCTACCAGACACAGATAAGCTCCAAACACTACAGGCAGGAATCAAGCACAACTGAATGGCTTTGGAGACAGCTTTGGAGACCTAAATGTTCCACCCAAGAGTGCTGAGGGAGCTGGCAGAGGGACTTGCCCAGCCACTCTCCATCATCTATCAGCAGTCCTGGTTATCGGGTGAGGTCCCAGATGACTGGAAATTTGCCAATGTGACGCCCATCTACAAGAAGGGCAGGAAGGAGGATCCAGGGAACTACAGGCCTGTCAGCCTGACCTCGGTGCCAGGGAAGATTATGGAAAGGTTCATCTTGGGGGAGGTCACGTGGCAAGTGCAGGACAACAGGGGGATTGGGTCCACCCAGCATGCGTTCACAAAGGGCAAGTCCTGTTTAACCAACCTGATCTCCTTCTATGATCAGGTGACCCGCCTAGTGGATGAGGGAAAAGCGGTGGATGTTGTCTTCCCGGATTTCAGGAAGGCATTTGACACTGTCCCCCACAGCATTCTGCTGCAGAAGCTGG
>VZRW01008932.1:1433-45323 GCA_013398125.1 Aegotheles bennettii | reverse complement strand
GAAAACTGCCTGGCAGAAAAGGACCTGGGGGTGTTCAAAAAACGGGTTGATGAGGCACTTGAGGCCATGGTCTAGTGGTCTAATGGTTAGGAATATGATGGGATAAAGGTTGGACTTGATGACCCTGGAGGTCCCTTCCAACCATAATGATTCTATGATTCTATGATTAGACACTGTCTCAGGGGCGACCTTAAAGCTGTCATAAGTACTGCCATGGTGGATTTGTGTTTGCCACACAGCAAAGTACAAACCTACTGGACGTACAGTCTCCCACAGTGGACCTCTTTTGCAGGGATATTAGCAGGCTTAATAATCAGTGATCTTGACTTACTCTCATAGACTTTGATGAAAAGGTAGCAAGTATCCTATTCCTTCTGAATTTGGCATATATCTTTGAAAATGTCAAAGAATCAAAGAGCAGCCTAAGAAACCGCAGACCCAGCCACTGGATGAGAGCAAGGGAAACCAGGGTTGTGCAAATTTTGCCTGCCTGACACGGCATGCTTTTCATTTTGTGTTTTTTAGGACAACCACAGCTTTTTCCTTAGAGTAATTTATTTTCTAAATGATAGTCTAGTGTTGACGGACTTTAACAGGACTGGAATTATTTCTCTGTACAAACGCTGGCAAATAAACAAGGACATTTTAACAGCTGCAAAGTGAAAGCAGACAGGCTGCGAGAAGGACTGAATGGCATGACAAAGGCATGACTTTTGCTCTGACCATTTTCTAGATGACAGTTAAATCAAATTTCTCTTTTCTGGTCACTGAAGATCCTCTAAGATTTATCAGCAGACTAAAACGTCTGGCCAATCTCAGCTCTCTCTTTACATTTAACTATTCTCCTTTATAAAGGAAAATAGCCTTTGTTGTCAAACTAAGCATGCCAGGCTTTTTTGGACTTGGAAACACTGCTTGAAGTATAGCTAACATAAGATGTGTTGCCCTAGTCTTTGCACACTCACTGTGACAATGTAGAATGTATGTAGATCAGCTTTATACAAAACCTATAGCAGTTTCTGGCAAATAAAATCACCAACTTCTGGGAAGGAGGCCACTGACTTAAGTACGTGGTGTCAGCCGTGACATGATTGACCAGTCTCTTCTGCAGGTTAGGACACACTGACATCTATGTTAAGCAGTACAGTGGGACCAAAGTCTAAGTCCAGCAACCATCCTACATGAACTATAACATGTATAAACCCTGCATTTGTATGAATGTGATGATACAGGTGCTTTAATTGTAAAGTGCTTTTAGCACTGTCCCAACCCTGAAAAGTCTGTAAGTGGACAATATCCATAATCTGCTCTGCTTTTGTTGTCTTAATCATGGATGTTCTGATTACATACAAGATTCAAGAGGAGTGTCACTGTTGCCTAAAACTGTGGAAATGATACTTCCCTATCCTTTTCTGGAGACATTTCACTTGAATTCAGCTTAGCTTTTAAATTGTCTTTCAATGGCTGCCCCACAAAGGGCCTGAAAGTCACCCTGGAACTGTGCTCTGTGCTCTGATCGCTCTGTTATTTCTGGCTGGATCTTGAGCAGCTACATCAGTAACCAAACCCAGCCAAAATTTCCACTTATAATATCCCTCCCACCATGTCCCATGTAGATCTTTCCTGTCAATTAGTGAATTAATTTGCAGTCCCAGTTTAACTACAGTCTCCAATACTTTGCAGAAGTTCAGGTGCATGAAATGTATTGTTGTAATTTTGAACCTGAATTAGGGATTATACAACATTCCATGGAAAATGTTTTAATTTAGATTGCCTTTGTTACATCAGCAGCATCAAATATTTTACTGCTTAAATTTACAGCTAAGCAGTGGTTGCCAAAGCTTTACATTGGAAAACTAATTTAGTGTAAATGGATTTTAGAAAAATCCAGATGTCTACACTTAATGATTCTTGAAAGATTTTAATTTCCACCATGTTTCTTTGCTCAAACTTTTCATCAGACTTACTAACTTTCAGCCCAAATACAGAAATTGCTTTCCTCTGAGCATAGCCTCTGTTTTGTTGAAAACATTTTTCTTCTCATGTGAGCTCTATCACACAAATCACATGATTTTCTGTTATTAGTATATCATTTGCATAGTTTGTAATCAGGCATGATTTTGTGACTTCATCACAGTCCAATTAGCTGCATGAGCATATGTAGCTCAGTAAGAGACTGCAAACCAACTAACACCAAACCAACAGTGTATTTTCATAGTAGCATAGAATGGTTTCTGTTGGAAGGGACATTAAAGATCATCCAGTTCCAACCCCCTGCCATGGGCAGGGACACCTCCCACCAGACCACGTTGCTCAGAGCCCCATCCAACCTGGCCTTGGACACTTCCAGGGAGGGGGCAGCCACAACTCCTCTGGGCAACCTGTGCCAGTGTGTCACCACCCTCACAGGGAAGAATTTCTTCCTAATATTCAATCTAAACCTACCCTCTTTCAGTTTAAAACCACCCCCCCTCATACTATCACTACATAACCTTGTAAAAAGTCCCTCTCCAGCTATTCAGAGTGTGTATCTGCCCAGCTTTTTGACACTGTACTGCAGGGGAGTAGCAGCCTAATAACTAAAAAACTGCAGGAACTCAGTGCTAATAAGTGCCTGTAGGGAAGGAGCAATTACCTGTACCAGGTAATTACAGGATCCCAGAGAAGACTCTCATCTCAATGAAAGGTTTCACGTGAGACTCTGTGAAGTCACTGAGATCTGGGTTTACAGAGACATGTGCAACACCTGCGTTCAGGTACCTATGAGTCAGTGGGATGGCTGCTGGTTTGGTTTAGGACCCTCTGCTCCCTATCCAGGGCTTGAAGTGCTGAGTTCCTTGGGACTGGATTTGCAGCCACCTACAAGTGGAGCAGCTCGAAACTTTAAGCAACAGGGTCAGCAACAGAGGAGTTGTGAGCTCTGCCTGGTCGGTGTGTCACACAGGAGGGCTGTACTTGGGTCTTCCCCGGGATTAAAGGCAACCCTGACCCTGATGATCCTGCATGGGAGCAGGAGACAGTATGCTCCCTGCCACTCGGCTTGTTCCCCAAAAAAACCACAGCTGGTGTTGCACCCTCAGAGTGTGCAACACCAGTGGGGGCCTTCTGAAGGCCAGGGCATGGGGAAGCCCCCTCAAGCCTCCACCATGGTCATGACTTTTGAAGGGGAAAGACAAAGATCACAGTCTTGGGATTGGGCACCTAAATTCGTTCAAGTTCTTCTCAATTTGTTTTTAATCTGAGCTTTGGTCTCACTGTCTCTACCCTGCAATCTAGTGAAATCTACCTTTTATAAAACAGAAAATAGTTTGTAAATTAAGATGTAGAAAATAATTTTAGGTCCAGACTTAAAAGCTGTGGGGTGTCCCTCACTGTCAGGTGACAACCCTCAGTGAAGAGTCCCTAACACTTGGGACACCATTTTTAAAGAAGAATCCCACACACTTTGCTCTGCTGTGTAGTGTATCGCAGAGCCAATACCTGTTGTAAGTATTTGTGTAACCCTCTAGACACCAAAGGTGTGAACAGGAATGGTATCTGCACAGCATATTTTTGTTCAAATATGAAAAATAAGGAAGAGAGCACGAGTCTTTTAACAGAAAAAGTTGTCTTCACCATCACACTGCTCACGCTGTGTCTTTCTAAGAATAACACTGTCTCTACATTATGAATTTTTCATGGAGAGAAGAGATTCTGCATGCTTCAGAAGACATTATGTGGACAGATGTTCATGAGAGGTTGCCAAAAATTTCAATAAATAAATATTTTTAAACTTAATATTTTTGCAAAATATTGTTTGCATGGTCAGCATTGCAGTCCTGCCAAAAAGAGCAGATTAATTTTGTTCAGTGTTAATAATATCATTTACTTGCTAGAGATAGGGCTTTGATCAATTCACTAACTCTTTTTATGAAATTTTGGATATTGATTTCATCAAAATTCGTGAAGTTACTTATGAAAACACCTTCAGTTCTTAGAAGCAAACAAATTAAAAACTTCCAGAAAAATACATGCAATTTTTCTTCAATATTTTCATTGGGTCTTTGCTGTAATATTTGTGAAATTATGGCTATTATCTTTTTTAATTTAAGATCCAAGATTGTTTTCCGATCAGCTCTGATCATTACAGTTTATTAAGTTCCCATGTCCTGAGACATGTAGCAAATACTCCCTGCAGATGATTTACATAAATTTCATAGGAGGGTAAAATGAGCATTAAGGAAACAATAACTTTCCCAAAGTCACAAAACAAGGTCAGAATAAAGCAACAGAAACGTGATGGCTTGTCTCTGTGGAGAAGATTGTCACAGTAATTGTTTGAAAGATTAATCTTTGTCACAAATGATTGTCACACAAATTAATCTAAAGCAGAAAGAATTAATCAGAGATTTGCTCCTTGTGACAAGAGTTGTCACTCATAAGCCTCAAAATGCACTCCTTGCAATAGTAAAATTAGTAAAATTAGTCCAGGAAACACAACATGAAATTAATTATTGGCAATTTGATGGCAACTTCATGTCATACTTTCTGCTGAGAGGCTGGGAGGAGGGGCATGGCACCCATGGGAAAAGTTTGGGAGCACAATCCTTCCTCTAGCTAGGTGAAGGTGCTCTGATAGCTCCAAAACCCAGGTTGTCCCTGCCTCTGGCTGATGAAAGAGTATTTGCTTAGGCTGAACCAGGTCATACAAGAGAAGTGTTTACTCCTTGAACATGCGGGGCTGCTGCTGTCCTACATACGCAGTGATAGCCTGGCTTGGACCTGTGTGCAGGTCTCATTGCATGACCACCTACAACCGAGTTATACAGTTTTATGGTTCATCTCAACCATCCGCATGGCAGAGGCAGGAGGATCTGTTGGCTCCTCAACCCTCTATGCTATATCCTGTTTCCTTCCTGACACTCCTCCTCTCAAAGCATAAGCAAGAAGGGGGATAACTGGCTTTCCTGGAGTAAGGACTAAAAACTTTAAAACCCTCTCATATGTGATAAAGCCAATCTGAGCTATGATTCTTGATCCCCTTGTTTATAGTGAAGATAAAAGGACTGAATGAATGGCTAATATTCTCTCCCTGAGGAAGTTCACAGAAGCGTATCTGAGAGGAGAACTACAGCTTCAAATTCCAGATTCTATTCAGCTTTAAACAAAACCTTGCAAATCTTAATCTGGCAACATTTCCTTTCCAATAGCTGTGGATTTAGCTGAGTAAAGGCTGACAATTTACTTGAAGAGACTGAAAGGTCCTCGAGGTCTCCTGCTACTCCAAGTAGCCACATTACAGGACCCCCTGGTCACACACATCATGCTTCTTCCTGAAGTGGTTGTGCTGCCTGTGCCTGTAATATCTGGTATCTAGGAGTTTCCCTGTCATGGAGTGCCTTATAGCCTTTTTTGCCACAAGGGCAGCAGAGAGAGATCTTCTGCAAATCTCTTCAGCATCTTAGCATCTTTGAACTTTACTCATCTCCAGCCTGAATTTCTATGTCCTCTTTTTACCTCTTTATTCTTTGGCAACAGGGTCTTTCTGCTTTGATCCTCTTATCCCATCGATACTTACAATGAGTGACCATATAGAGTATAAGTGGCTGGGTTTGTGTCATACTCCAGGTATAATCCTCTTTGATTTACCATTCTCATCTGTACCTGTCTACTGGAAATACCATTCCTGATACATCCTACAATTGCATCAATCTTTGTGTGGCTGAATCATGTTGATGACTCATGACCATATTGTGAATGATTATTTCCAGTCTGGGTCTTCTCCTCTCATTATCACAGTTCAGCTCCAAGCTTACAGTAAATCTTTTTATTAGTCGCTATGTACCTGACCTGGCACTTTAGGCAGCTAAATTTAATCTGATTTTTATTTCTTAATTGCTCAAGATTATCAGGTTGCTCCTGCATGATATTCTGTTAATATTGTCTTCCAAATTTGTGTTGTGAACTATTTTTATTGCTTGTTTTTATGTCCTGGTGTTATGAACAACTGACATAAAGGCTGATCCTGGACATATTCCACTTAGGACTTGCCTTTGTCAGCTTCGTCTTCTTTCAGTGTTAGCTGTCATTACCTACTCTGGAGTCAGATCTTTCCCTAAAACTAATTGTAATAATCCCCCTTGTCTTTGCTGTAAGCATCAATAATGTGTCCTTGGAATGTATGGTTTAGCAGAAGGTCAGGTGTGTTGTGTTTATCAGTGTCTTTCATGTAAACATAGACCAATATATCACAGAAAGATATCAAGTTTATCTGTCAAAATCTATTGCTGCAAATTCATGTTGTGTTGTATCTCATTTTCTGCTTACCTCCACTTTCTTAGACAGTCTTTCTTTTGAAATTTGTTCCGCCACCTTGAATACACTAGAAACCAGACTAATGGTCCTGTAACTGTAAGGGGTCATTTTTCTCTTTTCAAAATATGAGTGCTGGATCTGCTAATTTCAAATGCTAATGCACTAACCACAGAAGAATAGGTTCATTTAGAAAAACTTTGCCACAGAAGTTTTGATTTCACATGCTAGTACTTCCTAACTAAAGATTAACCTGCTCCAGAAATTCCAGCACACTGAACTTAGATATTTGTCTTTTGGACTTTTACTTTTTGAATATTCATTCCTATTATACCTCCTCTCATCTTTCTCATTATTAAAGACAAGGGTAAATAAATCATATAAATAAGCCTATTTATCATCTATCTCAAGCATGCACTTTCTATTTGGATCCTCCCAGCTTTAGTCTTTTCCTTTTTCCATAGGCTGATGTAGCAGTAGATTTTATTGCTACAATTTTAGAATTATAGCCATAAATCTCTAGATATTTATCTTAGACTTTAGCATAATTTTGTTGTGGAAATAATGTCCTAGTATGACCTAGTTGTATTGGGTTTGCATGACAGTGTTTTGTTGGAGGGGGCTGCAGGGATGGCTCCTGCAAGAAACTGCTGGAAGCTTCCCCCATGTCTGATAGAGCCAATGCCAGGTGGGTCCAAGACAGACCCACTGCTGGCCAAGGCTGGGCCCATCAGCAACGGTGGTAGCACCTCTGTGATAATATATTTATGGGGGAAAACCTGCTAGGGGCAGCAGCAGGCAGAAGAGAGGAGTGAGAATATGTGAGAGAAACAATTCTGTAGACACCAAGATCAGGGAAGAAAGGGGAAGGAGGTGCTCTAGGCACTGAAACAGAGATTCCCCTGTAGCCTGTGGTGAAGACCATGGTGAGGCAGCCTGTCTGCCTGCAGTCCATGGAGGTCCATGATGGAGCAGATATCCATCTGCAGCACATGGAAGATCCCACGCCAAAGCAGGTGGATGCTCAAAGGAGGCTGTGACCCCATGGAGATCCCACACTGGAGCAGGCTTCTGGTAGGACCTGTGGACCTATGGAAAGAGGAGCTCATGCTGGAGCAGGTTTTCTGGCAGGACATGTGACGCCCCACACTGGAGAAGTCTGTTCTTGAAGGACTGCACGCCGTGGAAAGGACCCACACTGGACGTTAATGAAGAACCACAGCTGTTACGGTTTGAGGGGACAGGCAAATCTTATGGCTTTGCTGCAAGGACCCAAAGGGGGAGGGGTGAAAAGGGGTGAAAAGGGGTCTGGGGTATTAGTATTCCCTCCCATTTCCTGCCAAACTCTATAAAGCCAGGAGGACAGGAAGTTCCTCCCCTCTTTCCTTTCTGCTCGCTTCTCATCACCACATGGAGATGGCCCAGAGGGAGGAAAGGCCTTGCCTTTGTTATCAGCTCACCATGTGCTCTTCAGGATTCGACTGCATTGGGTTCTGGGGGGTGCTTTGGACTCCTTTTTCCCCATTGGCTTTTGCTGTAGAGGACTTTTCGGGAGCTTGTATCGCTGGTCGTCGGAGTTGGGTTGTATATATTTGTATATATATTTGTTGGGGTAGGACGATGGCATATAGTGAACCAGCCATTTCATAGCCTTTTGATTAAACACGCAGCCACATACCAAAGGTCATCTCAAGGAGCAGGAAACAAGAAGAACATCAATTGTTTCCAAGTCGGACACAGGAAGGGACACAGGAAGAGACACCAGGAAGTAAGCCAACACTACTTCCGAATGATGTGGACACTGTATTACCAGGAAGAAAATGGACCAATGGGAGTGTTGCTAGTGCGCATGACTGCCCCACGTAAGAGGGACGTTAACCAATCAGAGAGCACGTATTAGGCACGTGATGCAAATGTATATAAGGGATAGTTAAGTAAATAAAGAGGTCTTTTTGCGTGATTCATATTGGATCTGCAAAGTCCATCCTTGATTCCCCCGTATATATTTCTTCTTTTCTCCCCTGTTACTCCCCCTCCCTGTTTTATTATATCTGTTATAGTTTAAATCTCCAACCGTTTAAGTCTTTATTCCTTATTCCCCTTCCATTTTTCCCAAGGGGGGTGGAGGGGAGTAGCAAAAAGCAGTCTCTGTCTCTGAGTTGTGGCTTGCCCTGGCCAATTGAATGGAGACAGCAGCCCATAGGAAGGACTCCTGTTTGAAAAGTTCATGGAGAACTGTCTCCCATGGGAGGGACCCTGTGATAGAGCACAGGAAGGAACAGCAGAGACAACGTGTGATGAACTGACCACCACACCCATTCCCCCTTCCCCTGTGCCACTCAGGGTAGAGAATTCTGGAGTGAAGTTGAGACTGGGAAGAAGGGAGGGGTGGGGGGAAGGTGTTATCAAGATTTTGTTTTATTTCTCATTACCCTACTTCAATTTGATTGGCAATAAATGAAATTTCTCTGAGTCAAGTCAGTTTTGCCCATGGTGGTAACTGGTGAGTGATCTGCCCCTGCCCTTATCTCAACCCACAAACCTTTCATTATATTTTCTCTCCCCTGTCCAGTTGAGGAGAGGAGTGATAGAGTTGCTTGCTGCTTTAGGCAAGAGCTTTGGGCAAACAGGATAGTGTCGTCAAGATCTATAAGGATGCATCCATATTGGTCCACCTCGCAATGGACCAGTAATGCATATTTCTTCATTCACCTAATATTTCTCTTAAATCCTGTATGTTGATGTGTTTGCATTTTTGTTCTGATTAGATCCTAGTTTTCATTCAACAATTCAGGAGGAAAACCCATTATCTTCTATTTAATTAAGTCTGTAATCTTAAAACGTTCCTTATCCTTCAGCTTAACTTAATTTTTGTCTAACCCACTAACAGATACAGATCTAAGTTTGTAATACTGGTTTGCATAACAGAAGTCATTATACAGTCAAATGTATCTCTGCAACTGGCCACTTTCCCCCTAAGGTAAACTACATTTTCAGTTTTCGGTGCCAGAGGTTGTGTATGATCTGGTTAAACCAGAGACCTCTTTTTTTGTGTGGAGTTGTTATTCCTTTAAAAGTTCCTGTTTACGTGGCCAATTTTCATCAGAAAATTCTGATTTGGCAAAAGCAATGTTGTTCAGGAATGAAGGTCAATATCTACTAATTTCCTCTTTGAAAGGAGATTTTACATAGTGAGATATTTCTGACATCAAAAGGAAAAAAAATCCAGAAAACTTATTTTTGTCAGAAGTTCAACTAATTGCAATAATTACATAAGTAATAATTATAAAGTCAATTTTATCTCAAAATTAATGTAATGAATTCTCAATTTTTTGTCAGGGTTTTTCTTCTTTATTTTGACTTATTTTTAAATGTCAGTTAAAGACAGAAGGGAGAAAACATTTCCAACCCAATCCGGTTTCCTAAAAAAAACTTTAAGATGTTGAAGAGAGGTGGATACAGGCACACATGAAATACTTAAACGCATAAAAGAATAACATGCAGTTTTGGTGGAGAGACTAAAATTATTTTTTTATGTTCCTGTATCATACATATGTATAGGAGGGAAAATTCTTTCAAGCTCAGTCTCTCCCCCAGAGCTAGCTGACTTTTTCTTGTCCTTTTCTTTTCTCTTGCACAGCTCAGTACGCAGCTCTCTAAGCAGATGGCATATACCATATGACAGCTGTGAACTGGATGTTTCTGACAGGTACCATCACAGGGACATACCATGCAGCCTCATGACATACATCAGAGCACTGTGGATAACTAGGCATGATCAATATATAATGAAATAATTAAAACTTAGTGGCTTTCAGCAGGATCTTTATCCCAAATGACCCTTGATGTGCTATAGGCAGTCTCATCCCTGTTTGTGAATGGGGAGTGCTAAAGTGGTGAGTGGCGCACTGAAATACAAAAAAGCTACTTAGGCTAGGAATTAATGCAACTACTGTGTCTACTTGAAGCTGCAGAATTACCTGACATGCAGCAGAGTGCCATTGCTGTGATAAAAATTTACCTAGAACACTGGAGTTGACTTTGGCAGATAGCCCCAAGGAGTGGAGACAATACCAAACACTCAGGATGGGATCTTCATGCTTCACCTGAACGAAACTACCTTTAGCACTCAGTCTTTTCCTCATGTCCAACATGTCAGGCTGTCCAATCCAGGTTCAGAGGGAAACATGCATTTTGTTTTTGCCAAGCCTCCTTTGCCTCTCCTTTATTTCCTTTACTCATTTTGACTCTGCTGTTAACATGGGAAATATGAGTTTTCTTCTATCAGACCAGATAATATTCCCTCAGCTCTCTCCAAAATGTATGGTCAGAGCACCATAAAAGCAGCTTTGTGTTGTTCAATGAACTTGTACTTGAACTGCACTCAGGTCTGCACTAATGCCCTCATTTCAAGAGGAAGGAGTATATTGTAGATGTTAAGTAAATCAGCAGGTAAGTGCATGTTCAAGACGGCAAATTCCCAAAGATGGTCGATAGACTTCACAGAGTTTTGACTGGACTGTGTCACATTAGGGCATTAGTTCAGTTACTAGATTAGAGACAGTGCTTTTACTGGATCAGTCAGCATTCAGCGGCTCCCTTCCAAATGGAGACCAGCAGAGCTGCTTTTGCTTAGTTCAGGGTGATGGTGAGGTAACAGCCCAGATTAGTATGGCAGTAGTAATACAAACAGAATTATTATAAAAAATGAGTAATTATAGTGCATACACTCCTGAGAATTGTAGCAGAGGAACTATATGACTCATTACTGTGTCCTATTTGTGTGTGAAGTTGTCCCCCAAAGGTTGGTTGATGGTATGATTTGATGGAGAAAGAAAAGATTTCAGAGCCCAAATGAGTCCAACTGTAATTTCACTGACTTGCTATCAGCATCTCTGTCACACATAGTGTGTGTGACACACACACACTCACACACACACCCCTCAGCTTCAATACTGCTTCTGACAACTGAATCCTCAGAGCACTTAATGGAGGGATGTCCTCATTAGTGAAATGAGTTGATCTTTTCCAACCAAATTTTCCCTTTCATTACAGTTTGATCTTTGTGCCTTGTTTGCATGTGCAATTGAAGGTAAGAGTGTTGTCCCTTATATTTAATACATTGGGTCAGGTGCCTTCTTTGGCCAGTAGCTTGTGCTAAGTGAAGGAATTCAAAGGTTAAAGGCAATTGTGGAGCAGAGAAGATGGTTTGCCATGGTTGTACATTTTCTAGCATTCACACTACTACCCTCGAACTCTGCATTACCATATGCATAGGGATTCATCTCACCCAAGGTCAGACATCCAAACCCCATCTAAACTAGTCATTTAGTTTCTCTCTCCAGCTGGTGGGAGAATAGGCACCTACTGGCAGCAACTCATCCCAGTCCTCTCTGGGTACAATTCAGTTCTTTAGACACAGGGGTCTGGTGTAATTTGAGGTTTCCTAAAGTACCTCTGAGTATCCAGTTGACACTTCGGTAGGATACAGGTCTTACATGGTGTCTGCTTGGTCTGTGAGGATGTAGGCTTTTGCTGGGTCATCTTTACAAGCATCAAATGTCTATGTTCATACACCTGCTTCATGCCTCAGACCATCGTTATACCAAGAGTTTCTTCCCACATCAGAGATGCCTTTCTGCCCTCATTGACTGGAGGGACCGTAGGGATAAGCTGCACTGTATCTGCACAGGGCTGGCAGGTTTGATGCTGCAGATGATCCACATTCCCTAGAAGTGGCTGCAGGAGGTCAGGCAGGATACCTTAGGGTGTCTAACACTACATTTATGTCTATATGTAGGCAAATGAATCATGCCACAGATTATTACCTGAGCCTAAACTCCGCATTGTTAATTGCTTAAACAAGGTAAAGTCAACTCTAAAATTCCCCCGCCTTCACCTTGGGAGTTTTGTCCTTTCCAGCTCAGGTTGGTAGGCCAGTGCTTCAAGCTTTATTGTTTATATCTGCCAAGAACCCATATTGATTCCTCTGCAATGACTTGTAGACAGACCACAGTGTCTTTATGGAGTCATGGAATCATAGAATTGTTTTGGTTGGAAAAGACCTTTAAGACGATCAAGCCCAACCGTTAACCCAGCACTGCCAAGTCCACCACTAAAACATGTCCCTAAGCACCACATCTGCACATCTTTTAAATACCTCCAGGGATGGTGACTCCACCACTTCCCTAGGCAGCCTGTTCCAGTGCCTGACAACCCTTTCACTGAAGAAATTTTTCCTAATATCCAGTTTAAAGCCCCTCAACACAACTTGAGGCCATTTCTTCTTGTCCTATCTTTTGTTACTTGGTAGAAGAGACCAATACCCACCTCACTACAACCTCCTTTCAGGTGTTTGTAGAGAGTAATAACGTCTCCCCTGAGCCTCCTTTCTCCAAGCTAAACAACTCCAGTTCTCTCAGCTGCACCGCAAAAGACTTGTGCTCTAGACCTACATGGGAGCATAAAACCATGCAGAGTACTATAAAGACCAGATGAACGATACTAACTGCATATTAAATGTGGGGAAAGTCAATGTTCAGGTTTCACACTTGCTGTGTAGAGTAAGAACAAGAGTGTGTTCTCTGTGGACAATATAAAGAGAGTATGTGTGAGCAGGGGCACAGATCTGTGTAGGGGTTTAGAGAGGTGGTGTAGTCCCCCCGTGAGCACTGCTTTTTGTGGGATATAGACACACATGCTCCAAAGCTGTTGATTCAAGATTTTTAAAAACTTTCACGTCCCTTTGCCCAGCCTTGTCTTTGGGCAAGAGGAGAATTTTGAAACATCATGGGCCAGATTTCTTATAAGAAAACATCCAAATGCAGCAAAGAGCAATTTATTTTTAGCCCAATTTCCTTGAAAAGCGAGGTGTACATAATAGTGTTCTCAACACACGTCTGCATTTTCCTGGGTAATATGGTTTGAAGAAATTGGGAAATTTCTGTCACATGGGAAAGAGAAGTGGAGTAAATTTGAAGGAGTACTTTTAAGGACTTCAGAAAGAGAAGGACTGCTGGGTGAATTCAGCTCTGATTAGAAACCAGAGCATGCACACAGGAATATTTTCCTCAAAACGTAAATCTTTAGTAAGCTTAGTTTTAATTTGTTCTGCTGCTCTCAGGACTGTGTGTTTTGCTCTAGTTGTGTAAACTTTATCTCACTTCCCTCAGCTTCTTCCTTTCTTTACCTATCTGCCCCTCCTCTGCAAGAGAGTGGGGGCCTGCTCTTTATTTTGCTCAGGCTCCAAGTGAACAGGAACACTTTGAGACAAGGCATTGACAGCACCAGTGATGAGAGAAAGGAAAATGTGAGGAGCTGCTAGAAAGGTTTGTGTTTGGGAAGTTCACAGTGACAGACCAAAAGGAGATGGCATGTGGGTATCTCAGGACACAGACAGGTAGCAGCAGGGATTAAAAGCAGCTGGCATTGATGTACCATGGCTGGACCCTGAGCAGGTACCTAGAGACAATCTGAATGTAGCAAAGGGGTCCAGGTGTAGCAAGAAGCAAATGGTACTTCCTCAGAATTAACACAAACCAGCAGAGCATGTGTAAACCCAGAGAGAGAGAGCTGAGCCTTTAGGAAAGCAGCTCTTCAAGGCCAAGGGTCTGGGGCTCTGCAGCTGCAGCAGTACTTGCTGCTTTGGGTAAACACCAACATTGCAAAAGACTAATGCGCAGTAACTTATGTTGAACAAACCTAATGAAGGCATAACTGCAAGGACAAGAATGATATTTCTATCAGTTCTTAGTAGTCGTTTTTCCCACCCATGGTTTTGGTGATCACAATGACTCAACCTGTATTTAAATTGCTGGACCTCCTGGAGAGTCAGGAGAGATTAACATATCGTAGGAGTTAATTTTCTAGGTCTTTTTCTTTCAATATTCTTTAAAAGTTGCTGCTTTCTCCAAAGGTCAGAAAGGTATGAAGAAACAATTTCAAAGTTTGTACTTCATTATTTTTTATGGCCTTATAATTTTTTTATTTACAAGTTCATCAGTCACAGAAAACACAGTTGTACCAAATTTGTTGCACCAGAATTTTACCTGCTGAGTTTAAAGACAACTAACACCTGGCGACAGGCCCCTATTGCTTTGAGCACCCTCACCTACCAGTCCACAAAAACTATCAAGTTGAAAAAAAGGAAGTTTTACAGCTTGTTTTTTCTGCAGCTTCTTTTCATTAGAGGTGCTCTACAGTGAATCTCCTGTGGCTCTCCTGAACTTGAGCCTCTCCTGAACTCATACATTTCCCATTAACTTTCACTGACATCGTCTCTGCAGGCTTCTCCTTCTCATGGGAGGAACTCCTGCTCTTCCATCTTGGATGAGAAAAAACAAACTGGGCTTGTCCTGCAGATGCCACAAGGCACTGCACTGCATGCCTTTGGCTCTTGCGGGATGTTGGTTGTCCATCAGACCTGAAAGGTTGTAAGGGCATGGTAGAAGCCAAGAGTAGCTCTGCCTCCTCAAGACTGTTTCTGATACTCTCAAGTCCTCTCCCTGGTGCTCATATTAACCTTCCCACCTTGATAAGAAAGTTTGGTCCCAGCATTTTTAAGTGTTTAACCTCTTTGAAGGTTATGTTTTACAGGTTTCCTGGCTGAGGTATCAGCTTTGTTCCATAAGAAAATGACCCAAAGTACTTGTATGCCTGAATGCCTTCCAGAAATGCTGCCAGTTCTTCTTTTATTCCTTCTTTGGTAAGGTGTGGTAATATTTCAGACCGATCAATACCAGCTGCAAAAACGAGAAAAAGCTTTTGGGCATGAGTTTTGCACAGATTGCTTAAACGAAATCTTGTACACTTGAGAGGCTGTCCTTTCCAGTCTGCTTAGCTGGTGTAATATAAGGTATTGCCTCTCCTTAAAATTTTTTCCTCTTGTAGTCAGAAACCGTGATCATTATGGTGTTGTGATCTCTGTATTTGAATGTAAATGCATATAAGCAACATAAGTCACTGGCAAACACCGGTAATCTTCATTAAATAGGATTTGCCTTCCTTGAAGATCCCTCAAAATATGGGTAGAGTTTAATAAATGCGCAATTACCTTGTTGTTATGGTGTCACTTACCTATAGTTATGTACCATCTGGTGCAGTGCTAGAAAATGGAGCTTTTCTTCTTTAGTTGACTTCACTTTACTAAATCATGACTGTTAAGTTAAATGAAGTAGACATTACATACCCCTAAAAAACATGTGATGAGGAGCTGTTTACCTGGCAATTTTCTTTCAGAATCAGAGATAGCAAAGATAAACTAAATAATCAAACCCCTTCTTTAATTCAGGTATGAAAACTCAGGAGTTTTTTGGGTTATATAGTCCAGTGATTCAATATCAATGTAGGAAAGAGAGGTTAGATTTGCAATAAATGCACATTAACATGTAATCTTTACACAGAAGGGCACAGTATGAAAGGTCTTGGTCTACATTGTAGCTTTAGCCTGTGCTCCGGAGTGATGTACTCCCATTGTGCTAAAGGTACCTACTGCCTCGTTTACTTACAACTTTACTAATGAGAGCAATTAAAGCAGCCTACACAAACATTTTAGTGAAATGTCTGCAAATATTCTTCCACCAGGGAGAGTGAAAATGCTCCTTGTAAATAAAGCAGAGCAAGAAGGCTTCTGTGTACCTGCTTGGGCTGTACTTTTAATCCTCTCATTGTGCCATTCATTTTTCTAGCACAGAGATTTTCCTATTAGCTCTCTTACATGTCCCCAGAAGCCCCACAAATAACAACTTTCAGATGAACTTATTTTAAAAAGATCTACTTGGATGCTTAATTTCATGGATATTGAAAGCTAAAAAAAAATAAAAGTCTGCTAAAATGGAATGATGTTGTTAAGGGACAAGTGTATAGAACCAATTCATGCAGGTTGTTTTGAGACTGAGGGGTGACCTCATCCATGTTTACAAATGTGTAAAGGGTGAGTGTCAGGACGATGGAGCCAAGCTTTTTTCAGTAATGACCAATGATAGGACAAGGGGCAATGGTTGCAAACTAGAGCATAGGAGGTTCCATGTGAATATCAGGAGAAACTTTTTCACTGTGAGAGTGACGGAGCACTGGAACAGGCTGCCCAGAGAGGTTGTGGAGTCTCCTTCCCTGGAGACATTCAAAACCCACCTGGATGCGTTCCTGTGTGATGTACTCTAGGTGACCCTGCTCTGGCAGGGGGGTTGGACTAGATGATCTTTCGAGGTCCCTTCCAACCCCTAGGATTCTGTGATTCTGTGTGATTCTGCGATTCTGTGATTCTGTGAGGTTTTTTCCTTCAGTTTCATACTTGCCCTGGTGACAGGGAAGTCATCTGTCATCTCTTCTTTTTCCCATGGTAACCCTTAGGCTCTTGTTTCTCTCTTCTATGCTCTTTGGGAACTAAAATGAGACCTGAAAGTCATGCTAATCTTCTCCACAGCAGCCATTGAACTGGAAAAGCCCCTTTCTCTCAGAGTTTCCTTCTAATGTTCTGAAATCAAGGTCTCAGGGAAGCCAGCTGCAAAATCCACCAAGCATCTCCTCCCAGGCAGTTCCTAAATGTTTTCCTAGCTCTGCCTCCCAACACTTCCTGCCACCTTCCTCTCCCTCACTCCAGAATCTCTTTGAAGGATGGATAAAATTTAGTGTCATTAATCACAATTATTAATATCAGACATCAGCAGTATGGATGTTACATGATCAGTGAGAACAGTTTGTCCTCTGTAGTGCAGTCACACCATCTACAGTACCTGAGCTAACTAATCCAGGTCAGCAAGGGTACCCTCATGCTTCATGACAGTCTGCAGTGCACATAAACTCCCTGTGCACATAAACCTCCAGGGTGGCCTGGGAAGGATTCACGGCAAAGTCTATGTGTTTTGCTGCTTAGACTTTAAGTGATTTAAGAGAGAAAGAGAGAAGTTTAGAGGAATAGGGCTAAGAGTCAACAACGGGTTTGGGAAGAGGAGGCTAAACAAACTGCAGTTTACTTTGTTAACACCTGGTTATGAGGTGAGAAGAAAGGGAAATTAAAAATGGGAATAGCAACATTAACTGTATTTGGAATTTCAAATTTTGTTTAAGCTCTAATAACATTTCTAATTATGATGAAAGCAAACTTGGTAATTTTTACTGTTTTCCACACAGAAATGTCATCAGAAAGAAAGCGTCCCACCCAAAACCTCAGAGATGGAAACAAACAAGACCAAAAATAAGCAAGAATCTCAGAATAAATCTTTTCCATATCTTGATAAAAGTTTCCTGTTGTGCATACCTCCAAATCTGAGCACAATCCTCGGATTACCCAGAAGCACACTTCCACTGAAATTTAACCCTTTTATCTGGAGTTTCCATACTGTAATGGTTATCACATTTGCCTAACACGCAAAAGACTCCCAGTTCAAAACTGGGCAGAAACACCATGTTTAACAGTTAGATTCGAAGATCTCAAGGGTATTTGCCAACCTAAACAATTCTATGACTCTGGATTTCTGTCCACCCATTTGCCAGCCTCTTGCTTTGCTCCCTGTCCTCATCATCTCCCACACATCAGAACTGGTGGTCCTGCAGTTCATGGTGTAGTGAGCAGTTTCAGGGACAAGCATTTATAGAAGGGTGGCAGGGGCTGTGAAAGGGCAGCCCACATTTAGGCTGTCATTGTTTGTCATGAGATAACTCCATGAGGGTGTAGTTTAATTAACAATGTCAATTAGCAGTGACTAAAAAAAGGCCAGCTCCCCTTCCCTACTGTAACCTAGCACTTGTTCTCACCCTCTTTCCCAGCATGGGCAGTGACTAGGTGTACAGGACTGATCCAATTAGAAACAAAGCAGGCTTTCTGCTAAGTGTGAATTTAAGGAAATCAGTCTGAACTCCCTGATTGCTAGATATAGGTAATGGCATGTAAAAATACTACATATAAAAAGTAAGAAGCACCAAAAAGTGTTCTCTACTGGCTTGGGTTATCTCAAAGTAGAAAGAGCTTGATGGTGGGTTTTTTCCTTTTCTCTCGTAGTTAATGATTCCCTGCTAAACACATTTCCACCAAATCCAGCAGCAAAAAATATGAAGTAATTAAGTAGGAGTCACTTGATATAATTTAGCTATGCAGATATACCACTAAGATCATGTACTCTTCCCTGGACATTTCCATCACAAATGCTGCTGTTCAGCTCTCTAAAACCTCTGCTTTTCCCAAAGTGCTTCCCTATGCTCCAGACAAGTCCTTTCATACAAGGCCAATATTGTTTTCTGACTGCAAGAAGGCCTACAATTAAACCAGGAGCAAAGACACAGAAAGCAGACCCAGATAAGGATCTGTGTCCCCTGTGAAGCAGAGGCCTCCTAAGTCTCACTTCAGTTCTCTGTTTCAGGCTCAGGTCTTAGAAGCTCAATATGTTCATCACTTTATCCAGCTTGCATCCCCTGGCAATTAGAGTTGTTAGTTTTGCCTTGTAGGCACAAACGGTAATTGATTTAAGAAAAAACATCAAAGGATGACCACTGATGCTGCCATGCTGGAGATTTCTGCCCCTCGGCAGCTAAACAAACAGCGGAGCCAGGACAGCTGAAAAGGCAGCATCTCCAGTACAGCTGGTGGGAGGGGAGGGAACTGGGGACTGGATCTGTTGTGGCCAAAAGATCTGTGTTAGGAAATGACTGTTTCCTTTCTCTTCCTTCCCATCCCAGAGATATTCAATTACTTGCCTGTCCCTGGCACACTAAATGTCACCAGTTAGGGGGACAGCACTTCCCATTCGGCTAGTAAGAACTACTGACAGGGCTGTGGAAATTGATAGTGAGAATCCTGAAAATGTTAATCAAACCCTTTGTGATCAGGGATGTGGTCACCCACCATTTACTTTCCTGCAGCAGCTGTCCCTGGCTGCAGACACTGTGCCCTCTGCCCACCCGTCTCCCCTCTTCTGAGCCAGACCTGCTGTGGATAGGCACAAAGGGATACCTGAGAAGTTAGCTACACCCAATGACAGCCCTTGGTGAAGGATATATATGTGCTCATCCTGCCCTTTAGACCACCCAGGCTGTGGGAATAAAGCAGATCTTGCCAGTGATCTAATAAGTCTTTGAAATATGGCTGCAGGCTAGATTTATTTACACATTTAAAGCATGGCACTGTAAGACATCCAGAATAGGAGCATTTATATCTGAGCTTGTCACCATCAGCTTTCTTAATAGGCACCTCTAGGACACAATTTGTCTTATTCAAATGAGATTAGGTCAAAACAGGTCAAATGGATTGTGTCCTGAATTCTCCCCAGTGAGCACAAAGGGACTCTAATATAATTAATTCAGAAATAAAGATCTCTGACATTGAAATCTATGGATGAAAAAAAGGAATCCTACCCATGGGCTTAATTTCCCTGCTCCAACGTAAGCATTTATAATATGGGTGTCTGTGTGTGCTCCCCTTATGACCAAATGACAGGAATAGGCACTACCAGAAAGCTACCCAGAGAATGGGTCTGTGTCAGGATGAAATAACTCACACTCCAATAAGGGCAGTTAGATGTCTAAACTTAGAGAAGAAGAATCCTGTGCTGAAACAACAAGCATCATACTCTGTTTTGGCCTTTAGCTTTGTAGCCTGATGATCGTTTTACTTCAGGGTAAACCAGTACAGTCTGTGAAAGTGTTATCCTGAAAGAGGGGTCCGTCACCCGGTGTGCAAGAAGCTGATCAACACAGAGTCAAGATATTTGCTTTAAAGGAGAGATGTCCAGTTTCTTTCTAGCAAAGGACAAAAAGCACAGATAGAGGAAAAAAAATGTTAATTTCAAAATGCAAATTTTTTTCCCAAAATGAAAGGTCTGGATTCCGCTCCTTTTGCAGACTGAAGGGGCTTTGCTCAGTTGCTCACACATAGGCCCCTAAAGACATCTGATGCATCACAGAGTATCAGACTTCCACCAGGGCTGACAAATGTGACACCAAACCTAAGGGAGGCCCACTCTCTCAGTAACAATCGTTAAGTGCCAGAGTGATACTTTAGGGCATCTCAAATGGCAACACATATTCATGTGAAATATCTTCTTTAATTCAGACATCTAGAAATTTGACCTGATCTAGCATTTCCACTTGCAGTTCCTCTTTGGATGTGCCTGTTTCAATCCATTGACTATTAGAGAGGATTAAGGGTGGGAGGTTTAAATTTATAGTCAGAGTGGTAGGTTTAGATATGGATGTGCATTTTAGGTGCTTTAGAGCTTGGCAAGACAAATCCCACTCCTCAAAAGTCAATGTGTTCTGTTATCTGCCTGGCTCAGGCTCCCCGTATCTCCTGTTGTCTGGCTTTGCTCTTGCATCTTGCAATTTGACTGCTGCCACCCTATTCCCACACTCTCACTTTCATTCAAACACCAGTTGCTCCTCTCTCAAAGCCTTCACAGTTGCATTTAGAGCAGCTCCAGTGAAGTCTTCTATATACCTGCTTTCTCTACCTACAATTTAGCAAGTGAAAGATACCTCAAATTTTTGTTTGTCTCATTATTCTACTCATCCCTCCTTCTGTGTTTGGATTTCTTTTCCTTCAATTCAGCCAAGAAAACACACTTTGTTTCAAATCCTACATCAATGTTTACATTGCTTAAGTCATTTCCCCACCCCTTCCAATCCCTACCATTCTGTGATTCTATGATTCTCCTTTTTGTGTTAGTGCCTTCGGGTAGTACCCATCCCTGAGTCCTTAGTCCCTGGTCATGAACTTCATTTGTAGCTTCTCTGTGTCTCGTGATATCCTGAAGTTCACCCTGAACAGCATTGCATAAATGTCACGTCTGCAGTCCATCCACACAGCTAAATCTCTTTTACAGCCCCCATCATCAGTTCTTCTTAGTTGTTGCAAGATATTTTCCTCTGGCTTTGATAAACACATTTTTCCCCTTATCTGTTCAGAATGCCACCACTTATCTATTATTTTCCATTTCTTTGCATTCTGCTTCTCTATCTCACTAAATCTGACATCTCAATTTTCAAAGCCTTTCATGACCAGTCCCTACTCTGCCTGTCACCTGTCTTTCAGTTCTTCAAAGACCACTACTATCTTTGATTGCTTTACAGTTTCTAGTCTCCTGCTCGCTAAATTCCAAACACATTTGTGACAACTATCTTTCATTTTCACCCATGCTGGGGAGATAATACCATAAACATATTCTACTTTACCTTGCTGTCATTCAGAATACGTTTTTTTACTTTCTTTCACAGAATATATTAAAAAAAATAGGAAAAGCTTGTCTTCTTTTGCAACTGATATCCCCTCCCAACTTGCTAATTAGCACTTGTTTCCTTGAGGATCTTCTTCACCTCTCTGGTGTTATTAATATTCTCTTGTCTTAAATTTAAATTGTGACCTTCTGTGGGGCAAGGGACATCTTTCATTCTGTGACAACCTCTATATGTCACAGTCACAAAGATAATGGCAATAATAACAATGCTAATGAGAAGAAATCTGTTCTGAATTCAAACTCAACAGAGAAGGTTGAAGGGTTTTAAAAGCATCTTTCACCTGTTGCTTTGGCATGCATTTTACAGCTTCATCACTGCTGTAGTTGGCCACTGAACATTGTTTACTGAGCCACGTTGGCTGTGCTGTATAAGCAGATAGATAAATGAAAACAAAGCATCACTAGTGCGGAAGATTTATTCTATCACGTCTGGGACAAATAAATATGAGGGAGTACTTTAAAAATACCTTCCAAATTCTCCTCCTGTGACGCACGTGGTGACTGGATGGCATTGCCCTCGTACTGTCTGAGACGTCTGCTCTGGTCTCAGTAAGCTCTGGTTCTCCGTTCCCTTCTCTTTTTTGGCTATATTTTCCTGAAAGATAATATGTGTCTGTGGTGACTGACTGGTGTTCCCTCCTACCTCCAATCCACTTGTTCTCAGCCAGATTTCCTTTCCCGAGTTCTTTATGTGAAAATTACCTTTTAACTACTCCATTAAGCACCATTTCTCTCTTGTCTGAAGTGGCATATGATGAGACGTCCTCAGCTCCCCCAGCTTGCCACCTCTGATAACATGCTGTCCTGCCTGCCATTTTGTGCATCAGACTGATTTGAAATTTCCATCTGCAGAACAAGGAAAACATGCAGTGCAATAGCCACTGACATCCAATTTTCCTGGGCAGTCGAATGTTATAAACTGCATATATAGAAAGAGAACACCAAAAAGTCAAGTACTCAGAGACTTGAGGGAGGAGGGTCCTGGGCATGGCTTGCCTTACACCAGTCCCTTCCCAACCCTGCTGAGAAAGAAGGTCTACCCTCTGGGATGCACCAGAGTCCAGCAGACTGGAGTGCAGAGATTCTCACTGAGCTTCAACAAAGAAGTAATTGTAAAACCACCTCATCAACATTACATTTAGGCTACTCTAAACTTCGTGTGGAGGGTATTTTGACCTCTTTCTTGGAGGTCTAAGGTCAGGTGGGTGGAAAATTGGCAGAGATTTTGGCCCCAGGTTTCCTTTTCAAGAGCAATCCAGTTGCTATTTTGCTAAGATATTTGCTGCTTTACCAAACAGCAGGAGGCAGAGACCAGCTTGCTCTGAGATAACTAACCTGGGCACTTGGGCAATCTGATGTGACTTGCTGACTGCTGTCGGGATACAGGGCCACATGCGGCTCCCATTTCCACTTGAGCACAGCAATAACTGGGGACATGAAAGTGTGAGTAAGGAGAAGAAAAGCACTCATTATACTTACAAATCATATTCACAAGTACTTAGATGGCTGATTAAGCTCTCAGTTCATAATTCTTCAAGTTGTAGTATCATCTTCCACAAATGAAATACATCTACTAATAGATGTGCAATTGAAAAGGTATTTTGAAAAAAATAATTGGAATTACTCAGGATTTATTTAATAGAGAATTTCTTCTGGTGGTTGGTTCTGTTGTATTCCAGACAGAATTAAAAAGAAAAACATTTTTAAAACTCCTTGAAAGGGATATTACAATGTGAGATGTCCTTTTGCTGGTCTTCATTTTGTTTATTTTTTCACATTTAGAATTCCTCAGCAATAAATACAAAGGTCATAGGAGGCCATCTGGCTGTCAAATCATAGCTGGTTTCTTTCCTAATGTACATACATAAACACACAAGAATCAGTTCATTGCAATGCATTCTGATGATGCATAAAGCTGAATGTGATTTACAAGAATTTATTCTTTTTTTAGTTTGAAATTTCCAATTTGTCAAAACTAAACTTTCTTTATCACAAAGGATTGCTTTCAGTATTTTTTTCCAAGTCAGAAAGATTTGACATTTGTTTAATATCTTTTTCCAGTAGCTTCAAAATTAAATACTCTGCTTTTTCATTTCAGAAATACTTTCCTTCTGAAATGTAACTACTGTGAAAAGTAAGATTTTGAATTAAAAATCAGTATCTAAAAGTAAGCATTTCCACTGCTGTAAAGCTATATTTGTTGGGGAGGTTTGTATGTTTCTTTCATTTTGGTTTCTTTGAGATTCTTGGGTTTTAACCCAGTCTGCTAGAGGAATTAAATTATTCCACAACTGATAAAATGAGAAAATAGCTTCTTTTCCTATTCTAGCATGAAGTCCATGTCAGCATTCAAATATGTTGACAAGTGAGTGTTGTGTGATGAGCTGAGTCACTTGGTGATGTCCTGGCCTCTCTGTGATTATGCTGTTGGGATTTACCTCTGGACAGCTTCATGTGAAATCCAGTTAAATTATTGGACTTTTTTACTTACCCGCTATATCACAAATGTTTGATTAATTGACTTGGTTGTACCTTTTCTTCTTAAAATCTATCTGTGAAATGGTATTAGATTTCAACCAGGAACCATCACAGGCCTGTAAGTCCACTAGATGTATTTTGACTGTAGAGTCAATGTAAGGATTCAGCACAGACATACATGAAGCTGGTATGTTTTGTAACTCAGATTACTACTTTTTTGTCAATCCATGTCTGAAGATTTTCAATCCCAGCATTTAATTTCCTCAAAAACATTAGGGGAAATATTGCTCATAAATAACAGGAGATTAGATATAACGTGCATGAACAAATTGTCTCAAACCAGTGATCACGCTTATTAAGAGCACTAAGAGAATGTAATGAATAAGCAAGAATGTGTTTAATACATGTTTTTTCAGTTCATTTACCAATTCATATTAAATAATACATCCAGAATTTAAAAGGCTGTTGTATTTTAAATGTTAATCCCAAATGGTATTCCCTTACAGAAGTTTAATCCACATATAATTATTAATGTCACTTTGACCTTAGGGGATTTTTCTTCTTAGATAAATATTACCAATGTTGAAAAACAACTTCGGAATCAATTTGTCTTTTCACAATAGTGCATAAAGTAGATAATTCTAAAGTTGAAGAACACATTGTCTTTAGTCATATTAGACTACTCAGCTGCAATTACTAAATTCAACCTCTATCAGTCATTTATTTTTAAGTCAGTTTTCTGGTAGAAGAAAGCTTTCCTAAGCCTCTTTGACATTTTGATTGTTGCTAGAATTCAGAATTTTAAGAAGTGATTCTTCTTCAACTACCTGTTGTATTTGAGGTTATTGATCATAAATTTCTTGTTCAACAATTGCCTTAATATTTGCATACAAGAGAGTTTGATTTTTATCAATTAATTTCAATTTCTCCTGTTTGGGGCACTGGATAATAAGAATTGTAATTGACCAACTGCATTACTCAGTGCATAGCATAGGTTCTTTTTGCCTTCTGTTAATAAATTACTTGCCTAGATCAGATCTTTTGGTTGTCAAAGTCTGGATTTAGCAAGTGTGCAAAGGTATGCTTGGGCTTAGAATTCAGAAGATTGTAGATTTGGGATTGATTATATTTGGGCCTTCAGGTCAATTTTCCATATGTATTTTTTCCAACTCCATCTCTCTGTTCTTCCCCATGGCATAATGGAGTGCTGTGTGTTTTGAGGAGTGCATTATCTTCAGTGTTAGCTTGTCTTATGTCCTTTAGAATGACACCACACAGTCAACCTCCTTTCCTTTTGGGAAAAAGGGTCTGTGCTGCTGTGGAGTGTCTGAACCTGGTAGTGGAGGTAAACATGCTTTTTTTCCCTAGAGCACAGTTGTGGGCTTTTAGCAATAGCAGCATAATTTCTTCATATTAAATCAGATAGAACAAAAATTCCTTCAGAAGGGGTTTAATCTTCTTATTATCAATATTTGAACTTCATTACTGTTAAAACTTCTGCAGATGAGCATATTAAACTGTTTTCCATGCAAATTCACTATTCATTTGGATGCCTTTCTGAGAGTTGGGTAAGGCACAACTCTTGCTGCAAAAATTCATCAATCCAAACTACAAAAACAGTACTGTAAAACGGCAAAGAATGTAATGGCAAGCACACTGTATATAGTAAATACCAGACTTATGTCTCTATTGTGCATGTCTGTATGTATGTATTGATGCAGACTTTAGCTCCCTGGTGGCTACTCCCCTCCTGTACTGTAATACAAACACACAAAATTTTGAATTAATGTTATTTTTGCATTTGTTGGCTGTTCTATGACAGCACAACAGTGTCAGAAATTAAGGACAGCATTGTCTATTTTAGGGTTATTTGGTAGTTACAGATCCTCTCCTCACTCCAACCACAACCACACAACCCTAGACATTCTGCTTCTGCTACGTCCTTCCTTTGTCCCTGCCTTACTCTCCGTATTTTGTCCAGCCCCTTCCTTTGTTTCCTTTTTACCCTGCATCTTGCTATCCTCCTTTTCTTATCCTTCTGTAAATCATCTTCATCTTTGTCTGACAGTTTCAAAAAAAGCCAAAGCTGATGACCTTGCTGCTCTGGCTGTGGCTGACCTGCAGCAGTAACAGTAAGATGGAAGGACTGTTGCACAAGTCATAGGGTGCAACATGCACCTTTGGTCCTAGAGGGAATGCTCATGTGATCAGGCTCAAATTGTGTCAGTAAAGATGGGATTCAGCTCAAGATTAACACACCAACATTTAGGTGTCTCAAGTAGATGTCCACATGGCTGTTGGGAGCCTCCTAAATTCCCATTATAGACAATCGAGATTTTGCCAATACAGCTGGTGGAGTCTTAGGGTGACAAAGTGGACTGAACACAAGTGTCTACTTTAGGGTGATCACAGAACAGGATCATAGGATAATTTTGATTGGAAAGGACCTCAGGTCTCAACCTGGTCTCAAGTTCAACCTCCTGTTCACAGCAGGGCCAACTCTGGGGTCAGAGCAGGTTGCTCAGGTATTTATCCAACCAGGTCTTTATCCTGTCAGGTCTTTAAAATCTCCAAGGCTCAAGATGATACAATCTGGGATATCTGTGACCCAGTTGGTTTGTCCTTGTTGGGAAAAAAATGAACTGGAAATGAATGTCTGTATCATGTGGAGATGTTAAAGCTTCTTAATTAAAAAGAATTGTAAGACTTGTGATGAACAAAAGAAAATATATTTTTCCCTAGTCTCTCTCTCAGAAAAACCTGAACAGCATCAGACAGAGCTTAAACAAACATGTTCAAACTAAGGCACTTGCTTCTTGTGAAAACTGTTGGTCCAAAACATTCAAGTTTGGCAAAGAACTGAAAATAGCAGGAATCATCATCTGCGACATGAAGAGTTTATTTGCATCCTAATAAAGGATTAAAAGTTTATTTGCATCCTAATAAAGAAGTGGCTGTCAGCTTGACGGTGTTTAGTAATAACATTGTCCTTTTATTTTAACTACCGCTCTTGAAACAGCTCTCTCTAGAAAACAGTAGAGAAAATTATTTGTACCTCCAGGTTCAAAAATACCTCCATTACAGTTTATATATAGACCAAATGCAAGGTCTTGCACCTCTGTCAGAGCAATCCCATGCACAAACAAAGGCTGGGGAAAGAATGTATTGAGAGCAGCCCTGAGGAGAGGGACTTGCAGGTGTTGGTCGATGAGAAGCTCAACATGAGCCAGCAGTATGCACTTGTAGCTCAAAAAGCCAATGGTATCCTGGGCTGTATCAAAAGAAGAGTAACCAGCAGTTCGAGGGAGGTGGTTCTCCCCCTCTACTCTGCTTTCATGAGACTCCACCTGGAGTACTGTGTTCTGTTCTGGAGTCCCCAACACAAGAAGGACATGGACATGTTGGAGCGAGTTCAGAGGAGGGCCATGATGATGATGGAGCAAAAAAAGAGGCTGGAGCACCTCTTCTATGAAGACAGGCTGAGAAAGTTGGGGTTGTTCATCCTGGAGAAGAGAAGGCTCTGGGGAGACCTTTTAACAGCCTTTCAGTACTTGAAAGGGGCTACAGGAAAGCTGGAGAGGGACTTTTTACAAGGGCATGGAGTGATAGGACAAGAGGGAATGGTTTCAAACTAAAGGAAGGTAGATCTAGACTGGATATTAGGAATAACTTCTTTACTGTGCAGCTGGTAAGACACTGGCACAGGTTACCCAGGGACATTGTGGCTGGCCCCTCTCTGGAAGCGTTCAAGGCCAGGTTGGATGGGACTTTGAGCAACCTGGTCTAGTGGGATGTGTCCCTGCCCATATCAGGGGGGTTGGAGCAAGATGACCTTTAAGGTCCCTTCCAACCCAAACCATTCTATAAATCTATGATTCTATCGGAAACCCCCCACTCAGCCACCCACCCAACTTTAACTATTTGTAATTATTTATTGTATTTCCAGGATAATGCCCGTGTTTATTAGCAAGCATTACTCAGTGTAGAAGTCATTCTTCTGCTTGTACTTCTACTGCATACCAAGCAATGCCAGGAATAAATGATTGCTCAGCTTTCACATTTTATCATATAGAAATGTTGTGCAATTTGTAATGGATAAATTTAATGAACTGACCACATACAATATTTGTGTAATTTAATTGGGCTGTTTTTGTGTCAGCCTTACATTTCTATATAGTTTTTACTGATTTTAACATTTAGTTCTTTTTTATTTTCTGTTGTTAAGGATTTTTAGAGGAATTCTCCTGATCGCCTATCACAAGCATAGTAAAAATTCAAAATTATTCTTCTTTCTCTGATAAAACTTGACCTTTACACACAGGAGAGGAAATGAAGGGAATGTATTTCCTCATTTTATTTATATTAGCGATGGAGCTGAAGAAGGTTCAGCTATTTTTAAGGTATTTATTAGACAAAAGGGTATGTTGTTGCTGGGGGTTTTTTTGCCAAAGCTCTAACAGATGCTTCAACATTAATTGCTCCAAAACTTAAAATTATCAGGCAGAGAAGGCTGAGATGTTATGCAATTGCATACTGCTGTTGCTAGAAAAATTTAATCTTCAATTCTTTGCTCAAAAACTAGTCAGCATTAATACTGTTATGTCCACGTTTTTGTCAAACATATCAGGAACTGCCAATCTCCATTTAAAATAAAATGTTTCAAAATAACAATTACATTTTTTGTTCATTTCAATTAAAAATTTCTATCAAAATTTTCAATTTCAAAAACTAGTAAATATTAGTTGGGAAACACTGTTGAAAATGGGTCTGTTTTGAACACTGTTTGGTTTTAAAAACAATTTCAGTATTATTTTCTTAGTAGCAAAAGATCTTACTCTTCCTGCAATCCGTGGCTGACGTTGTAGACCTAGAACAGTTTTGCTATAAGATGTTTTCTGCAGATTAACATCTTATTGCTTTTTTAATCTCCTTGTATTGGATAAGGATCACTCATATCTGCTTCTCTACTGAAAATGGAGTATTCTCTGAAGAGAGGTTTTAGCATGGGGTCCTTCAGAATTTATTTTTCTGGCAGGTTGGTTTTTATGGAGTCAGACTGGCAAATAATGGCTTTTACTGAGAGGGTGTTTTCCAGAAATGTTCAGCACCTAATATAACCCAAGGATGAGTCTGGGTAATTGACCTGATATTAAAAAGAGAGCAGCCAGAACAGCGAGGAACTCACCACCTTTGGAAATGTGGTTCAACAGAAATGTTACTACCCAGTGCACTCAAAAGTGCAAATAACAGAGCTTGATATTTGATTTCACTTCTTTTTCACCCTATCCAGCTACAGGGCACCTGGTGTCAAATGTTAACATTTCCAGTTTAAGGTTAATTGAACATCCAGTCCAAGGCACACTATAGGACCTTTTTCTGATTTAATTTCTTATGGTTTAGCATTGTGAATGGTAGGAACATTAGCCAAGTGAGATCCCTCTGTTTATACATCTTGTCATTAGTTTAATGAGAAGCTATTTCAGTGACTCATTCCCTCTAAGGCTCTTGCCTTTAAAAGCCTGGCAAAAAAAAAAAAAAAAAGGTGAGGATCTAATAAAAGCAAAATTGAACTATGGCTCTCCTTCTTTCTTTTTCTCCCTTCTTGTAATCACATGATTACATGGGATCACATGGGTGAGAGCGGGTTCTTAGAGTCATTTGACCCTCCACTCCTACTGAAATGCGTGATGCCCAGTGACTTTCCTGAAGGAAAGGTGCTCAAGTGTCTTTGAGAAATTGTTCATCCTCAGGGGGATTTCTCTGAGAGGATGGTTAGTTAGACACAAGTGCCCTGTGAGCAGGAATGGTGTGGTAGAAATGGGAAGCCATGCTTTGCTTTCTCTTTTCCCTGGCAGGGGTGACGCCCACATTCACCACACAGTGAAGGAGCCCACTGACCACCTCGGAAGGTCAGACTGCAGGCAGTCCACAGCCTTCCTGAAGATGTAGAGCAGCTGAGTGGTGTGCACAGAGGTCAGTGTGAAGCCATGAAAGTGATATTAATCCTTTTCATTCTAGTCCAATTGCCCCTTCAAAATACACACTTCCACAACAGGACTTAGGTTTAAAGGAATGCATTATATAGATGAAAACAAGTTAGACTATTTCACAAATAAGATTGCAAATATTCCAGGTGATACTGTGGTTGTCTTCCCACTCTCCTTTCCTTTGTAGCAAAGAGGTTTTCTGATCAGGGCCTTCTCTGAAACAATTACTTTGTCACTACACCTGATATCATCAAAGACTCATTTATTTCTATGTTCTCTTTTTTTTAATACAGTTCTCCTCCTTGTCATTGATCTGGTCTTTTATTTTCACTTTCTTCTTCCAAAGCTGAAAACATAAGTACAGGGAAGGCACTGTGGAAAAGGAGCAGCAGGTACTGAGGCAATGAAACACCAGCCATCGTTTCAGGGGACTGTTTTCTCCCGATCTCCCCAGTGCATTGAAGATACAAGTATCTCTTATTTCTCCAGGGTACATTGTCAGGAAGTATTTCAAGCAGGAAACAGCCCTCCTATCCTTTTGTTCTAAAATTAAAAAATTATTTCACGGGCCACTTAATAAAGAATACTTTTAGTTGATTGGATTTTAATGAGAGAAAAGGACATTAGGAAGTTTGTGCTGAGGGGTGTTATATAAAAATAAATGACTGGTGTGAGCTATATTTCCCTTCTAATTAGTACTCTTAATGGATGGATATTGTCAAAACAGTGGGAAGTGCAAAGACTTCAGGAGCTCAATATGAATTCAATATTACTATTCGAGCAAGCACCTGACATAGCACTACATATTCAAAGTATCCTCCAGCTCTGCAACATTACGAGAAAGACATGGAAAGATTTAAATAACACCTAAACATCACTGACATAGCATTTATACTATTTCTGAAAAGTAGAATTCCTTCAGAATTCTACAAAAAGTAGAATTCTTCAGAAATTACAGCAAACCTTCCTAAGGATACCCTTGAATGGCTGCAAGTTTCCCAGCCCCTGGATCCCCACTGGCCCCCAGCACTGACACATTTTGGACCCTTTACTCTGAGGAATCCTCTGCAGTTCATAGAACCCAGGCAGAACATTCTGGGTCTGATTTTCACTCATGGGAAGAAATTACTGGATTATAGTGACCAGGAAAGGACAGGGTACCTTTTTGGTGCATTTTGGCACACTCTTTGGTATTGGCTCCAGCTGCTCCTGCAGAACAGCATGAGTCTCCAATGGCATTTGTTGTATGTGCCAGACCCATCTGAATGTCTTGCACACCCTGGAGTATCTCAAATAACAACTTCTCTGGGTTTAGAGAAACTCAGTGCTCATGGAAACTCGTTTGTGCTAAAAAAAGATACACAAAAGTTTGTGTTAAAAGAGGTCTTTTCCCCCTTCTTGTATATGAAATACATGACAATATAAACATAAATCTGCAGAAGGCTGCAGTATTTTCACACCTTCCCTTCACTGTTCAAGAAGAAATACTCCTAAAGTCTGTTCTCCTCTTCTTTTAGGTCCTAAGATAAATGAATAATGACGGAGCACTTAGGAACCGCTGCTCACAACATTTGTAAGAGAGTATCACAGGCTAACCTAACCTTTGTCTTCCACCCACTCTAGAAAAAAAAAGAAGAAACACCACACGCAATACTGGTAGTTGTACGTTGTTGGCCAAATTTTTGGTCTTTCAGGCTGTCACCACACTCTTCATTGACCTCTGTGTTTCAATGAATAAAATTAATATTACACAGTTATCAAAAGCCTCATTTTTAGATTCTGGTACAAGCTGCCCATGACTGCTCCTCTGGCCTCTCAGCACACCTGTGTTAGGGGTGCCATTCGCTACTGACTTACGACCTTACCCAGAATACAGGGAAGCTTTTTTTTCTTGACCTACTTTACAAACTGCCTCCATGGCAGGTGACCCTGAAGGCCTTGAGGGGGAGGGCTTCTGCAGGTGTTTTACATAAACATTTGAAGGGCCACAAAAGTGCTATGTCTGTCTTTTGTCTATTCTAACAACACTGGCTGTTGCTTTAAATGTGCTCCACTGCATAGATGAATTTTAGAGATAGGTTAAGTGTCTGAATTTTGCAGTGATACTTAAAAATATGACTGCAGACAGTCCTTGGTAACACTGGAACCTAAAAAAGTATAATGCACATTTCATTAAAGAAGTAATGTTTTGATCTTGCTGAGGGAAAATGAGGACCCTGGGTTGAAACACACATCTAAGTTGTCAGCAGCTTATTGCTTATTCAAGGCAAGCTGATCCTCATTTGTGAAGACAGAAACCAGGAAACAGCTACCATTAACTAACTTTAACCAAAAGCAGAGGAAGGTCAAACCACCCTCAGGATCTATCTCTGTTTTGGGCAAAGTGTCCCAACAGGATGCAGGAGTTGGAAGGAATATCATCCAACTTTTCTGGATCTTAGCCCTGTATCTTCAAACAGTATGGATGTCTGTTAGAAGGACCAGAAATGCTTTTTTCTGATGCTCATGTGCCTGCACACACCAGCACAAACACTCAGCACTGGAGTTTGAGCTCATGCTTTCCTTTTGCTATATAAAAATATGCTAGAATATTAAAATGCTAATTACACAACAATAAAACTAACTGTAAGCAGGTTGTAACATTCACAGACACCAATGTGTGGAGAGCAATTGCAGGACACCAGCTGCTACTATGTTAAGAAGCATATTTCTTCATTTTTTTCTTATAAAAACATCTGTTCTGTTTATAGAACTCTTCACTTTGGAGATTTTGCATTCCTTTCAAGTTTATAAAATAATTATACCTGTCAGTTTCTATTTGATTTACTTGCAAAATTTTGAATACTTTTCTTTTTTATTGAAATCCCAGTAATAAGAGTAATCAGTCATTCTCAGGTCTATGTAACAAATAATTTTGTCATGTTGTTCCCCACTACTGTAATGATGCAATGTTTCATCAGACTGAACATAGCGTATCATGTTGAAAATTGTATGAATATTATAATGTCAACAAGAATGAAAATTCTGAATCTGAAGAGACGCTGGAGAACAAGACAGATTCTTTTATAGATATATCAAGCTGAATCAAGAGCAATTTTTGTGAGTAGAAAGGAGTTGTTGGTATTAACACCAGAGAAAACAAAATTTGGCTAGCTGTCCAACAGGGAGAAAAGCCTACTTTGTTTTCCTCACATTCACTGTTTTAACTGGATAACTCATGGTATCTTTATTTTACAGTATGTTAAAAATACATGTAGTCTATAAAGAAGGATCCTTCACACAGTGGTAGAATTTATAAAATTTCTTATATATAAGGAGAAAAAACAGTATTTCTAATTTTAAGCTGTTGCACAGGGAAAATTAAGGCAAGAAAACACCAAGCAGAAAGAATAGCATGAAAGTAGCAATGAGAGAAATCTGTGCAATATCTCTCCATGACAGTCTCCAAGATTTTGGGAACAAAATAACAGCTGTCTTTGCATCTCCTGCATGTACAGTTCTTAAACAGAGCAATGAAAGATGTAGAGAAACAAACAAGATTTAATGGGTCAGAGTTACTAGATTTTTGGTACCCAGAAGCAGGTAGACTTGAGGGAAGGATTTGAAATGAGAGGACAAAACTGTCAGGGTGTCAAGAAATATGTATTTTTCATGCATATTTTTAAAAACTTTAAAATGCCAACTGTCATTATAGTTAGGACACCAGAGTCACAAAAACACTTAGAAACATGGAATATGCCTAATCTGGTTGCTAATTAGACTTCTAACATTCCCATTTCCTTAGTAATTTCCCAGACTTTTTTAGTCATCTGTAAAGGTGCTATGACATTTAGACATCTCTCCTTGGGCATGACCAAAATACTCTCCACCATACTAGTGCTAATCAGATACATGATTATATCCCCAAGGAGGACATACCCGCATTCCTACACATAGTTCACCTTCAGGACTTAAATCAGGTGGTGTCTTCAGAGTGCAGCTATGAGGACCTTTGCTCTAGAGGAAGTGAGGCTTTTGCCTTCTCACCTGCTGCTCTCTGATAATCTCCTGGTCAACACACCCTCCCAGGCTGTGTTGGTCTCAAGTTCATTTCTCCCCTCCAGCTGAAGATACATCAACCTGCTTCAAAGACAAGACTATATTTGGTGGACATTGCTTGGGTCTCCTTACTGTGCTCAGAACAATCATCCCTTGTTTCTGGGCTGAGGAGGAAAGGGAAGAAAGTTCTTTTTAGCCTTTTTTCTAGGGCTACCATGTGACATGGCTGATTTGGGGAGACTTCAGTTGGGAATTTCAGTACATTAAATAATGGTATTTAGAAATTCACTGTCATGCTTCGTGAAGCTATGAAGCCAGTGTGCAGCATGGATATTAGTACCCTTGATCCCAGGGGCAATAGTGACATTCCTCCTGTAGCGTTTCTTGCCAGCTGAGATGTCCTCTCTATGTGGCTCCTGTGCACTGTACAGGCAGCCAACATCTCTAATCCAGGAGCACGGATGTTACTAGGTAGCCCACTTTTTTTTTAAGAGTCACCAAGGGAAATCTCAGAGTTACAATGCTGAATGTCTTTTAAAGAGATAGGTTTTACAAGTAACAAGATTTTACTTTCTTTTTTATTGCCACAGATAGACTTAAATTTACCTATCAACCATCAGGTAGATGATAATGGAAATGGCATACACAAGGTACAGCCACAGAATAACATAATTTTCCTTTTTTTTTTACACAGTACTTTTCTGTACAGAACAAGAATACTGAAATAAGGCAGAGGAACCTCACCTGGTTCCAGGTAGGATTTCATCCCATGTTTTACTGGAGAGCTCAGAAAAATAACAACAGCATTTCATACTCTACCACAGCACTGATTCATATTACAAATTTGTACAGATGAGTACACATTCAATATTAATTTTTTATTGCTGTCCTTTCTGCTACCCATTAACTGCTCAAAATAACAGTGTCGTTGCTGCTACTGTTGTTTGATTATCTTGTACAGGTTTCCTACTTGGCAGGCAGGAGGAATAGGAGCATTTAAAACCAGACACACTGGAGAATCTCCCCACTATGGAGTGCTTCATGTGAATTGCTGCACAGAGGAAACTGAGTGCAGTACAAGACATTTTACTGACTCTAGTAAGGAAGAAACTAGCTTATAGATTCTTGAATGTCTATTAAATGGTTATTTACCTCTATATTGATGTTGAGTGCTCTAGTAACAAAAAATTTTACACACTGCCAAAGAACATGCAGACTAATTTAATTTCACAACCAGTCACCTTCACTATTTTTGTCCTGCTTTTTAGATTACATTTAAGGTACTCAATCATAATACAACTAAATTTTACAAAAAAAAACAAAAAAAAAACAAAACAACAAAAAGGAAAAGAAAACCAACAACAACAAAAAAAACACCAAAACAACACAGTCGTATAATCTGCCAATAGTGCCTTGTGTTATCACCGGAGTTCTTTAAAACTCAAGGCAGTTGGGGTTAGAGATGTCGTTCTGTCCCAATTTCCCCTTTTATACATTGATTTCTGTTTGGAGGAATCAGGCTGGGAAGAAAGAGCAGAAACTTGTTCACAGAGGACCAAGGCCTCCATATTGTTGTTTACACCCAGAAGGGTCTGGACACCCACAGTATCTAGCAAACCTCTGAAACAGCCTCTGCAAACAGATTTGTTTGGAGACAAACTAATCCCTAATGTGTTCTCAATTGAATTTTTTTGACAAGTTTGGACTGGGTTCTGGGGTTTTGATCAAATACATTCCATTAGGCCCTGTCAGTCTCACAAATAAATATTATCGGCTTTGTAACTGTACCAATGATAACTGCTATTTTCCTGTAAAATTCCTACATAGGCAATATTTCATGATGAAGGAAGTAGAATGGTTAACGTAGAGAAGATTCTGAATAAAATTTATTCTTTTAAGTAGTAGTACCACAGTTGTGGATAAAATCCACTGAAGAATGAGAAATTATACAGCTCAGATATAACTATTTTATCAAGAGGATAGTACTTTGAGGTGTATACCCCAGGGAAATGGCTAATGCGTGTCAGTTTGTCATCATTTTAAATACAGCCTGATGCTTTAGGAACAAATCAGCATAATTCCCCTGATCTGTCATCGCTACAGCTTTGCTGATCTACAACAGTCAAAAATTAGATCCACAGCACAGTAATATTAACTGCGATTATTGTCATTTATGTGGGCAAACAATTTTGCATGCACAAATTGCCAACCCAGTTGAAATATAGCTTAAACCCTGAGAAAATGTATTACTGTATTCGGACACAGCAGATCCACAAAGACATCTGACTGTATAGGGCACTGAATACAATGATCCCATATATTTGTGACTACAATTTGCTTTCTCCAGGTTCTGCTACTTTTTCAAGCTTAAGGCTTATGTAGGAGGTGATTTACACAAGTATAAATATAGGTGTATTGTTAATGAAAGATCTACAGCCCCAAACTGATCAAACTCCTTACATTAGTGCAACTAGTAAAATCCTCATTAGATACATTCACCTACAGAGATCCTTACCTCCAAATAAAAGTCTTTCATTTCTATATATTCTGAAGCTTAGAAGCAATTTTTATTTTTTTTTTAATTATTTTTTTCATCAGTAGGGCAACTGAGCAGTAGATAATGTTGATTTGGTTCCTTTCTCAGGTTAAGAGTTTGAAACCACATGTATTCAGCTGTGGATTTTTACCCAGCACCTAACATGTGGTGGAACTGGAAAGTAGAAGTAGCCTCTAAAAACTACACCATGAGGGATTTTGGACTGATAAGCTACAGAAAATATCCAGAAAAACATTTTTACTTGATTCTGAACCCAGATTTGCACTGGGTTGATAGGGACTCCACAACACAAATGTGGTCCCAATGTAGCACAGAGGACACAGAAGATGGAGACCTCAGGTTATCTGGGGAGCGCTGGGAGCCCATGTTGCCAAATAGGGAGCTCAAGAGGAGACTGAGGAGACTGGTTTTAGGTGATCTGACTGCTCCCACTCCCTGGCAGCTCACACACCAGTATGGTCTGGGACAGCAGGTAGGAGTCAGCTCAGAGGGCAGCCTGCCAACCTCCCTACTGCTCGGCAGAAATACTGGGGAATTCCAGCAGAAAACTGTCCCACTGAGAAATTTTTTGCTGCTTTATACATGTTGGAGTAAAGTTCATTTCAATCCCATGAGATTAAGGCTGTCTGTGTTGGACTATGAATTAAAAAAAAAAACAAAAACAAAACAAAAACAGAAGGAAAATTAAAAGTTGAAGAGATCAGAAATAACAGTTGTCTGTAAGGAAGGATATATTTAGCGAAAAGAGCTTGTAATTTAGTAAAGGCAGTTTGTCTAGTTAACAAATAATATGAAACATGAACTCCGAACCAGACTGTACTCACTGACTTCAGCAACACTTCTAAGAACATATAGTAATGCTTCCCACTTGTCCGTTTCCCAGGACCTGGCCAGAAAAGAGTCCTGTCTTCTCAGCATCCGTCCTGTGTAAGCAAACAGAAAAGACTGATTGGAATTTACTGTTTTGAAGAAAGTTGTAGCTGAGGGCTACTTCTTTTGCATACTTTGTCTGACTCCTCACAAGGCTCTTTGCTTCATGTCTTGCCTATTTCATGGAGATCTGAGCTTTACTACAAGACACATACAGCACGCTTTGGAAATTACAAGATGAGCATGTTCTACTCTGTTATTTTCAATGTTCTGTATAATTGCTGTTATTAACACAATTCCTTTGTGTTGCTTGAGAATTATGCTCTCTCCTGCTGAAAATAGTAGAGGATAGCGTAAAGAATAGCAGAGCACTTTAGAAGTACCTCAAAAAAGCCTTCATTTTGTTAAACCTGGGGGTTTTTTTAATTCTTTCTATTTTACTTCTTACATCATGTTTAGCTGTACAATGTACTTTTTAAAGTATATACACTCAGGATCCATTTGGATCCCTTGGGATAGTGTTGATTTTAACCTCTTTTTTCTTTTTTTTTTAATAAAATTTTGGTATTGGTTTTGCAGATATGTGACACAGTAAGATTCACATTAAAATTTCAGTCTGCTTTAAAGGTTTTCAAAACAAAGAGGTCTCCATTTTTATTTCCATGCTCCTTTTTACAAGGGAAGCCATATATTTCTTGATTATTATTAAAGCCTCTATATTAAATAAAGGTTTCAAACATCTTCAGTGCCTCTAGATTTAAAGGTTTGCTTAGAGTTTCAAGTTCTACTTTGCGTGTTGAAAGTTGTTTTTCTGTCCTGTATTTCCAATGAATTCTGTAAGCAATTAACTTGGAAAGTGCATCTCTGGAAGAAATATCCAAATATCACATATTCCAGTTCTGGTACATTTCCTCTGACATTTTGTCAAACATTATTCTGCTTTCAATCTCATTTAGAAGAATACAGCAGAACACTGCACACAGTATTTGTTCTGTTCTTGGCAGGGTCCGTGTTCCACATCTACCCATCTTTCTGGACAGGAGAGCCTCCATGGATCCACTCCTCTTTCTGTTGTGCTTCTGATGTCTTTTATTGTGGGAACAAAATACTGAATTGGTGGCAGTGCCTACCTTTTAGACTTGCTTCCAAAAACAAGGAAAAACCCTCAATTTTTTATTTTTATTTTTTTTTAAAGGAATAGGTCATTTTTGACAAGTCAGCAGAAGAATTCTGGCAAGAGGTTCTAGGTTTGCAGCTCTAGAGATTACACAGTCACTGGTGTCTAGTTAACTAAATTAAATAGCTGTCTATCCAAACTCATCTACAAAAAGTAATAGGCCTTCCTTTAGTGGAATCATGTGCACCTCTCTTATCTTCAGCAACCTCAGACTTATACACATTAGCTACAAATTTGGTTAAGGCTTCCTCCAGTTGACTGAACAGCCTTTTATTCACAGTATTTTTTGTAATATTCTCTTATGATTTTGGTGTCCAGGTGAAATTTCCACTCCCTTGTGCCGTCCTAATTTTGTTACATAAATACCTTCACATAAAACATTATGAAAGTAAAAAAATAAAACCAAAACAAAAACCACCACCGTTTGCTGCAAATCAATAATCACTGTTATTTTTGCAAAGGGAGAACAAAACTGAGAAGGCAATGGGTTTTAAAAGTAGAATACTAGCACAGTCTAAAAAGAAGCAGCTAAAGAAAGAAAAGTTATCTTTCATGAGAAAAGAAAGGTTGGTCAACTCCCAGGAGCTCTGGATGACCTTAGTCTTTCAGACTGTCTAGTATTTATTAGCTGATAACTTTGTGGATATAAGGTGCTCCCTACATTTTGTTCTCCTGGATAAGCCTATGCTAGTGCTACCCAGGGTTTTGCAGATTAATGGGACTATAATATTATGCATGTTTCCAAACGAGCTTAATACAATCATGGAATCATAGAATGGTTTGTGTTAGAAGGGACCGTAAAGATCATCCAGTTCCAACCCCCTGCCATGGGCAGAGACACCTCCCCCTACACCAGGTTACTCAAAGCCCCATCCAACCTGGCCTTGAACACTGCCAGGGAGGGGGCTGCCACAGCTTCTCTGAGCAACCTGTGCCAGTGTCTCACCACGCTCACAGAAAAGAATCATGATTTTCCAATTTTCCAGTTCATTTGGATGGCAACAATCTTCCAAAAGTAATCCCCAAACAGGTAATAGAAGTCTGGACAGAGGACTGCCAACAATCAAATTAAATACTCCTGAAGGAGAACCGTCAGCCTTCTTTCTTTGAAGAAGACCCCTTCTCCAGCCTGAGATGTTGCTGGTGGTCCATAGGCATTGTGAGTTAACAGAGCTTAGTGTAACCCACTATTAAAGAAATGTTCCAAAAAATAACCCCCAAATCCCTCACTCTTCCTACATGTTTGATAAATGGAGGATTCACTGGTGAGATGAGAACACCGCATGAAGTTATAGTCTAGTATGGAAAATTTGGGGATTCCCACTTTTCTTCACATTGATGAGAGGGCATCATGGAGAGAAAGAAGAAGGATATACAGAGGAAAAGTAAATGGAGGAATGAGATATGGGAGAAGCAGTAAGACATTTCATAAAACTGAACTGAAAGAAAAAAAAAAGAAGTAAGAAACAGAGAAATGGTAAGAGAACAAATGGAGGCTCTAGAAGAATGGCAGAATACCGGGTCTGTATCTTGATGAACATTTAAGTACCTACTACAAATGCAGAACCTAGGCAAAATCCATGATTTTGGGGCTGAAAAGACAGAAGTGCTACAGTCAGAGGACAATACTCATTGCTCCTGTCCTTGCAGTCAAGCTGCGCAGCTGATCATCAAAACACAGATAATTTTGCATGCCAGGTGACCTAAACATGCACAAATGATTGAGAGATTTACAAAAGAAGCTAAACTCAGTTCTTGCACAAGCTTTGCAATGAAGCCTGGGACCTACTAGTGAGGTCTTTCATACCAACCCTTCACAGGTGTGCACACATCACACAGTTCATCCACCAAAACCATTAGCACTTGTTCATTATACTGAGAAAACTGGGCTATTTCTCTTGTCTTTATAATTTAGGCTGTGGTTGATGTTTGCTAATTCATTTTTCTTAAAATATTTTGATTTGATAGTTCTTTCTCTACTAGCATCATGTCATAAGTTAAAACCATTTCTAGATGACTTGTTGAACAAACAACATGAATATTGCAAAATAACTCGTTTAGGATATTTAAAGGGCTCTAATGGTCTAGGGACTGAGACGGTTATTGCAGCTTCAACAGTGAATAAAAATGTGAATTAGGAGCAAGATGCAGATGTAGTGAGATTTTTCCATCAATTCTTGAGTCATTTTCACATGTGTCTGTTATGTGGGTGCTCTAGGAGCTGAGAAAGGACCCAGAACAAAACTTCCTCATCATTATCTCTTGGCTGTGGAGAGGAGCAGTAAGCATTAGGAAATGCAAGTCTGAATGTTATTTCAAGTATGGTTTTCAAAACAAGGATTGAGTAGGAGGGATAAAAAGTTCCTACAGAGAACACAAGATGTATATGTGTAAAAGGAGAAATAATTTCTGCAGCTATGTCTAGACTAGTGTTTATGGCTGTCTTCTAAATTAATTTGGTATATTGCCAACTAAGTCTCCTTAATGTTCAGCTTGGAAAATAATGATCCAGACATTTTACAAAGCCATGTGTTTAAATCTTAAGACTTTGAATGCAGAGGACACATAGAAGTGCTCCAAAGTATAGGCTTAATTTAAGCTGAGGATTCTGATGGATCCCAACAGAGTCAGCAAGGCTACAACCATGGGTATAGCTCAGCGCTTTGTGGAACCAAACTGCCTTTTTCTCATTCAAGCTCCTATTATCCTTTCTTATTAAAAAAGTCTACAGTAATGAACATGTCCAGACTGTGAAACTGAGAAGACTGAAGTAACTGTCATTCTTCTTGTCATACCACTCTAGAGCTCAAAGTCTTTCTGAGTGAATTATCTGAGTTGTCAATGGATTTCTGGGACACATCCACAGTGAAATTGAGCATTTAAAAAAATAAATCATTTCCATACATTTTATTTGCTATAAAGAACAAACATAGAAATGGATATCATGGAATATTTTATACAGTAATCGTTACTTTTACAGGAGAGGGTTCGATTTGGACTCAAAACATTGAGTTGGGAAGGAGTTCTTGTTGGGGTAGGACGATGGCATGTAATGAACCAGCTAATGGATAGCCTTGTGGTTAAACCCGTAGCCATATATTAGAGGTCATCTCGAGGAGCAGGAACCAGAAACAACATTGGCTGTTTCCAGTCAGACACCAGAAGGGACATGGAGTAACACCGAAAGTCAGCCGGGTATACTTCCGGTCACGTGACCAGTATACTACCAGGAAGAGCATGGACCAATGAGGAGTGCTGACACGTGGACCAATAGCAGTGTGTCTAACACGCATGTCTGCCCCACGTACGGGGGATGCGAACCAATCAGTGTGTACATTCTCGGCATGTCATACGAATGTATAGAAGAGATAAAAAGTAAATAAACTAGGTCTTTGCTGGCTTCATATTGGAGTAGTAAAGTCCCTACTTTGCCCCGCAAGTTCTGATTTGGCTGGTGCTACCTCTCTCCTACTGCCTCAGCACTGGAGGGTTTTAGGTGAACAATGCGATACTGCTTTAGACAAAGCACACATTTTCCTTCACTGTTGAGAAGCTGCTCCTCAACTGAAAAAGAGTTGATGTTTTCACACTTTATTCTGTGTTCTCATGAAGGACTTGAAGGAGAAGCAAACTAAGGTTGAAGGCAAAATAACATAATTTTATCTCTTGAAGTGTGAGGTTTCCTGGGAAGAGTGCCCAGCTTGACCATCAGCTACAGGCCATTGAAAGCAACAGAGTAGGTACTGTTTGACATCCTTGTGACTGCTAACCTTTGTTAAAGTGCTAGATATATTAGTACATGGGATATTTTTCTTGATATTCACACACACACGAGGTATGCCCTGAATACTGGCAGCTTGGTGTGCCAATATTTACAGTTCTGCCAAGGGACTCCTTGAAAACATCTCTTTTTGTGACCTGACAGCTTGGAAATTCCACTCTGAAGCCTGGAAACCAAATTAACTTTTGTTCAGTTAAGACCATTTTTAAATTTGCTCTGACTGTTGTCTTATTCCCAGCTGAAATCACTGCCTACCACACAGCACAAGCCAACATGACTGTTACATGCAGTAACACCCCAGACATCAAGGGAATGCATCCATGCCACAGCACCCTGACATCGTGGGAAGCCAGGGCAGGTTTGCTCATCCATCTCTGGCATCATTAGGCACTTTCATTTTGAAAAATTTTTACTTAGTATCCTATAAAACAGACAAGGAAAATAAAACCTATGAGAGAGCCCAGGATGCTCCTATGTAATGCTACCAGTGCTACCCTGAAGCCAGCACAGGATGCCAACTAGTGCTGGGGGCAGCCAGCTAGGGAAAGGCTCTGAGGTGCAACTGTTCATGGAAGTAAAAAGGTTCATACCTATAATTTTGAGTCATCATCTAAAAATCCATATACTGTAGTTTGGTTAGAGTTCATTGTGAGTGAACATCCATGGTCTGTTCTTTGTAGAAGAGCAAACAAGTACCTGAAAGTGATAGGTCTTTCCTACCAAAAAATAAAGTCAGTTGGTATAGACAGAAAATGGAGAAACCTTCTCAGCTTGCCTTTAGGCCTAGGAGAATAGAGGAGAGATTAAGTCCCTCTGACTTTGGCTGCCTAACTGTGATTCCTGCATGGGCACCTTGGAAAGGTGCTGGAGACCTGAAGAGTTCCATTCACATGGAATTATTAGTGCAATATTTCAATGAACTATGCATGTGAGAGTCATTATGAAACAGCTCTGCAACCAATCTGTATTTCCTTTACTGCAGTGCTATGGTGGTGTATTGTAGAGTTACACAGGGAAAACCTTTGCAGTGGAACTTCACAGAATCACACAGAATCAGAGAATGTTAGGAGCTGGAAGGGACCTCAAAAGATCATCTAGTCCAACCCCCCTGCCAGAGCAGGACAACCTAGAGCAGGTCACACAGGAATGCATTCAGTCGGGTTTTGAATGTCTCCAGAGAAGGAGACTCCACAACCTCTCTGGGCAGCCTGTCCCAGCGCTCTGTCACTCTCACAGTGGAAAAGTTCTTCCTTATGTTCACACAGAACCTCCTAAATTCTAACTTGCACCCATTCCCCCTTGTCCTATTACTGGACATCACTGAGAAGAGCCTGTCTCCATCCTCCTGACACTCCCCCTTTACATATTTATAAACGTTAATAAGGTCACCCCTCAGTCTCCTCTTCTCCAAGCTAAAGAGACCCAGCTCCCTCAGCCTTTCCTCATAAGGGAGATGTTCCACTCCCTTAATCATCTTTGTAGCTCTG
>VZRW01008931.1:5784-16309 GCA_013398125.1 Aegotheles bennettii | reverse complement strand
AAGGGAGGAGGGGATCCTCTCTTACTAGGGGATATGCATATTAAATCTACTGATACACAGGGAGTCAAAAATAGTATTTCTCTAGGATGATAATTTTTCATTTCCACATTGATATACCCTTATCCACATGTACACAACTGTTACTGGGTCTTTTTTTTTTTCATCTGGTTCATCAAGTTCTGATAAGTACCCATATGGTGAAAAATAATCTGTGATTATGATTTTCTTAGCCGTTAGAAAGAACCTTACTCTAATTATCCGTAATACTGAAAACGAAAGACTGACTTTGCATTTTTGTTGTTGTGGAAAAATTGTTCTTAGCTGCAGTAATTAATACTATTGTTATTTTCTGTGCCAGTTGGAAGAAGAAGAGCAAATACTACTTTCTAAAATACTTTTCTGAATGCATTTTTTCTGTATACAACATGAAGAAATATGCATACTGCATGTTTATGTACTGTGCTTGTGAAATGCTGACAATATTCTTCTATTTCATGGGTTTTTTTAAGAGGAATATTAATGAAGAATTTCTGAAGTGAGGGAAAAGGTAGACACATTTAGGCTTTTGGTAATTTCCCCATGCTGTGTTCACATAGATTCTTAGGTTAGGAAGTCTTATGTTTTCAGTTCTCTGAAAGCAAAATGTTTTCCTGTTTTCTGATTTGTGCCCATTGCCTCTTGTCCTGTCACTGAACACCACTGAGAAGAGCCTGGCTCCCTTTTCTTCATTTCCTGCCATCAGATATTTCTATACATTGGAAAGATACCATTTTGCTCCAAGAGGTGCTGATCCCAGTGATAAAGGCATTCATAATCTGAAAAGTATAATTTAAAATATTGTGTATCAGAGCTAACACTGTAAGGAGAAAATAATATAGACGAACTTGCATCCCTTTAGATGGTGGGAGCCCCGGGTGTTGTAGCATCGAATGGGCCACTGATCTACATGCAGCATGCTGGGCAGTCCCTGCCTGAGCAGAGATTCTCACATTTTGGTCATTTGAGCTATAAGAGGGCTTTCTGACATGGAAACAACTCTGTTCATTATTTCTGCTTGGAAACAGGAAGGATGTCCATGTGAGAACTTCTTGGAGCATGTATAGATAAAGGCAAGGCCACAAAGGTGGTAGCCAGTGGGAGCTTCCTGCAGTGTGCTGGTTGAGTTCCTCCTGTGGCCAAGGGAGCTGTACAGCACAGCACATGCCTTGGTTCATTCCAGTTAGCTGTTTTGTGGATCACTAACAATTTGATGTACAACAATCTTACAGTTCTCCGTGGTCCATAAAACCTGGTAATCTGATATATTAGGCATACTTCAAAGCCAACAGATTTGGGTAGGTTTTCTGTGAGTTTTAATCAGAAATGGTTTAATGAGTTGGCATACACTTGTTTGTTTAGATATTTGCCTGTTTCATCAGTCATAAAGAATACTTAGCATGTGAGAAGTAAGAGCATTCATGTGGTGGTAAGTAGATGAGGTGCTAACAGAGAAATAAAGTAGAAAAACAGTAAATATGGGTTATACTTAAAATATCCTACTTCAACTTTTTAGCTAAATTTTTGTTAAATAAGTCTGAGTTGCAAGAGGCTTATAATTGTTTTTTATATGTCTTTAGGCTATTGCAGAGTATTTGCAGTGCTGGTCATCATCACTGAACAGATATTTTAGCTGACATTTGTTATGTTGTCTTCTCAAGTAGTTGCCTGTACTATTTCAAACTACCACTGAAGACATAAGAGATGCAAATACATGTCTTCTAAAAAGTAGAAATATGAGTTGTTTTTCATGTAAACTGAGGAGAAATTTACATTTTTTGATCTAGCAGTAAGTTATTTCATATACTAAAATGAAGTTTACTTATCTGATTTTGACTCGGCTAATTGTTACAAACAGGGCACTAGATATCATTTTCAGAGATGGTGCAAGAATTTAGATAGTGCTCTATCTACATACCCACTGTCATGTTGCAGGCTTAATCTTCTGATAGAAATTTGCTATATAGTATATTTCAGTATTTTGTTGTACAGCAAATTTTCTAAACTCTGTTTTATAGACACTTAGATTTATAACTTCCTGGCATGGTTTTGATTGAGCAGTCTGAATATAGTGCTTCTTCAGCTCCATTTCTACTGAAATGTGTCTTACAGAAACTGTATCTTACATATTTGCACTGAAATTTCTGCTTTTCTTTTCTTTCCATAGGATAAGAAATGGGTGCTCAATCATGAAGACGTTATACTGGGAGAATTACTGGGCAAGGTAAGTAATTAAGTGAGCTAAATAACATGTAAATAAGTATATATTAATCATTAGGCCTATTCATTTCCTATTTGCTTTATCTTTTGCATTACTGAGGTATGCAATTCTTTTATCAATTTTTTTACTTTAATACACAGGACAGCATTGTGCTTTAAATAAATGTAAATCACATTTGCAGGTAGATGGTATAAAGTGTGTTCTGGAAAGTGTTTTACCAACATACATATTTTTCTCTTTTGGAAGGCTTTTAAGCTAATGAGATTTCTATAAAGCATGAGGTGCCTGTTTTATTTTGTGTCATCTTACAAAATATTTTGTTGCAGAATATAAATAAAAACATATAAATAAAAAGATTTACATTTATGTATGTATAAAATTTGATATGATTAAATCAATATTTGTTTAAAAAGACCTTCATTGCTTTTGTATGATTTTTTGAATGTTAGGTAACTTCACAATGGCCTATGTATACAATTAATTCTGCTACAATGTACTTTATTTCACAGACTCTGTTTAGGAACTATAAATCTTTAAAATCATTACATTTTTAGCACCTTTACACCTAAAAGGACAGTTGCAAGTGCCACTGTGGACGCAAAGTTCCAAAAGATTTCCCAAAAATGAAAAAACATGTTTAAATGAGGAGGAGACAAATGATAAACTGTTCACGAAATAGACGAATTAGATACTGTGAGAAAATTTGGTTACCCAGGATAAAATCTCTTTGGCAGCGGAAAATGACAAAAAGTATTAAATTCTGGTAGACAGAGCTGTGTCTGCATAAAATGCAGGTACTAAGACAGCTTCACTTTCTTAAACAGAATAGTGTCAGGGGAGAAAAATAAAGATGTTTCAGGCATTAAAAAAGCTTTGTCTTGCTAAAAAAATTTAAAAAAAATAGTAAAGACAGTTAAAGTAATCTGAAAATTGATTCATTTAGTTCATTAAATTTACATTTGCATTGCATGTTTTTGGCACAAAGCCTTTTTAGGACTCAATAAAGACAACTCAGTGCTTAAAAGTGATTACAGAAGGATATATTCTTTAAAAAATACGGAACAGGGTAAAAACTTTCTTGGAACACCATATAAATGTGTTATGTGTCAGTCTCTAAAAAGATATAGTCAATCTAGTAAAGATAAGAATGACAGGACCATCAGCATCCATATGAGGAAATGTTAAATAAACTACAGCTATTCACTACGGAAGTGAGAAATCTGGGGGATCTATAGAGTCTTCGGTGGACTGGAAAAGATGAGGAGGAAAAGTCATGAAAGCTTAATGCATAAGAAGATGCAAACTTTAGAAAAGACAAAGATTTTCCTTCACCTCAGGAGTGAATGGTCTGTTTATTTGCTCAGTATTAATTCTATAATAGAAAGCTATGTGAAATGAAGATGTTATATTAGAAATCATATATATAGTGATAATTAAATATTTTAAATTAAGGAAAAAAACATTCTCAACATTTAATTGGTCCTTAAGGTGGGTTCAGCTTTCATTGTTAAATACTTCTGACAACTAGGCTAGAGGAAAAGTGTGTTGGGAGTGACTCACCTTCTTGCCTTTGGGCGGGCACCTCATGCCATTTTAGATATTAGGGGTAGTGTCCTGGCCTCTAGAAGTCCTATTTTAGAAAGGTAGATTGCTGACATAGATCCTATGCCTTGCTCGCCAGCTATATCTTACTTATCCTAGGATATGTAAAATAATACTGGAAACTTGTGTCTTTAGGCCTAAATTTCTTCCGTTGTTACTAGCAGTACATTACTGTTTTCCATCTGTGAACTTAGTTTAATTTCTTTCCTGTCTTCCTTTGGCAACACAATATTCAAATGCATGATGTAAAGAAGTCTTCATCACTCAGGAAAGAAAGGAAAGTATTTTCTGCAGAGTTTTGCTGTTTGTTGAAGTCACATGCAGCTCCAGATACCAGGACACAGAATTGGAATCGTGGAAATTTATTAGACGTAGATTTAAAATTGAGTTGTATTTATTCTTTGAGAAATACAAAATTTAACTAAAGGTATGAGATCTTCAGTTTGGGTTTTTTTTTCATTCTCTTGGGTTTTTTCTTTGATACCAGTGGTTTGTTCCTTCCTTCAGTTTGTGTCCTAATTAATTTTCCTTTTTTTATTTTTTTTAAGTAAAAATTACACCTGATGGAGATTATTTTATGGTCCTTATTATTTCTGTTTTCTTCTATAAAAGCTAAAAAAATAAACAACTTACCCTGGGGACATGTCGTTGAAGACCTAAAACATCAGATTATAAAAGAAGCTACTTTCTTAAATCTTGTCCAAATGGGAGGGCTTACATACTTGCCTTTATAGACCAGTGCTAAGCTTAGCTTTTATAAACTTGTGGGTCACGTAACTTTTTCAAGGCATACGTGACAGTCCTTTTTTTTCTGTGGTTTTAATTTATGATTAAGATTAATATAGTGTCTTCACTTTACATTTTTCTCTCCTACATATGTGAGAATTTTTATGTTGTTTTGATATGTTTTTCCCTAGTTTCACGGATCATCTTCTGATCTCATACAGACTGCAAGTTAAAAACTATTGATAAAATACAATAGTGTGAAAATGAAAGATTGCAGAAGTAAGACTAAGACAAAAAAGTGTTACTATCAGTGTTGACTTCAGAAGTTACTAAGAGGTTTTATGAGAAAAATACACAACTAATGTATTTTTTTCTCTTTTCAACAAGGTCAAAGTAGAACTCACATGCTATGTCCATATAATAGATGCATTATGGTTATGTGAGCTGCATTGTGTTAAGGGCAGATACTGAAAGAAAACCTCATTTTGCCTCATAAACACATTTCAAAGTTCTGTACCAGTTACATTAGCTGTCTACATTTTTTTTCTGGAGATTTGTGAAGATTTTGTTTACTTAGAATAATTTTTTTTTCCTGTTTTAAGGGTAATTTTGGTGAAGTGTATAAGGGAACGCTAAAGGATAAAACTCCCGTTGCTGTAAAAACTTGTAAAGAAGATCTTCCTCAGGAACTGAAAATAAAATTTCTGTCAGAAGCCAGGTAGGTTCCGTAAATTTAATTGAAAAATATATTTGTTGTGGGATTTTTTCCAAGCTTTATTCCTAAGTGGATTTACAACATCTGACCTTCAGAAAAATTCAAGGAAGTAGTAGTCAAACTTTTTCCTTTTTTTTTCTCTCCTTCAGTACATTCCACAGCTGTTGCCCTGGTAACTAAACATAAGCATTTTTAATGTGTGAATGTGGTAGCATCCGCACTTGCTGAAACTGTCTTCTGCAAAGCAAGTTATGCCTACAAAACACAATTTTGTTATTGTAAGTGCTTCCATTTAGGACTTGTTCTGAGATGTGCCACGAAGATTGAGATAAAAAGACTGGAAGATGCTATTAATTTAAATGTGATTATATCAGTCATAAATCTTACCTTACATACACAACTAATAGCGCTGATCATATCTGGCTAGGTTACCATATAGACCCCATTTAGTAATCTTCTCTTTCTAAGAAGAGTTCACTCCAATAGAGATATTTTATGCTGTGTCAGTCAGTATATGATTGCATACTTATTTTCCAAATTACAGTCATGCCACAATATTCTCAGTATTCCAAAGCTAGGCTGATATAGATAGGTAGGTTCTGAGACCGCAGGACAGAGGGGTGTATTGAGATAATTGCACAATTGTTTAAATTATCTTGCTCCCTCTTTCTATGAAGCTGCATATGTTTTCACTTTTACTCCCAAACTAGTATGATCAATACGAAAAAGTAAAAGGTAATAACTACATTTAGAAAATAAAGATCAGCCACTGTATCTATTGAATAACTTTAAACAGCTCATAACAGCTGTGTAGCAGCTATGAAGAAGTTTCATTTGTTAAGCAGCCTTCCTGTAATGGACCAATGTTAGCTTGAAGAAGAAATGAAATGTGTTATTTCTCATTAAATAAGTATGTACCGGGTAGTTTGGTATTTTACTCTTGATCCTAGAAAAAAGGGGAAATAAAGGAGATTAAGTCAGCAAATAATAGAAGAAATATTTAAGTTACAAGGTCTCTGTAGAATTCTTCCTTGCTCTTCATTTCACTTATAAATCATAGCATGCTGTTTTAGGCTGCAAATGTTCTTACTAAAGTATTGTGTAAGAAGACGTAAATGTTTTTGTTTAATTCTCAAAATTAAAAATTCAGTCCTTAAATTCTTTTAAAACTGATTGTATTAATTAATCTCAAAATAAAATCGGAATGAGTGTGCATTTGAAAAGAGCATCAGGAAAACGTAGAGGCATGCCATGCATTCTTTTTTGGTGTAGCTCTGCTTCTGGTCTACCACTGAAATGATAATTATTTACATGGGTTCTTGAGAAACTGCAAACCTGTCAGACCATTTTTGAGTTACATAGACAAATTTTATGTAGGCAAATGGTAAAATTGCGATAAGAAGACTATAGTGTTCAATCTTGATTTATTAGTGAGTCAGTATGCCCTTGTTTCAAACAGAATGATGATTCATCTGTTAACATTAATTTTTTTTCTTTATGATAACAGTAATGACATATTACATTAAAATAACTTTAAGGGCTTAAGATATTTTACTATAATGTTTAATCAGTTTGTACTTACTGTGTTTTGCAGAATACTCAAACAGTATGATCATCCTAATATTGTAAAACTTATAGGAGTTTGCACACAGCGGCAACCTATTTATATTGTTATGGAACTTGTTCCAGGTAATTTTTTTTTCCTTTTTTTTTTTTTTGCAGCATATTTTCATAGGGATTGTTTCCATAATGTAGAATGTATTGTTTTATATTTGTCTTAATCTGTATTCTTACGACTGATCTCAAAAGCCATTTGTGTTGTGAATCTTTGGAAATACTAGGTTTTCATAGATTCAGAGTGGAGTGTGATTTTGTAGCCATTCAAGACAACAGAATTTGCTGAAAGGTATTTCAGCTCTATCTTTGTTTTTCTTCTGACAAGATATTACATAGTACTTCCTTTAACAATGGAGTTATACAGTGGATGTTGAGATGCTTATATTTAAAGAAACTTCATAGCTGGATAGTATTTCAATTTTAATGACTCAGATTTGCATGAATGTTGGTAATATAAGAATTTTTTTCTTTACCAAACTATACTACTCAGTTTATAGGTTGCTCTTGATTTATTTTTGGATTCTTGAGTTCATGTTATTCAGCAATGGCTAGAGAATTTAAAATTGTTGGGATGATAGCAGTTTTGGGCAATTTTACCTCTGTTGATTTTCTTAGCAGCTGGAAAATGTGTGGGTTTGGTAGCCTCTAGTACTGCTTAATATGCAACACTGTATTTGTTTTACGTACCACTGGATTTGTCTTCAAAATTACACTGCAAGCTGTTTGCAGAACCATTTCATTCATAAGATCTAGATTGTTTATTATTCTTGAATACTGGTTTTAGTGCAAAAGCACTGATGAAATATCTGGCCTAATAGAATTTTCTGCCTTTTTTCAATTAGAATATTTTAGATTACTATATTTGTACATGTGATTAACTTTATTAAAATAGAGACTAATAGCAGTGTCCTGGGTTTTAAGGCATACTTTGGTAATCAGCTTCTCCAGACATCTCTGAAGACGGAAATAAATCCTGATCTTTTAACACCTTTATTGTTGTGGTTCAGGGTTTTCAGAGCCTAGCAGAAATTGTTTAAATATGCTAATACAATTCAAGGAGGAATTAGTAAAAATCTTTCTTTGATTGCCCTGCCTATTTTACAATCCAAGTCTATCCAAAAGGTCTTCACTCTCCTGGCTTTCAATTTGCAAGAAACTTCTTCAGACTTTTGCTGGTCTGTAAGTCCTCTGGCTAGCTTCTGTGCTGTCCTGCCCTCATGAATACTGGACTATTCAAGCTATCACACGTTTCCATCTTCTTTTAAACCTTGGCTAGCACACGATGAGACTGACCAAATCAGCTAGAAATGACAAGAATGCCAACTGTGAAGAAGCTGGCAGAGGAAAGGCGAAACTCAGTTCAGAGATGCAGTGATTCTAATGTTAATGGTTTTCTGTTTTCTAATGGCAGGTTTGGATTAGTTTACCTAAAATAATAATTATTAGTGCTATGACTTGGTATTTAATGCTGCCCTTTGGAGAACAGAATAGTGGTAGGCTTGTTGACTTGTACCCAACACTCAACTTTCTCAGTGTCTGCTTCGTCTGTGTTTTGTCTTAAATGTGTTTATGCTTGAAGGTATTTAAGCAGTTTAACTCTGATGTTTTATAAATAACTAGAAATGGCATGTCTTAGCTTATGTATGGCTGAGAAGGCATGTAATTAATAAATGTCTGACAGGTTTTTTTCCTGAGGAAAAAAGTAGAAGTAGATCCATAAAATGCAGAATTACTCCTGTATTTTCTGAGTTCTGTTTAATGTTTGCTTATTTTCTACTGTTTTTATATCTCAAATACATACAGGTTATACACTTTGTCTTTTGAGACTGCTGTGGTGTGGATCAGTTGTGGCTAATTCTGCTTTTCACTCCAGATTCAAATTCAAATTCTTAATTTGTTAAGGTATAAAAAATTTATTTTGAAACTTAGGATTCTGTGTAGAGAGTTGCTACTCTGTTAGTGATTCTGTCATAAACTGACTCTGCAGATAAATATTTTTCCTTTGTTGCAAATGTAAGTGGGATTAAAACCTATGCATCTGGATAAAGTCATCAGTGAAAACAACAGAGAAGGTGGCAGATGTGTATTTAAGCATCTCTGCATCCATTGTTACATACAAAAGTAACCCAGACATTGCTAACAGATAACAGAGAAATAAAGCGAGTTGTCAAAGACAATTATCCTTTGTAGGCAGATCCCTTTTCTTGGTGAGTGTGTTAGCATGACAAGTGACATATGCCCTCAAGTAAGAATCACATTGATAAAGAAATTTCAAGATGGGTGGTGTAGCAGAGATGAACTGAAATAATAAATAAGGTAGCAGAGCATGTTGCAGATACATAGCCAAAGTGAAAAAGTAGATGAGAAATTATGTATGTTAATGAAAAAGAACCATCATTTACTTACTGTTCACTTACTTATTGTTGTTCATACTGATCTCAGTGTGTATGTCCATGCAGTATCATAGAATCATAGAATGATTTGGGTTTAAAGGGACCTCTGCAGTGAGCAAGGACGTCTTTAACTAGATCAGGTTGCTCAGAGCCCCATCCATCCCGACCTTGAATGCTTACATGTTAATCCATCATAGATTACTCCAGTACAGAAAGACTTGGTTATCTGTTTTACAATCTACCACCTGTGAAGAAATGAGGAAATATCTTAATGTAATGTGTATTTGTATTGTATAGATTATTTTTAAGGGATGCATGTGTGGAAAAATGCATCCTATCTCCCTGCTGTTGGCTGAGTATTAGGGGCCAGGTCTCATCTTTTCTCAGTCTTATCAGGCAGAAACCTCTTTCTTCAGAAACCTCTACAGGTGGAAAGGGAAGGAACATCCTTTAAGCAGAATGTGACATCTTATTCTGCTGTTGGTTGGGATGAAGTTCCTCTAGTCCTTCTACCTTCTCAGACAACATCTAATGAAAAAACAATCCTTTAAATTGAGAAAGAAGGTGGCCTGAAATGACAGAACTTGTAGTTTCTTGTTACTGCAACCATATTTTTATGATGGTACCATTGATGATGACATGGACTTAGGATGCCTTATCCACTAGATTGAAAACACAGGAGTGAGAGTCTTAATGATACTTTAAAAATTAAGCCGTGCGTGATTCTTATATCAAGTTAAGAGAGTCCAGTAAACTGGTGAAAGATAGTTCCTTCTGAGGACTCAGAGATGATAACAAATATGTTATGTCTCAAACAAAGATGTGTTTTACAGTTGTCTAATAAAATATGCCCAGTGACCATCACAAGATAAGCTTCTTTCTTACATTTTAAAGAACGTATATCAGACAACAGGCATTTTAATATAGGAGAAAAGCCACTGGATTATTTTTTAAAGAGCTGAGTTCTCCTGTTTTCCAGGTAAGCAGCTGGTACTATTGCCTGAATAAAGAAGTATAATAAATAGTCTCTCTGAATACAGAAGAGCATATCTGCCAACTGTTTTCTATTCTTTGTGACACACATACTACAGATAAAAATCACAGTAAATTGTGGTGACTACCTACTAATAAGAAAACCCCAACTGGTATTCTGTAGAGCATTGTTTGGGAGATACATGCATCTAATCTGTGTAGGACAGTATTTTTTAATTATAT
>VZRW01008930.1:144360-182463 GCA_013398125.1 Aegotheles bennettii | reverse complement strand
ATTCTGTGAAAGTACAGCTCAGAGCTGGCACTCTGATTCTGCAACAGGTAAAATGATAGATAGAGAAAGAGAACCCAGATGTGATTTGTGTAATAAGCATAAGATCTTAGCCACAACATTTCTATGGAAGATAAATATTTGTCTTCACTAAATCATACAAACATTGTCCATTGCATGGTCCCCTGCATGGTGTAATCAGAGTCATTACCAGAAAATGAAAATATATTATCTTTGTTCACGACTCCTAAAATACAGGTAATTAATATCCAACACACACACAGAAAAAAAAAAAAAAAGATAATAATAAAAAATAATCAAGAACAGTTGCTATTTTGATATATTTTTTTTCCAGGAGCAAGAAGATAAATCTTAAATGTGTTTGCCCTCTTTATTTTTACAGTGATGAGCTAACGGACGTCTTTTGAGCTACCTTGATCCTGAGGCCACAGTGCAGGTTCAGCTCGTCTTATACTGTATGATGAATATGTATGTGGGATGTTTTTTATCTTATCTATTTTCTGTGACCTGAACACTTACTCCCCTTTTTGTCTGTTACAAGATTTATTTTACCTCTTCCCTCAAAGCAGTGAATTTGGAAGACCTCTTTGATGAGTGGTATTTTTCTGTGCATCCTTTATTTGAGCACTGGTCATCCAGGATCCAGAACCTCTCTGACTAACCAGGTTAGCAGAAGAACGCCACTGATAACACCATTAGTCTAGAGCTCCTCATTCACCTCTGAATCTATGAAGGACCCGGCTTCTTTTGCTTTTGGGATAAAAGCTCTCAGTAAGCAGGCTAAAACATGGTTTCAAAGAACTGTGCTAATATGAACTAATTTATTGTGCCTGAGTTTGGTAATGGGCAGCTAGTATTGGTATCTCCACTGCATAGGACAGGGAAACCAGGTAAGTAATATTTCCTCCTTATTTTAAGACTTAAGGCCATACAACCTCTCAAAACAGTGAAGCAAAATAGCAAAGTGCAGAATTACATTTGCTCTGGGAACCATGGTCAACAAGTAAATTGTTGCCAATGCTAACAACTGTATTTTTTCCCTGCCCTTGCTAGTGCAGGTGTGCTGTCTTTTATTGAAGTTCACCGTTGTTAGGCAGTCCAGGCAACATTTAGGCAACATCTGCAAGGCAATTCAACATTGAAACACCCAACTATTGGTGTATCGAGCATGTGTATGGTTCCTACAAATGCAGCTTGCAGAAAGTGGTAGTTCTGGGATTAACAGCACAGCACAGGGCAGTGATCACTTGCAGTGATAAGGCACTGCGTGCTTCCAGGGGAGTATCTGGCGGGTTGGAGGCAGAACTCACCACTGCTTTCCAACAGAGACAACTTATTTGTGAACATGTTCAAACGTACCCAGTCTGTCCTTTCTGTTGTACAATTACTGTTTACCTCACTGAGTTACATTCTCTTTAATAGGCAGTATCATTATAATGGCTCCTTTTCATCTACAGTGAAAGACAGCAAGAAACAATTACCTGTTGTTTTTATTAGGATCAGCCCAGCTCTGAGACAGCAGCAACAAGCTATTGTTATGTTCTCTGACAGTTGTATCTATATACTGGCATATGGAACATTTTCCCTGCATTGATATTTTTCTGTTTAAGTGTTGTGGTTTCCTTTTTAGCTTATTAACAACAGGAATAACAATAATAATAGTAATAGCGGTAGCAGCAGCAACAGTAGTAGTAGTAGTAATAATAATAATAATAATGCTATCCATGTCAACATCTGCAATTTCAGTAAAAAACTCACCCTTATGGATGAGGAAAAGAACACCCCTGACCCTGAAACTCCTAGGAATCTATGTGTTTGTCCTTATATCTTAAGAGGCAGGGAAATCTATTAATTAAGTGGTTAAATGGTATTGTTTCAAGCACAAAGTTTTTTTAGAAAGAGCAAAACCCACCTAAAATCAACAATCTACTTCATCACAGAACATTCTACTTATTAGAAATTCTTTCTTTTAAAAAGGACACAGAATAAGCTAGGCATATATTTTTTTATGAGATAAAACACAACCCCTTTGACAGAATCACTGGGATGTCCATTTCTAATGTGAGATATTACTGGATCTTACTCTCTCCAGTTGCATGATTTTTTTCCACTGTTCTCTCGTTACTTCTCCCTCTTTCCACTGCCAACTGCCTATTGTCTAGACTGTAGGATCTTACAGCAGAAATTTTCAGTTTTGTATTTTATATCACCTAAAAAAATTCCTAATGGAGCTGCAAATATAAGACTAGTGAAAACAGATCTGTTCTTCTTAGCTATACTTCCTGCCCTCCCTGGAAATAATCGAAGTATCTCCAAGGAGCTGTTCATGAGCAACTGAAAAACAGGGGCATAAAAGAGAAGTTTTCTGTACCTGGAGGCTAGAATCAAGCAAAATTTTGGGTGTTATCTGAGAAATAAAGCTTGGGTTTGAGAAGGCTCATTTGGCAGGAGGAGACATATCTTGTGGAAGAGAGTTGATGCAGTCTAACATGACAAAAAGAGAGAGAAACAGTATTTTTATACTAAGGAGGGTAACAGGGTTTTTTTAATTTGTCAGGTGCAGATCTCAATGTCTCAAGGTAGACAACGTAAAGTAACATAACATACAAAATTCTTCTTCTTATACTGGAAGAACAAGGGGTCTCCTTTGGGACTCAGCTCTTTAGGCAAAAATACACTGCCCATTATGGATCTTCCTTCAGAAAAATGCAGTGGAAGTCGCATGTAGGTGTGTATGGTGTTTTCACTGGTTGCAAGACCAGAATTTGTTGATTAATGTAGTATATAATATTTTTTTCATTTAATTATTTTGGATTTACAGTTCTCAATAGGATATAGGTGGCAGTAGCAGCTGAGAAATAATTCAGTGATTATGTCACCCTCAGAAGATGGCACTTCTCCATGGTGAAATATTTTTATGAAAAAAAATTGTTTATTGTTCATATTTCAGCATACGTCTGAATATTAAAAAGCATCACTTGGATTTGTTTTTTAAAAAGAGTTCACACTTCAAGATTAAATATGGTGACAACTCAATAGAAATTTAAAATGAGATTTACATATTCAATATTATTTATATTTGAAATAAAATTTAAATAAATAATTCCAGACTTATTTAATAATGGTTTCAGAGGGGCAAATGTATGCATTGAGGGATCCTTGGATAAAATCATTGTGGGATCTCTCTCTATATATGTACACACACGTGTATACCTTCAGTTGTCTGCATGAGGAAGGATGGGTTCTTTTTATTTCTAATAGTAAATGTATACTTTTCTTAGTTTTGAATTGCTCCTGACTTTTCAGTAGAGGTTTCTGAGGTTGGACCTTGCCTGACATTCCCTTGTGAATCTCATAAAATTGAAAAATGTCCATGAGAAAGCAGTGCAGACAGTATGAACTTTATACTTAAGGTGAAAGGAAGAAGCAGTGAAGATGCAGTGACCAGTAACTGGACTGTGTTTGCAGCTTTAGTGGGGAACTTGCACTCTGACTCTTATGAACCAGTTGCTCTCCCTGCTTGTAAATGCCATTAGATGTGCTAGAGTTTTTAAAATTAATTTTCTTTGTGCTATATTCACTCCTTCTAAAAACCTACTGTTTTATACTTCAGATACTGTAACAGCTTGGGTCAGTGAAGGAAAGAGATTAAAATTTTGTCTTAACTACAATGCTGCTACATCTGGCAGTGAGGTCTTCCCTACTGATCTTATTAGTCAGCTCAGAAAGCTCTAAGGAAGTCCATGCTTATCCAGTAGGATGATCCCACTCATTGGAACAGCTAAGTATTTGGATTCCTTTAGATTGCCTACTGCTCATCTCTCATGGAATTCACAGAAATAAGAGGAGTAAAAAAAACAAACAATAAAATAAAAAAAATAAGTTCTGTAGAAGCACTCATTGTAGTGTCCAGGCTAAAATAGTGCTTAATTGTATCTAATAAACACTAGCCCTTTTCTTGCTCCTAGCTAAATACAAAGAGTACAGCCTCCCACAGTGAGTGAAGAATCTGAGCAATAGTTTACTGAAGAGGAAAGTGGTTTCCACATCTGAGATATCACCTTTGCTTTTGTTTCTCTCCCTGTGGTAAATCTGAAAGTATGACAATAAATAGAGCTTTGCAACCTACTTCTCACTCTATGTTAGCAGGTGTTTTTAAAATGCTGAAATATAAGCAGGTTCCGAATTACTAGATCCTGAATATTACTAGGTCTCAAATTCAGCCCTCATAAAAAAAATACTTCAACCAGCCATAAGTTCTGCTGAAGAAGCACAGCCCCCAGCAGCATATCCTTGATGGACAAACTGCCACTGGTAGTGGTGGGTGGGTACAAACCCTCCCAGGGAAGAATGATACTGCTCAGACCCCCAGAGCAGCCTCAGTTTGGAAACTGATGTTTCCAGCTATGATACACTTACTATCTGTGCTGCAAAGCCCATCTTAGCAGTACTTGAGAAAACGGTATCAACAGCCATCCTCTGACTGGTTGACCCTCACTGTACATCTCACATCAGTCCAGCAAACTTTGCCTTTGCACACACAGATCTGAGGCAGTCAGGAGGTTTCTAGGACTCAGAAATTGTGGTCATGACTAGGTCTAGAAAAACTTTTGTGGTCCCTTACCTAGAAGAAATGTGCTTAGTTTCAGGGAGCTAGAGGGGTCTTATCCAGTCTCTGCTTTACTTAAATAGATGTGCTAGCAGAAACTTCCATGCCACCTCCTGAGAAAACAACAGGAGGAAGTTTGGAAAGGGACTGTTGGTTAAAAGGAATAAAGAAGTTATATGCACCTCCTGTGCCTGCCTAATTACTCATGACATGAACACACAGAGCTGTGACTAGGATACACCAGAGCAAACTGTTCTATAAATTTACAGCAGTTTCTTGTGAATTCCAGAAAATGCATCAATACCTACACAAAATGCAAAGTTTCAGTGGCTTCTAGGCAACTCTCTGTTGAGTAAACTTACACAAGGTCTGTAATAGACAATAAAACCATTCACTTAAAAAAAGTTTTAATTCCTTCTAAGTTGTTGGATACTTATCTCCCAAGGGATTAATTTGTTTGAGGCAGATACTGAATGTTCCCAAGGCCTCATGGAGGATTCTCTGCTGAATGAGGATAAAGCTTCTGAAGCTTGTATCAAAGTGGAGATCAATTTAAGTAGCTGTGCATCTGAGGAAACACGTTGGGTCATTTTCTTCTAGCTTTGAAAACAGAATCAGAAATTAAAAGAAGATCAAGCAATTTTATTATCAAGGAATGAACATAAATCTATGGAGCTTGATTTCGCTGCCAATGCATTTTAAAGCAATTATTCTCAGTTAGTGCTGATATAAGTGAAAGGAGAATCATGGCCTTTGGTCTAAGAAGAGAAGATTGTAATAAGTGCTGTATGCTTGCCATACAAAATACTTTATGTAAGTTCAAACAAATTCCTAAGATACATTTGGTACCATTTTAGATTCTTCTTAATTTTATCCACTGTTACTTCAGTTTGCAAAAACAGTTTTGCCAAACCCGAACATCTTATGGAGGCTCATGAAAATAATAACTAACATGAAGGCTTGTACAATGAAATTTTATATTTACCCTTTCAAAAATTCTTTCACTTTGCATCTTCATAAAAGTTCAATTCCTTCAAACAAGAAAGACAAACAACACTCTATATTTGAAGTGACTACAAACCACAAATAAAGGAGAACAGATGTTCAAGCATTTAATAAAAAATGAAAATGTATGTATTGCTGAAAGATGAACACATTCTGATAACATCTTCAGATGATATCAAGTAGGGATAGTTCTGTGTGTTGGTGCCATGAAATAGAAGACAAACTCTTTCTTGCACTTGCTACCATATCATTAATTTCGATATGGAGAGGGAAACAGGCTCCACAGTGCAGAAAGTCATTTGCAAGAGAGGTGATTCCTGCCCACATTCAAAACATACCCAAAAATGAGTATTCTGTTCTTAAAAGAAGAGAGAAGAAAAAAAGAATTGATTTGCTAAAAAATAATTAAAAATAATAGGATTTTTTTTTCCTTCCTGAACATCCCCCCCCCCCCCTTTTTTTTTTTGTTTTACAGATAAGCAAAAAATTTACCATACTGCAATAATATGACAAAATGGTAACAACCTCTCATGAATTTGTGGTCAGGGGGTCAAATCCTGGGCCTGTTAATGTGAATTGCAAAAGTGTCATTGATTTATATAGGGCCAGGTTCTCATCCATACTCATGGAATAGACACTTGATCATTTTTTAGTTTTGCAGCAGGATTACTTTCAGTTTTCTTTCCAAAAACAGGAAATAAATAATTTTTTTTCAAACCATGATGTGTTCACTCATATTCTTATTCCTTTGTTTTGCATAAATAGTTTGGAACATAACAAAAACAACCTCTTTATTTACAATCCCACAGAGTGTTGTTCATACCAGAAGGACTTAAAATTTATACAACCTTTTCAGCAAATATCACCATGTTTAGTCTTCTCTGTTTAGAATATTGTTGCAAACTTTGCCATGGAATTTGACTCACGTTTTCAAAGCAAGAAAACTAGTTGAATACATTATTTTGAAAAAAAACCCACAACAATATGCCAGACTTTTAAGTGTTTGTTTTGTTGGGTTTTTTTCAGTCCTACTTGAGATTTCTAAAGAAACTTTCCCTAGAAAATATTATTGTAAAACAAAGTATACTATGAGAAATATTTATTCAAAAGTATTTATTCTACAGATGTTACTCTGGGTCTGTCTGGGAAGCAAACTGCAAATGTCTTAGTCACAGCTCTCATCAAGTAGTTTCTATCAGTAAATTTCAACATATGGCAGCTCCACACATAGTTGGCTTTATTTACATATTGCTTGTTGCTCATAGGGGGTGAGTAGTTAAGTCACATGAAAAGGTTTCTGCTCCCTGACTGAATCAGTGAACACTTTACAATTGGCAAATAATGTGCAATAAATAGGAAATGGGAGAGTAAACCCTTTTGTTTGCACAAAACGATCCTAGTTTTCATGTTTGGATGGGTATTTAAGTGATGCACAGCTAGACCTCGAGCACCCATGTGTAACACATGAAAGACAAGAGAAGCAAGCATGACTGAACTAAGAAACATCTAATACATAAAATAATTTGATTGCTGTTTAAACAGCCTGCAACCAGTTGCAATATAGAGCTATGCAGACTAACAAAAAGGAGTTAAGAGCCCTAGAAACACCCTCCCTTCTTGTACCTGCTGGAACATACCTGGGGTCACTGAAGCATGTCTTTTTCACAAATGTCAGTTTTCCCTGGGAAAGTGGGGTTGATGCCACTGTTGGTAGTGAACAGAAACACATGGTTACTTTAAAGAAGTACAGTGTAAAAGACAAGCCTTTGAGAATTGCTTTTGAGAGGCCCAGGAGAACGCTGTGGAAGAGCATAATGTTAAATAATGTCCATGGCAGAGAAGTCACATGTGAGAAGGAGTATCTCAGTGTTGCTAGAATCACGTGCTGTTGAATAGCTGATGAAGGGCACTGAGACCATAGGATTGCCATCCTGTAATAATTTTACATCTCAGTTGAGAGTTAAGAAGCAATAACAGTTCAAGTAGGAGCCTGAGTCGAAATCCTAGATCTACACATCTGTCAGCCTGAGGTAAATTTGGTTCTAGAGCCAAATGTTGCTGCCTGGGCTCAGTGCCAGTGATCTAGTGTAGTGACTCATTAGTAGTATGTCCAGGGTAAATGAAGGCTCTCTAGAGTTGTGAGCATATTGATTGAAAGCCCACTAGTGTCAATGGAAATATTCCCTCCCAAGAGTTTTAAATCAGGCTGCTAAAACTGGATTCCTGGGGATATTATTAAAACTCCATTCTACTTCTTAGGCCCCTGCAGAAATATAACCATCTGTCTACTTGATGAAGCACAGAGATTTCTGATAGAAATATTTAATCTGATATCAACTGTGCCAATTTCTATCTATTTAAGTTCTAGTAGCCTCGTAATTACAAGCCAATATGGTATAAACTTAGTTATGTTCTTGCAAGTATCTCATACACATCAGTGATTCCGTAATGCCTTCTGCTCACACTTTGTATTCCTTTATTTAAAAAGATACATTTAAACCTGCCTCTGTTATTAAAGAGGTTGAAGCAAGTATCCACAGCATCAGAAAGGCAGGAAGTATTTGCAGAAAGAACTTCACCTTTGCTATTTCTATGTGGTATGTAAAAGACACATCCATAACATCATCTTCTAACAAGTAAATAACTCAACAGAAAAAGTGTTTAAGAGAAAATTGTTAAGAATTAATTGTATGCCTCAGAGACCTCAGGTTCCAGATGCAGGCATAATGACATTGAAAGTTGAATTTATAGAAGCAAATAATTAAATATGCAAATTATTATTTTAAAAACTGATAAATGCAAATTCCAACAGCAGCAAAACATGGGAAAAATAGTATTTGTCTCTTCTTTGCAGTCTTCTCTTCTTTACTGGAATGGTTGCAAATAAATTAACACAATACTTTGAGGGATACATTTATTGCTGGAGTGATGCTAGGTCCTTTGATGAAGTTTGTAGATCAAAGGAATTATCTGCAAATGTGCAACAGAATGTTAAAGTATGTAAAAAATATAGAAATGTAGGAAATGAAGATAAGAGAAGGAGTGAAGAAGGGCACAAGCCTATCAGTTCTTTCTGACTAGTTTGCATATTTAGTCCTATTGAAAAGATTACATTTATGCAAACCAAAGGAATGTTCTTGAGCCTGTGTTTCTAGGGAAAGCAAAGTATGAAGGAAAAGAGAATTTTTAATCAAATGTTGTAACTGCATCATGTAATGGCTACCACTATTTGTCCAGATCTGGTTCCCTAAAAAAAGTCACTTTTGCATATCTGTTCTTTAGCACATTCTGACTATATTAGCTGTAGCTTGTTACTAGACACAGAATTGTGCCATTTTCTAAGTTTGGTATTTCTTGGAAAATGTAAAAAATATGGCAGGGTATATTTTGTTGTTTTCTAGGTTCCAATAAATATCCCAGTTTGGAAGTGGAAAAAAACCCATAATTTTCAAAGGTATAAAATATGTCATAAAAACCTGAATGTTGAGAAGAGATTAAAATTACTTTTAATTTCAAAATTTTAAGTTAACTACTGTTTAAAAAAGGGCATCAAGGTGAAAAACATTTCTAAAAACATATTTTGCTAGAGTTAACACTTTTCTTTTTTTTATTTATCTCTTACTTGTTTTCAGATTACCACTGTTTTTTTTTTTTCCAAGTTTGAGATAGAAGGCAATTTGAAATAAAATCTTTATAAAGATGGGATACTTGTTTCCTCTGTGATCAAAACCAAATGTCCATTGTATCTAACAATATACTTAATCAAAAATTTAATCCAAGTTATTAAATGAAAAAGTTAAGTGTGAAATATTACCATGTTTTTAATCAATGGATCGTATTAAGGTTCAGGCCCTGACATTTGTATTTATATATGCATGTTTCTTTAAAGGCTACTCATAAAGGCTGACATAGCAATAACTTTTTTTAATAAAATACCTTGGAAACATTACCAAAATGTGATGCATCCACTAGCAATGATAATAAGCAATGTATTGACTTGTATGACTTCATAACAATTACCCTTTAGTAAATTTGTTAATAGTTTATTAATTACACTGTAACAGAATGGGATCTTAATGGAAAAATGCAACCAGTGAAATATTCAAACTACAAATTGAATGAGAGCATAAAATAAGACAAATCCTGAGACAGTATGAATTAGTCATAATCCATTTAAGTCAGGAGAGGTGGACCAGCTAATGCCAGCTGATTATGTAGTTCTACAAACTTAAGTTGGTTGTCCTCTCATTAACTATAAAACAGCTAGTGATCTTAATGCACTGAACTGTACAATGCCTTTGCACAGTGAAAAACACATTATTCTTCTGGTATCACAAACGAATTTGGAGGTGTGAAGAGGTTAAGTGATTTGCAAAGGTCATAGAACAGATAAGTGGCAGAGCCAGGAATAGATCTGGTATGTCATGACTCCTGTGCAGTAACCACAGAACCATCTGGCTTGTCAGAATAAATTCACATTTAATTATGTGGTGTTTTAAGGGCAAACAAAAATGTCAGCATAGGTTAAATGTCATCTAATAATTTGTCCTCACAGCAGTTCATCTGTAACAAGCCATTGTGTAACCCTATTTTTTATTTGTTGCATCACAACTTCTGCTACATGATTGTTAAAAAATCCACCATCTTTGTCCTCAAATGCAAATTCAGTAGACGTAGTGCTGATTAGGCTGTGCTTTGTTTGGAGGTATAAACAGGACATTTTATTGACTTTTTTCAAGCAACACTGAATGCAAATACCAGATCACTTTCCCTTACTGCTCTTTCATTCATTAAATGTTTTACCCAACTGGGAAAGGAAACCCACGTGATTTTGTTGAAGGCAATTCTCCTAAACTGAAATTCAGTTGGGGCCCTCCTGTAGCAGCAGTCCAGCACTGACTGGAGCAAGGAGATCTGCTACCTGTAGCAAATGGACAGCTCAGCCAGATCTGGATCCAGTACTGGCCAAGACACTGGGATGTCTCTCACTTATCTTGACTGAGTTTGTATTTGACTTACAAATCCTAAATTCCTTAATATCAGTATTCATTTCCCCTTGGTTTCCCTACCTGCTGCCTTCTCTCATGCTGCTCTCTGGCAGCTGTTAGATACAACTAGTGGTGCTGTTTTTTCCACTCCTTGGCTGAGGACCCAACTTTCATAGTGGGATAATCTTAACCTTCTTTACATTAAGACAATAAATCTCAGAGCATGGTTTGCTCAGATATTCTCTTTGGCTGCAATTTGGCCTTTTTACCCTTTATTCCTATACTGTCCTCTCTATAAATGTTACCTTGATGAGATATATATGGGTTTTTTTTTTTTAGTTTCCCCAAGCATCTCAAACCATCTCATTTACCTGCAGATCATAAAAGTGTCCATAAAATATTTTGCAATATTAACAGCACAAGAAAGACAGTACATAAAAATAACAGAACAGAGCTTCAGACATGGTAATTCACTTACAGTAACCCTAACTTGTAGTAACCCTTATAACTTGCCCCAGCTGAGGACATGACTTATAACCTACGATAACAACTGGCCTCTAGACTTAAGGTGACCTTACTCTCTTTTTATTGTGAAACTTTGAGGAAAGCTGTACATCATTTTTCAGGGAAGGGAGAGAACTGCAGACTCTTTTGTTTAGAGTAGCCATCATTACTTATGCCAATCAGATCCTGCTCCAGCAATAATTACCAGAGAGTATGAGAATGTACCCATAATCATAAAGTAAATTAAACATATAAATAAGTTTCATGCAGGTAATTGCCAGCAATTTTTTTTTCAAAAAAGAGAGAGAGAGTGCATGAGAGAGAAACAGAAAGACAAAATGAAAATGAAGACTTAAAATGAGAATTTGATGAAAGACTTTGAAGATCTTCTGTCCTAATTGATGACTTACATTCATATTTATGCAATTTGTGAAGAAAGTATTGGAAGGGAAATGAAAAGAATAAATTTAAGATAGATTTTTAAATTATTCTGCCTGACTGCTTTTGCTGTTGCTTTATAATTATCCAGTTGGGTTGTTCCACTGTCCAGGAGGACAAGTTTAATTCCCACCTGGCACCTTCTCTCCTTCTGTAAGACCCTTTGCCAACCCTTATTAAAGGCCTGGCACTGCTGTGGGCAACAATGTGACTGTAAAGTTTTTGACCAGCACTCGGGACATGAAACCTGCCTGGTGACTATTGTGTGCTGGAGGCACTGGCACCTCACCCTGTTCCCCAAACAAGACCTTCAGGAAGGAGGAAAAGACTTGTACTCCTCATCTTTCCTTAGTGCTGCTCAACCTGATAGCTAATTCACATTAGGTCTGTGATGCTGGCATATCTGCAAGTTAACAAATCTTACTGTCAGAGCCTCCTGCTGCTTTCTTATTTCTCTGTGCCCAGGAATGTGACTATGCACTTTGATTGCCCAAGGCCATAAACCCATGAGAACTACATTAAATTATTTTTCCCATTTTTCTTTGGTGACCTCTGTTTCAAAGTTTTGTCCTTTCTTTGAGGTTTCCTGGATAGGAACATTTTACTATGTGAAGTAATCAGATAGGAGTTGCATACTCTGGACTCTGATAAAACACATTTCTGGAGCATGTGATGGGCTGTAGCAGTCCAAAGAGTAGAATAGCAAGAAAGTAAGAATGAACTAAATTCTCTAGAATAGAATCAGAGAATCAATCATAGAATCACAGAATCATAGAATAGTAAAATGGTAGAATTGTAGAATTATAGAATAGTTTGGGTTAGAAGGAATCTTTAAAGGTCATCTGGTCCACTTGCAGTGAGCAGGGACATCTTCACTTAGATCAGGTTGCTCAGGTACTGCACTGGGTCAGGGAAATCCCAAACACTGAGTGGAGAATGAATTGAGGGTAGCTCTGAGGAGAAAGACTTTAGGGTGTTGGCTGATGATAAGATCAACATGAGTCAGTAGTGTGCATTCGAAGCCCAGAAAATAAATGGCATCCTGGGCTGCATCAAAAAAGGTGTGACCAGCAGGTTGAGGGAAGTGATTCTCCCCCTCTACTCCACTCTCTTGAGACCCCACCTGGAGTACTGTGTCCAGTTCTGGAGTCCCTGATGTAAGAAGGACATGGAGCTGTTGGAGCAAGTCCAGAGGAGGCCACAAAGATGATCCCCAGAGGGCTGGAGCACCTCTCTTATGAAGACAGGCTGAGAGAGTTTGGGTTGTTCATCCTGGAGAAGAGAAGGCTCCGGGGAGAACTTAGAGCAGCCTTCCAGTACCTGAATGGGCTATAGGAAAGCTGGAGAGGGACTTTTTATTAGGGCGTGTAGTGATAGAACAAGGGGGAAGGGGTTTAAACTAAAGGAAGGTAGGTTTAGATCGAATATTAGGAAGAAGTTCTTTACTCTGAGGGTGGTAGGACACAGGAACAGGTTGCCCAGAGAAGTTGTGGATGTCGTCTAGTGGAAGGTGTCCCTGCCCATGGCAGGGGGATTGGAACTAGATGATCTTTAAGGTACCTTCCAACCCAAACCAGTCTATGATTCTATGTTCTGATGGACTGTGTCAAAGACCTTACAGAAATCTAGATAAATGACATTCGTAGCCCTTCTTTTGTCCACTAATGTAGTCACTCCATTATAGAAGGCCACCAGGTTGGTCAGGCAGAACTGGACCTTGATGAATCCATGCTAGCTGTCTTGAATCACCTCCCTGTCCTCCATGTGCCTTATCATGGCTTCTAGGAGGAACTGTTCCATGATCTTCCCAGGCACAGAGTTGAGACTGACAGGTCGGTAGTTCCCAGGGTCCTTCTTTCTACCCTGTTTAAAAACGGCTGCAATGTTTCCCTTTATCCTTTGCCTTGGCCTTCCTCACCCTATCCCTGTGCAACCGAACAGGATAACTGTCCCTGTTTCCTAGATATGGAGTCATTGAAACTTGCATTCTTCATGATTGAGTTGAAATCAGATAATGTATAAGTGTGTAGGTAGGTGTATGGGTGCTTGTCTATATTTTGAGAAGTGATTTCTCATAGGGGGATAATGAAGGAAAGAAAAAAAAAGAAAGAAAAGAAAATGAGAGAAAAGAAATGGCTATAGAACAAGTTCATCTTAACAGTCTCTCAATAATGAAATGCAACTTTATTTTTCATAACTCCTTTCATGTGAACTAGATCTTAAAATGCTTTACAAGTTCAAACAATACAAGACCATGGATATTATAGTGTATAAATTACAGACAAACAGTGGCAGAGAGATGATGCCTAGAGAATACATTATACAGAGATAAAGACCTATAACAGAGAGAAGAGAGAAAGAAATTAAGAGGTGCAGGCAAGGGAATGAAGAGATGTTTGCAGAGGAGATAACAACACAAGGTCTGGAAGTGCACCAACAAGGCAAGCATTTTGCAGCCAGTGCCTGAGACAAATGAGAGGCTCTGGCATTTCTCTGGAAACAGAAGGGATATGAACTGGTGTTTTTGGTATGACAAGTACAAGACAGTGGACAGCATTTTGCTTGCTGCCAAGAAGCAGAAAAGCCGGGGGGAGGCTGTATAATTAAATGAAAACAACTTGAAATCCTATGGGTGGGAAGGTAGGGGGGGAGGGGGAAGGGGCAACCAAAAGGTCTACCTTCAGACATGACTTATTTGCTAAGTCCAGGTACTGTTTGTATAGGGATAGATCCAAACGACAATAAATACCCCTCAGATCCTTAACGCCACTCATCTGGTGTGGCTTTTCAAATTCCCTTGCTATGCTCACTGTGTCCCTGCCCTAACCCTCTTAGTAGTTTCCATGTTATTGTGTGCTACCTAGCAGACAATAAACAGATATTCTGGACATTTTGTGTTTTAGAAATTACTCCATTTTAGCATTTGGACTTTTAAGAGCAACACATGTTGCATATAAAAATCTAACTGTTGGACTTACACATGGGAATCTAACATGGGACTTGCACTCACGAATATGACTGATATCCTCAAGCTGATTTATTCAACATTTGGTTCTGCTCACATAAAACCAGGGGATCTTAGAAGTTATGCAGGTTCATTTTCTGACCCATAAACCCTCACCTTACTACTTGTGACCATTAAAATTATTTTTTTCTTCTAACACTGACTTTTGCATATTTGATTTGACCTTGGTTCTATCCTGATGTGTTTATGTTTGAACACTGAAGAATATTTTAGTCCTGTGATCAGAGGGTTATCACATGGTGTACCACAGAGCCTGAGACCTCATGAGATTAAGAAGAGCTTAAAAATGAATTTATTTACCTAAGTAAATACTTAGAGTAATGGAATGATTTCTCCAAGAGCTGGTCTGGGGTCCAGTCTGGTGCTCACTAAGCCTATAAAAGTCATTACTATGAAGCCATCAGACTTTAAATTAAGCCTCTGATTTTGATCAAAGATGAAAATTCTACTAAGACTTAGGAAATTGAACATCCCAAATTTTTATACAGAACCACCACCCCAGCCTAACCCATCAACGTATTTGTTTTTCTCCAGAGGTTTCAGAGATCACTCATGTGTTCTTCTCAGACTGATGTAAATGTAAGACAAGGAATCGTGCCAAAATGTGCTGCAAGCAGATGAAAGTGAACAAAAGGAGCTGAATTCCAACTGATCTGCAGAACCTCCCCAAGGCATTAGGTACACATAATCTGCACCAAAATGCTTCTTTGTTTTGTCAGAGTGTTCAGCTTTAATTAGACTTCAGCTGTAATGGTAAAACAGTAATTGCTAGGCCATCTATTTGTCAAGTGATTTTGCTTACAAGAGTAGTTATACTCTGGTAAAATTAATTTCCAAAGCAAGATCCAAAATGTGGTATTTTCTTGAGGATCTAGCTCCCTATTTTCCTCCCTCCTCCACTCATGTTGCAATTATCCATTTTGTGGACAATTAGTTTTGTTTCCCAACAATGTGTAAGCTACATGCAGCATGTTACTGACTGACTTGTAATGTATTGAGGACAGTAGTGACACCACAGTTGATTTCATCTAACAAAGAGAAGAAAGAATATCAGTGTAACAGCTTAGGCAATTTTTCCGCTATTTTTAAAGCAAACTTGATAGAGTGGGTATCTGCTGCAGTATTCATGCATGTACAGGGTTATGTTTCGGGTCATATACAGGTGCAAAAGTATCTACCAGGAAGATGTCAGGGAATTTTACCTTGCAAAATAACAACTGCATTTGAATTGCTTTTCTTTTAAATGACCTGAATGTGCATCTCAGGATATATATTTTAATTATCCTGCTCATATGAAATAACTAAACACAAAAATAACAATTAACTCCAATTCCCATACCTACAGGCAGCAATCTGTCAAGAGCTATGAGTTTTGCAGTGTTTCTTAAATACCGTTTGGCTTGGATTGTGGCAGTCAATGGGAAAAACAAATGGAATAAAGTGATTCCCAGAAGATTTTTGGCCACCACCTCCGAGGTCTTAGACCAACAACATCTCCGATTAAGATATGGACGTCTTCTAATAACTAGCGTCAACATGAGTGATAGCAACATCTTAAATTACGTTTGTCTTTGAATGAATTAAATCACCATTTTCAGAAGGGAAAGCTGTTATGGTTGGTAACCATAAAAAAATTAAAAAAAGAAAGCTTTTATGATGGGTAACTAGATTTAGCACATATAAGCTAGCTAACCTGTGTGCCTGGTATAGCACTAAAAGGTTTTCAGGTATTGTCCTGTATACAGAAGAGAATACCTGGAGCTTTTGGATATCTAGTTTCCACTAATTAATGCAGCTGGGAGTAATAAATTGCCAGCTAAGAGCATACTCAGAGAACATACAGAATTGTTTTGTTCCAATTTTTCTAGCTTGATCACAATATGTTTAGGAAGAATATAAAACTTCCTTCCTTGTGAATGTTACATTACAATGACAGCCCAGCAAATGCCAATGAATGGCTTAAAGTTCACTTAGATTCTTAAAGTAGGATGCAAACAAGACTTAAGTGATGAATATGCTATTTCTTAGGGATTACTAGTTTTCTAGGAGCATATATTAAATATTCTGAGGTTAGTCTTCTCAGAATTACTTCCAGAAAAGGAAACAGAGCATAACAGTGGTGAAAATGCATGGAATTGCTGCTAAGCAGAACAGTTGGACACACTGGAGAAGGACTGGGAGGATGTACAGAATACTGAGCAAATCACAATGTTGCTCTCAGTGTTCCCATTGGATGTCTATACCCCCTGGGGATAAGGAAACTGCTCTGATATCTACAATTCTTTGGAAAGCACTTGATAAAAAAATGAATGTTATCACAAATGGTGAAAGATTAATTTTGGGAAAAAAAGCTGCAGACTGAATAGAAAAACATAAGTTACTTGGCAAGTATTTGCAGCATTTTCAGTCAAGCTCTTCAAGCACATCTGTACAAGAAATTGGTTTATTTTCAAGAAGATTGTCAGAAATGAAAGTGTCACAGATACTCAAGGAGATGTTGCCCAATACCTCTGGGCCAAAGTAACTGTATGCTGCGGCCAAAAAGAGAAAGTTCTACTCCAGCTCCTGCATTGTACTGACTCTCTGTCCCTCCCCCTCCATTACTTACTTGATGGAAACTTGACATTTTTAGACCCCACTGTGAGCTACCTCAACTCATTAGATGAGCAAAAAAACCCAAAACCTTGCAAACTAACAAACAAGCAAAACTCTTGAGCCTGGAGAGTTTTCTGCAGGATTAGTGGGTTGAATCAGATCAGGAAAAAATCTAGCAAAGATGCAAAAGCAGAGATATGACCATGTATTCATGAATATGGAGAGGGAGGAAGAAATAATTGCTTTCTACTTTTATGGAGGCTGAATTTTAATTCAGTTCTTTATCATGTGCCTCAATCCTTATTCACATGCCACACTGAAAAAAACTAGGCTTGGTGGTCATGTAGTTGCAATTTTGAAAATCCTTCACAGACACAGGCAAAAGGATTGATGCTAGCAGATATGAATATCTTCTTTGGACCAATCTGCAATGAAGTTCTTATAACCATTTATCAGCTCTGTAACTATTTTTTGCCTGATAAGTGTATCCTGTCTGGGTCATCAAAAGTAGACCATAAAAACCTGAAAATGAAGAACAGGGAGTAAGGCTTGTTTGCAGGCGAAAGAAGTACCTCTATGTCATCTATAGTCTCCATGGGAGCAGGATGACTCAGAAGTGACACATTTTTGACTGAAGAATAGAACACTTACATTATTTATGGTGGAGATATTACAATCATCAAACTACAGTTAATCCAAGCCAGTCCATGTTACCATCCTTACCTGAATAGGATCCATCTGTGAGGAACCTGACTGACTGAATCATCTTCAGCAACACGAGCTCTCACAATACTTCAGGGAAATGATGAGTCTGTGGAAAAGGCAGCTTGAGGGAGCACAAGGAATTCCAGCTCCAGTCCTACATTCATGTCCATTAAAAGCAAATATTCAACCTTAAAAACGTAAATGAAGATAAGAAAGGAGACCAAACAAAAGCGGTAATATCAACAGCTTCCCATAACCCTTTATAGCTCTCTGGCATGATTACATGCTATTTACTTCCACTTCTTGCAGCTCTGTTATTGTATTCTGCCACAGGGAAAAAAAACCCCAAAATTCTTTAATTATCCTTCTATGCTTTTTGCCAGCCAGGCCCTGTGCCTGGATTGAAATCAATGTTAATGGCTTTTGAAACTCCAGTATAGATATATTTTTTAATTGATGTCTCCTCTTCCTCCTGTTGACCCAATTCTCATTTTCATTATATCCAAACACACATTGATGATCCACTCAGATCTGATCAATTATTTTAGCTCCTTTCTGCAATAACTAAATTTAATAGTGCTTTGCTGGCACAATTTAATTACTGGCACAAACATCTGAAATTTGTGAACAACAGCTGAGCTGCAGTGACAGAAAGCAGGTGGTCTGGTGGCTGTTTGGATCCAAGCAGCAAGCAAAGACAATGCAGGCTACTGGATGGACTCATTATTACAATTTTACTGTTTGAACCTCTTCCTTATCCCTCAGCTGTAATCTTTATTCCATCTGACAGGGCAATGGCTGTTACAGCCCTCCTCTGTGTGACTATTTATAGTTAGGTAAAAGACACATAAGAAATTGCCAGGCTAGGAAAGAGGGAATGGAGCAGAAACAGAAGAGGTGTCTAGAATGACAATAAAACAATTTGGGATGTTGGAGGTAAAGTGTACAGAGTAAAGTTGTGCAAGTCTTTCTCTGTAAGCAGGTGGTGGAACAAGGACTCTGAGGGTCATTTCAACTGAATTTCTATTGCACTGTGTTTTGTAATTGCATTTTCTGATTCCCAGTGAGGGTGGACCGTATTCTGCCATGTTTCCATTCATTGGAGTACCCTTTCCTCTGCCTTATAAAATATCGTAATAAGATGACTTTGTGTTCTTTTCTTCACCAGGTTTGGCTGAAATACTGTTCTCAAAGAACTATTTTTTAACCTATAGTCCTCACTGTTGTGGGAAAGAGGCAAGGAATTCCACAGCTCAAAGAGCAGTTAAAGTTGACAGAGTGAAGGAAGAAAAATTAATCAGATGTCATGCTGTGATATTTCCTATGGTTTTGCTTCTTACCAGCAGTGAATTTACCTGTCTGGTAACCCCTTGTGCTGACACTGTCTCATGCAGTGAATACCATTTCGTGCAAAGTGGAGGGAAATGTGTTGTCTCCATAGCCTTGCTCCTAGGAGAGCTGTGCCTTCGTGTAGCTGTGCTCACATCTAGTTAAGCAGCCACCTGTCACTGGGTTTTTTTTGTGTGCCAGGCAGGAAGGCAAGCTATTTGAGCAAAGGTGCCTGGGTTGATCTGTTGCCCCAGGTATCGTCATGCCCATCACCATGACCTTCTGAATGTGCATAGTTCTCCAGCTGTTTTTTCCTGGACAGTATTGCAGTGAATCATGTGCCTCAAGAACCAAAATATCCAAACATAAATCCTGTCAGAGTCTTATGAAACAGCTTACTTGCCATCAATGCCATGCAGAGAAACAGGAGCACTCAGCCCCTCAGGGTCTTCTCCCATGAAGTTTGCTGCCTACTGTGATAGGAATATAGTCTATTGGAGGAGAAAACAAGGTCAGTAAAAGGATTCCTTTTATTCTGCGATATGCTTTAGGGAAATCTTTGTTGTCACTGTTATCATTGGATACATAGCCATGGCTTAGCATGAATTTTTACTGAGTGTTGCCTAAACACAGGACAAAAACACCAGTTCTCTGCTCCAAGCAGTTTGCACCTTGCAGCAAGAGACAACAGGTGAACTCAGACAGACAAGGAAGTACAAGAAAAACCTACAGCAACCCTGTCTCAGTGGGATAAACCGTAGCCTCAATATAGCTGCTTTTTGCAGTTGTTCACTTGAGAGCTAATGGACGATTGGAGGGGAGATTTGCAGATATTTCTGGGTAGGTCTGTCAAAGCACGGGGGACTGTATGGGTGGAGATTTTTGCCTGAAGAATAAATAGAGAGGTCCCATGGCTTCTAGCTAAGCTTCCGCTCCCTTTATTGTTCATTATTTAAGACTGTTGTCCTGGATCTGGATTATTGACTGAAAAAGTCCACACTTCAAAACACCTTATTGAAACTGGTTCATGCATTGCAGATGGAGAGGGCAAAAACCTGAAAAATCTTGCTTTTTTTCTCATTTTGGGAGCTATATATCATTATCTGTCCTTGCTGAGGTAAATTCTATATTATGGACACAACATAGGCATACAATAGTGGCTACTAGATAGAATGGAATAACCCCTTTATATTCTTAAAATGAAATTCAGGGACCTGAGTGAAAGTCTTGCCATAAACTTTGTGCTGAAAAGAACTTGATGGGATATTTCCAGTTGTTTGTGTACCATTCCTCACTGTTGTTGAAATGTCCTTGCTTGAGGAGATCTTATACATCAAACTCGAGTTTCAAACCAGTGAAGATGAAGAGGTAATCAAGAGTGCTAATGGTCACAATGAGGTGTGATAAATCAGGACAGAAGTGTTGATTGTGGGCAATAGATCCAAAAGCCTCTAGGACTGGCAGAGAACCACCTGGGACAGGCTGATTGCTAGTAGTTTTGAAAGTGGGTGTAAAATGAAGCAACCTCTAAGTTAATAACATGTAATGAATATATTGTATTAGAGCATGAGGTCTATGACCAATTCAAAATCAGTCTGTCTGAGTGCATGAACACAGTGTGTTCAAATGGAGATCTTGAGAGAGGCAAACAGGATGATGAACACACCTGCAGACTGTTATTTTCCTTCCCTTTGACTTCTCCACTCCTTATTCAGCAGTTGTATTATCAGAAAGCTCTTTAGACCTGAAACTGGGTGTCTCCTCATGAAATTATACCATTCTGCTGTGTTGGAGGTGAATGGGATATGGCCAGATTAGGATCAAATACTGCGGCATATTTGAGAGGGCATATCCTAAGGGTAGTTTGGATCTCAGTGGTACAAAATCAGTCATTGTCTAGGATGAAGACAATAATGCTTACGATCATCAGTGCGGGCTTCCAGTTCTGAAGTGAAGCTGGGAAATTATTGAAGTTGTCTTAGTTGTTTTCCAGGATGGATAACTCCTTCCTGATCACCAGTGAGTACTGAGCACCATACAGCATGTGCAAGAGCAGGAGAAATTCTGTCAGTATCTGTGGGGCAAAGTAGGAACTTCACTACTCTAATATGAAGCCAGCAAAGACCTAGTTTGTTTACTTCTTATCTCTTTTATACATTCGTACAACGCGCCGAGAACGCACACACTGATTGGTTTGCATCCCCCGTACGTGGGGCAGGCATATGTGTTAGACACACTGCTATTGGTCCACGTATCAGCACTCCTCATTGGTCCATGCTCTTCCTGGTAGTATACTGGTCACGTGACCGGAAATATACCCGGCTGACTTTCGGTGTTATTCCATGTCCCTTCCGGTGTCCGACTGGAAACAGCTGATGTTGTTTCTGGTTCCTGCTCCTCGAGATGACCTCTAATATACGGCTGCGTGTCTAATCACAAGGCTATCAACTAGCTGGTTCATTACATGCCATCGTCCTACCCCAACAAATATCCTGGTCTGCCAGAGGACCAGACACTCTTGAGGGCCCTTCAATAACTCCTTAGTGAAATTCAGTGATTGACATGACCTGAGAGGCTAAACAGTCATGGAAGACTTGTACAGGGACATTGGAGGAAAGACATTTTTTATCCTTGCTTCCTGAAGAACTTGCTGATGCTGGTCAGAGGAAGAGGAGAAGGAAGACTTATTAGGGCAAAGTCAGCCCTGAAGCCTTGTGCTGAAGAACCCTTTGTAGGATAACAGGTCTGTAATGTTGAACATTAATCTCTGTTGCAGTCAAACTAGAGGTCTGATGGAGCTATAGGCTGATCTCAGCTCTGCTGATAGTGTAACTAGCTATTGCTGTGCCTGTGATGAGACGAGGCCAGCATCTACACAGGTGTGTGAGATGTCGAACTTTCCTCATCCCCAAAGACAGCCTTCTGTGAGGAGGATCATGGTGCTGCATGAGCACAGTCCTCTTGATGATCTTAAGCACTCCATATCCCTGACAACAATGGCTTCCTGCCCCCAAAATGAGAGTGGTCATTGTGTCATGGGCCTTCTTTCATTTTTGTTTGTTATTATTTTTTATCCTGCACTAGTGTTTATGTGGAGACAGATAGGAAACTGCTTCCTTATTCAGATGACTCTTTTGGAAAGATTTGATGTTTTCCTCCTATCCATATGATTTGGATTGGTCCTCTTCCCAGATTCAGAGTCCACAACGTGACCATCTGCTAGAGAATGAGTTAAGGATCATGATAGTATAAATGAGAAAAATGCACATCCTACACTTGTTGAGGAATTTGTGACCAGGACACTGCACAGAAAGATGCAGAAATGCTGGTGCATGGCAAGAAAGCACTGTGGTGTGGGCCACGCTTCAAGGCCTTGTGGGGTATACACTGACCACCTGGGACACTCTTCCCCATCAAAATTTTTCCTGTTTTGAGTGTGAAGGCAATGAAACAGGTCCTGTGTGGGGTAGACACCACTACAGTTCTGCACACGGTGTTTCATTGTGACTGTATTCACAATATCCTGTAGGGCTCTGTCAAGGGTGTTTGAGTGATCATACCAGTTGAACTTCATGACACTTCTGGGAAGACCTGAGTAATGGCAGTACTGGGACATGATCAGAACTTATCTTTTTGTGCATCTAACATATTTTTGACACAAACTGCATGATACATATTTTCCCACAACATTCTAGGAAGAGGAAGACAATTGAAGAGAACTATTTATGGACAAATGTCATGAGGAATATGCAGCAGCACAATAACATAAAGTTATCAACCCAAGTCTATTGTCACTGATTATCCATTCATTAGAGCCCCATATCTCCTTGGAAATCTCCCCAAAAGCTACAGCCCCCTGCAGATTCAGAGAAGCTGGAATAAAACATTGCTCTGCCTATTCCCAAATCCTTTCTTTTTCCAGCATGACTTAACAGAGGGTGATCAGGATGATTTCTTGCATCCTCAGATTTTCAAAAATTCACTTTGTTGTTCTTGATCTCCCAATTCTCAGTCATCTTATATTTCTGTCTTTCTGGAAAACATATTAAACCTTTAAATGGCAAAAATACCCTCAGAAGGCAAACAGGATTCTTGGACTATTATTAAAGTACTACAGATGCAAAGAGTTTCTCTGTGACAAAGGTTTTGAGTCATTGGAAATCATTACCATAGTGATAGATCTGTCAATTCACAGAATGATTTATAGGTAAATAAAGATTACATACATATCTCTGGCAGCTTTATTTTCCCTCCCATAGCTGGAGTAGTGTAAACCATCAGGCTAATGGAATTACAGTAATATAAATGAAGGAGAATGTGATCTGGTATTTCCAGAGTACGAACGCTAGACATCTAATCTAACACCAAAGGACAAAAATCTTCTAGCTAAAAATTTATTTTCAAGAGTAAGTCAAAACACACTGTGTATTTTTAACCAGGGCCCTGATGATGTTCTGGCAGCACAGGTCTGGCAGTATAGTGAGTGGCTGTAATGGTCAGATTAAAATGGTCAAACGACTTCTAATTTTCAACTGTGTTTTTGAATCAGAGCAAGAGATACATTGATCCACAGGCTTCTGAGGATACTACAAGTGAAATCAATGGAGATGAGTAAAAGGTTTAATGATGGCATTTTTAATGATTCCCAGCTACAACAGCTACAAGAGAAAGTGGAAAAAGATACCCATTAGCAGACCAATGAACATACTTTTGGGGTTTAATCACTTCAGTATCCATGCCAGTCATGGACTCTGTGTTCACACTTCCACTAAGTGTCTTTCTGCTCTTTATTAATTAATTTTTTCTTAACACCTCCCCACGAGTGGTAGCTGGAGACCTTTCTATCCTTTCTTTTCTTGGGGAATCACACTGGCATCAAGGGAAACCCCAACAATTCAGACTGGAGGGCTGGTTAAGCTCATTGTCCTTCCGCAGTCCTGTCCCACATTAAGCTCTCTGCTGGTGGTGGGAAATGAGGAATGGCATCAGAGCTGAATAGCCTTTGAAGTGACAGGACTAAGCAACTCCCCTTGAAACGATGGTTTAGGATCTCTGCAGGTGAGCTGATGTTGCTGTAATGTTTATATGGAGGAGGGGAAGCTTTTTTCAAAGGAGTCAGGAATTATACCTGTGTCTGTGGAATAATGACATAAGAGCTGCACATAGGGCTCTAGGTATGGCTCTGTGACATCTAACATCTTAGTTTGTTTCTGAAGAAAACTAGATATGGCTTGCTGCAAGATGGAAATTTCCAGCATTTGGTTATCAACATAGTTGGTGATAACTGGTTTGTTTGTTTTCTTCCACCACCCACACACATTGATTCTTCTAATAGAACCAGTACTTAGGAAACTGAACTAGGCATCAGATGAAGTAAAACCCCTGGGAAAATGTATTTTGACAATTCATAATAGAAGATCGTTAAGTTAGTTCTTTGTATGATTTTTCCTTTTTTTTTTTTTTTCTTCTTATTTACAGAACAGGTTTCATGTTTTTATTATCCTCAGTTGGAACTAGGAGGTCTGCTTCAGGAACCTCATTAACATTCACTTTACTAGCATACAATAGGATATTACAGCTGCCCTCTCTCTGCAGTATTTACCAAGGCAGATGCAGGAGTTATCAGAATGTTAATAAAACAGAGAGCTTCCTCATCCAGCAGCCTGAGAGGTAACTTTCAAAGCCATCATGTGCCTTTCAAGTCTCAATATTTCCAAACTGACATAATTGTATACTACTGTACTTGTGCATTTTGCTTTGTTCGATGTGGTGTTTGTATACTTGTATTCATTTGAACCAGTCCCTCTGTGTCTACCATTACTTAGCCTTCTATTTTTCAATTTGGTTGGAAAGATTATATCTTGCTTAGAAGATGGAGAGATCTGACTCCATATGTAAGATATTTTACTATGTGGAAAGCCTAAGAAATACACTAGGAAGTGTCAGTTCTCCAATAGAAATCATGGGTAAGACTAATTGAGTATTTTTAATGAATCTTTCCTTTTCTTGATGGAAAAAAAAGATAAACAACTTGTTTATTGGTACAGAACAATTTCTTGGACAATGAATTATCTGTTTTGGAAGAACTTTCCTCATAAAGATTTTGCAGATTTAGGGTCTATTGCAGATCCAAGATCCAAGCTCAGATCCAAGCTCTGGCTCAGCAAGCTGAGGAGCACAGTATTTCCCAGTTTTTGCTGTCTCAGAAATGTGCTCTGGCTGCTGGGATGCAGAGACAAGGGTTCTGGCAGAAAAGTATTCAACTGTGGGAAGGACTCTGAGAGCAATAGTCCTGGAGGGGAGGATGTTCCATGCTCTCACCAAAAAGTTGCAGAAATGTGAGTTCTAGTCTCCTCTCTGTTGTGAAATATGGCTCTTGTGGGGTGTCCTTCAGTCTGTTTAGTTGTTTGTTTTCTTTTCTTCCTAAGAAAAAACAAAGACCCAAATAGCTTTCATATTCTTAGTTTTGTCCCAGGAAAGAGGAAGAAAGAACTTTAAAATGTTAATAGGTGAAAAATAATTTCCTACTCAGTTCTGGATGATATCAGTCAGGCTCAGATGAGCTGAGATGAAGGAAGAGATTGAAGGACAGTTTTCTTCTCCTTCAGTTTATCAGTTGTGTTGTTAAAGCAGAAGCTGTTTCAAGGGATACAAACCTATAAAGTTTAAATCTGTAAAGGTAGGAATTCTCTTTTATTTATGTACACAGAGCATAGTAAAGTGGGATTCTGCACTACTACTACAGACAGAGAAAATGTTTAAATGAGAAAGAGGAGACCTCTCAGCCAAAGAGAAACCATCTTAAAAGTAGAATGAAGTAACAAATATTTGATGTAGCTATTACATAAATGCAAGTGTGAAGATAAAGAACACTGTTTTCAGTAGTCTTCCTTACAAGATTTAATAATGAAAAAGTCTGCCTTTATAATTTCACAAGGTAAAACTACAGAACACATTCACCAGAGCAGGGAGAGATGTGTACTTAGAGTTAGACTCCTGGGAACAGAGTGAGGGTTCCTCTTCCTATCACTACACCACCACTCTCACTCCCCTTTCCCCAGCTTATACTGATAGCTCAACCAAACTTCAGGCACCTTCACGTAGAGGGTCACAGCAAGTAATGTACAAGGATGTTAGGTGCTATGAGTGTATCTCTTAGAGGCCATCATAACTGGTCTTAATGTCTAGTAGCCAATGCTGCAGGAACACTTCTAGCATTTAGTTTCAATGCATCTTCCACATTTGGCTTTTTCTTAGGGATTCCTTCTTATACTATCCATGCTCAGTCTCAGGTCAGTTAAGATGTCTGGGATAGATTTTTCAGAGATGATGTCTTTTAAAAATACGGAAAGGTTAAAGTTCAGCAATGAGTTGTTCTATTTGCAGATGCTATAGCCAAAGTACTTGACCTAATGTGTGTTCAAAGAAGCTTCACTGAAGTCATTGGAGACACAGTAAAGTTGGAAAAGGGGAAAAAAAATTAGTTACCTAGGGAAAATACTAGGCACTCCTAGATGTAAACCCTCTTTCCTTGTACATTAATTTTTTGTTTACTGGACACTATTCCAAGATTACAGTTGGTACCAAGAGAAAAATAAAGTGACATTTCATCTATATTATGCTGCATGTGAACTGTGGATTTCAAAGAATGATTCAACATTTTTACCATGATAAAACAGATTCTGGCTTACCATCACAACATTCACTTCTGAAAAAACACTTTTTAAAAAAATTGTAAATTTTTAAGTTCATATTTCAGAGATTAATCTCCTTTGGGAAGAACTTCTTAGAATTTAAATATTAACATATTTTAGGAAAGGATTACCTGTCTCAAAGGAAGTTTTCATAGGAAACAGAGTCACTTGTTTCAAATACTGTGTTCTGAATGTATATATTTGAGCTATGACTTCTCCAAACAGTTAAGGAAACCCACAGGACCAACCCAGCTACTACTGACCTTGCAAACGTGACAGTGGGAAAACAAAGATATGACTTCCATTGTAATGTCCAAAACATGAGGGGCAGCAAGAAATCTTTTTACTGAGGTGATTAGGAACAAACTTCATACTTATGTCCACATATATCTATATAACTATATACACACAAACCAAGGAAAAGTCTGTATAGTCCTTAGAGAAAAAACATACATTAATTTTGTACCAGGTTAGGGGAGGACTCTAATAGCTAAATGTGTCAGGGACCAAACTCCTCTGAGTATATAGCTCCTATATGAGTAGATTAGGCCCATCCTCTACCACGTATCTGAATGAATTGCCTCTTTAATCCTTTGGCTACACTTGGATAGATGATCATGCCAATAATTTTTTTTTTCAATTGAACTGAACTGAGAAATGAATCATTGGTTACAAGCCAGCTCCTAGTGTGCAGGTGTCCACTTCAAATAAAACATCACTATATTTTGACATAATATCATGTTTTGCTTGTGTGAGTTTAACCTGCCAATAGAAACCAGTTTATTCCTTAAGGATTTTTTTTTTTCAATCACAGGGAGATTAAGCCAAAAATAAACGAAATCAACCTTCCTCAAGACCTTAAAGTATTACTTGTTTCAACTTGATCTAACTTCAATCAAACACTGAAATCAGTAGGGGCTTTCTATTGCCTTTTGTGTGGTTTGATGTGTCCATTCTTAGACAGAGCCACCCCACAATCTAAAAATACATGCTTTTCAGAGAGCTAGTTACTTGAACATCTGGATAGGCAGAGTGAGAAGGACACCTGAAATAGCTACAACAGGTGAGTTCTGATATAGTCATACATGGAGTGTATACCTTTAGAGTTGCAAAATTCTCCACGCACTCCAAGATGTGATCTGGCCTTCCCAACTAGATGAATATAACAATAGATATAGATGAAAAGTTTACATAGTGGCTGCCAAGAATATTTTATGGAACTTTCTAGATAAACAGCACATTTACTATCCAGTGCATTTGGCCACCATTTCTACTAGTGACCAATTCAGTTTACAGAGTGAAATAAAGTTTTTTTTTAATAAGAGGAACAACAGTACCTGTAGCAAAATGTATTTGGAAAGTAAACAACCAATTACCAGTAGGAGTCACAATAGTTATCAGCAAAGTAACCAACTACTAAGCTACAAATGGCCCTACTTGAACCAGCTTGAAACAAGTCCTCTTCCATTGACTTCTCATTCACTGTGAAACATTCCCATTGACTTCAGAGAGTACTTAGTTTTGCTGGTATGAGCACAGAATTTGAATTGGGTTATTTTTGAAGGAAAGTACCAATTCCACCATTTCTAGACATAATGCAGCTGTAATGACCCAACAGGAAGACCTTACTGTTCTATGGAAACAGTGAGGAACAACCTCACTGTGAATGTGCTGACAACCACATATGTCCTGCCATCAGTCCCTTTGGCTCTCATACACCCAGAATTTTTCCCTTCAAGATAACATCATAAACTCTGGTTATCTGCATTCAAAATGACAAATACAAAGTAGCAAACCTGTTGTGTTTACTAAGTCATTTTCAAGGGTCTAATAAATATTGTTTTTTGGAGAAGGCTGGTTGTATTTGCTACAGCCAGTGTTTCAGGTATCTGTCTGGATTTTAAGTGGTCAGTGAGAGGAAGCCAGCCATTGGGCTAGAGCCAAGGAACAAACTTTATCAACAGTACCCCAGGGAAGACAGTGAAGGGAAGCAGGACTGGAGACCAACTATAGCGTATAAAATGCTCTTTTTCACGATTACTGCTGGTTTTCTTAAGTGAAAGTTTTGTTTTAAAAGCTGCTAAAATTTTTCAATTTTTTGCATAGCTACAGGCAGGCTACTATTCAGCTACCTGCTACCAAAACATAAGCCAAAACTATGGTTTCTTTACTGCTTGAACAGTGATCTGACAGCTTATAAACCAGAACTCAGGTTTTCAGGGGATGGTCAGAAATCTTGTGGCAGCTTCACGGAATTGTAAAATCAAACAAGAAAAAAGAAAGAAAAAAAAAAGCAGCCTGTAATGACCGAAAGATGAGAGTTCTTGGGCTAGACATGACATAAATAGTCTTAGGGTATCCCATCCAAAGTTATAGTTTTGCATGTAGTATGAAGCAGCGCTTTCATGGAGGGGCTGACAGGAATCACAGCAGAGTTTGCTCAAGTTTGAGCTTAGGGTTTTCAGCAATGGAAACAAGAAGCAGCTTGACTGCAGGTTCAGAAACAATGGAAATATTTCTCAGTGGGTTTTGGGGCATGACTATAGAATGCAGGCACTTGTTTTTATAAGCAGCGTGGAAAAAATGATCCAGGAAAACATCAAAATATCCAAGGCTGGGTCAAGAAGGAATTTGTTTGTTCAAGACAAAGATGGTAAACACCTCTCATTTTATAGAAGGAATAATTAATTGAGACTGAGAAACTAGGTCATTTACTTAACGTAGCAAGTGAATAGAAGCTGTTTCCCATTGGGTTATGCTGCATTTGCAGGCCAACAGATAGACATTCATGATTGTTCATGCACCTTTTCCTGTTCGGGCTGAGATCTCTAGAAGATATTTGCAATCTGAGCATGAGTCAAGCTATAGACAAAGCCTAAACAGGGAAAGTACGTACTTATCACCCCAGTGGCACTGCGGTGCAAAAAAGACAGTGTGCCACAGACAGGATGGAAGAGGAAAAGGCCAAACTTTGCTTTTCTCATTGAGACAAGTCAGTAAGATTATAAAAATATACAGATTTTTCCCACAGATTCATCTTTTGCATTTCAATAACAAAAACATATAAATAAAATAATTTAACAGTAATTAAATATTATAATTGTTTCACCAAATTAAGCAAGTAACAAAGACAAATTTTTGGAGTGTTTTTTCAGTGCACCATGAGGCACAGTTTGAGGATAAATAAGTGAAAAATTGTGGGTTGCTGAGATAAAAACATCTGCAGAAAACACATAAATACCTACCATAGACTGTTTTATTAATTGGTGTCTTAATTGCCAGTGTTAATTTTCAGGACTTGCACTGACTAAATGGTGCAATAGGTGTTCAGAAAGTTCCAAATACATGTAAGGCCTAGAGAGGAGATGAGAAAGGATTTGCTGTTGCTGTTCACTCACAGGCCAGACAAGAAAGTGGCTTGGGTCACCTCGATGAGATAAAGCTGGCTGTCTCAACTCCCCTGGGAAGCCAGCTGGCAGCAAGGTGCTTCCCAGAGCAAGACAGGTGAGAAGAGGGAATACTGCTATGGAAAGGTTTCCAGATGGAAGGATGGGAGAATGTAAACAGGAGAAAAAAAAAAGATAAGTACGATTTCTCTTCTTTCTAATGAGGCTGAATTCCCTGAAAATGATGAGTGTGTGGGTATTATTAACTCTATTATTTTAATGGTTCGGAGCCTAAGCAGACTGCACTAATATATTGATACTTCAGAGAAACAGGGAAACAGCTTTTAGCTTTTATTTACTTAATAGCTCATGGATTAATTGAGTTCCAGACAGACCTGGACAGTGGTCAGCCAAACCTCAGTACATCATCTTGCTGGTAACATCTTTTTGAAACTTGTGTGGAGAAGGTTGTCAAGAGGAAGCAGAATTTTCACTTTTAAACACCACTGATCACAGGCATAAGACTGCACTTGTCAGTGACATGCAAATTGTGTTTGATTGGAAGGATCATTTAGATTGTTAATCCCTCTTTGTCTTGCCCTGGAGAGCTGCTGCTCTTGCATTCTCCTCAGGACTGGCAGGGACCAACACAAAACACATTCCTGTTCTCTTCAAAATATTTTTATTTAATAAACAGCAAAAAGAAGCAAAAAAATTTACGTTGTCTGCTGGACACATGGATCTCAAGACTTGTGCAGGAACACTTCACATCTGTAGGGATGATGGCACTTTCAACTCACTTTAAATAGTACTTTTGAAACACTCATTTTAATGGCCTCAAAGCATTCAGGTCATTGTCTGCCACTGGAATCAGAGGTGCCTGAGGCTCTGCTGAAATTCAGGTCCACCATCGTCATGTTTCTTTTGAACTTTTTTCCCCTCACACTGTACATTTTGTCTGCTACAATAAAGCTTCTGTAATCTGCATGTCTCACATTTGGAGGGACTAATTGGCAAATGTTGGCAGAAAATAAAGGAAAAAAAGATTTTATATCCTTTTTATTAATCTCTGAAGGAAGCTCAGGACTGCCCTAATTGAAGAAGAAAAACAGAAGTTGTCTGAAATACCTGAAGAAATAGTGTGATAAAACTTCTAAGCTCTGAAGAATTGTTTTCCTCATAGAGCCTCTTTGCAAAGGAGCATGAAGAAAATTTCATATTACCAACTCAATCCCTAACTAAAAGGTTTTCAAAATCTTCCTGTTCTTGAAAAAGCCTTTATAAGCCCCAGAGGAACTAAGGGAAGATCATGAAGAGCAAGGGCTTGCAACTTTTTAGTTTGAGATTTTATGAAGAGGGTGGAAAGATGGACTGCAATAACTGAACCTTTCCTCTAAATCCCTGGTTGATCAGAGGAGAACTACTTTGCCCTGCCTCATTCTTCTGCAACTTTTTTTTTTTCTTTGTTTTGGGTTTTTTTTGTTTGTAGTGTAATGAAAATTATTTGGTACAGAAATACTGACACTGCACCCAGGATTTATGTATTATTATATTTTTAAATGCCTGGTGAAGTCTGTTATCAAAGGACAGTTTTTAACATTTTCAGAATTTACAGCAGATAGTTAGGGCTGGTAATGTTAGTTTGATACCAGCCTCTTTCACATTTGTTATGTGAGAGGATGAAGTAACTTTCCAGATAAACTCAACAATACGAGAAATACAGGAAAATCCTGCAGTCCCTCTGGTTTATTTAGAGATGTGACTAAATAAATGTAAGAACAGCAAAGGACTTAAAATTTTAGAATAAGACATTTTGTTTTCTGCTGCATCATTTTCTACTTGGACTCAGCAAGAACACAATTGCCTATTGATTAGTGGATATCTGCTATAGAGGATTCAATAGGTGCTTTTGCATATGTTGAGTCCTAAATGCAGAAATCTAAGCTAAGAGAAAAGAAATTAACACTCCCTTTCCCTGCACAGCCTTCCACAACTTTTGCCAAAGAACTTGCACATTGAACTGCTTTGAATTTCACTGGAAAAAAAAGTATATGATAAACTATACCAAACTATTAGCAAAAGTGGCATGATTATGAGTTGTTTATTTTACAACACCAGCTAGTATTAGGCATCTTTGAGCTAAACAATATTTACAAGAAGAGAGAATTCTGTCACTGAAACACTTTCAACTAAAATAGACAAGACAGGGAAAAAAGAATAGAAATCTTCTTATTACCATCTAAAGACAAGGAGCTGAATTGGGTGTCTAGAGAGCATTACAGGGAAAATAAATGCAAAAGCTGAAAATCAACCAAAGTTTTACTCCTGCATCTCAAAGGAATTTTCTTTCATTTTTACTGCAAAATAAATAGCAAGAAATACAGAGAGGAAAGGACAAAGCTGTTTCAGAAAATGTGTTAAAGGTCTAGAATAGCATTAAGTGGAATAAAGTTTATAAAGTTTATATTAATTGCATTTTGTGTACATTACCACTCTTCAGTTCACAAATACTCTGTTATATCTGTGAGTGACATAATAATGCAAGTATTGTTCAAAAACTTACCATGAATTACTGTTGATCAACTAATTTTGTGACAAAGACTTGAGGGTAAGAAACGTGAAAAATTAATTAATTGATTTTGTTCAAATCTGTAGTTCCATTGCAGTTTTTCTTGCTTCAATTGTGACATAGGCTGTACTTCACTCTTGAATGCTGTCATTTGTGTTTAAAACTATGTAAGTGCCCGCTGTTTAAAATACTTTGTAGTTTGCTACAGAAACACAAAGCTATATGTGCTTAAATAATGCCTTCCCAAAGCAGGTAGAACATCTCTTCAGCAGGCAATTTCTCTTTATATTTTTATTATATTTTATATTTTATTTTATTTTATTTTATTTTTAATTTGCTTCAGGTATTTTATCATGCAAGAAAACAATTCTTTGCATTTTACTCTCATACAGCAATACAACTGGACATTTCCAGTCCAGTCACCTGCTAGACTAGATGAAATACGAACACAGAGTATCTAAATTGGAAAAAGAAAACTCTTGCCACATTCACTAGCTCCTTCCATAGGCTTCATAGATCATTCACTTATAAATAACAAAGACATAAAGTTTGATGGTGGTGAAGATCTAGGATAGCATGGAGATCCTTGGAAACTATGAACAAAAATTTATCTCAGGGAAACAGAGTGAAATGTACACTTTATTCCAAAGACAAAATGAGAGAGAGAGGGCATGAGATGAGAAATGGACATGAGATGGGAAATCGGCAGTGACAAAAAGGAGAAAGTCAGACTAGTGAGAAGTGAGGGAAGCAAAACAATAGCTTATCCCAGGCAAGACAGAGAATAGATAAAGAATAGAGCACACAGATGGAGAGGTCTGTGTTTTTGCTATTTCAGACTCCCAAGTTTTTATGACATGTTCATGTATTCACTTTTGTGTCTCCTAAATGATGGTTAAAAATGTGTTTAGAAACACTTTTAATTTACAATATGTGGACCCACTCCATGATTATTTTGAAACCTGACATACCACTTCTTGGTATTGGGGTGAGACTATGCCATTGTTACTGCTGAGCTCATCTATACAGACAGGCTGTCTAGCATTCCATCTGTCTTTGCTGTTCTTAGGACTGTGCATTGGCAGAGTAAATCCCTGAGGGTAGTCTTGGAAAGCATGTTGGAGTGAGGTAGGTGCTGCTGGCTCAGTATGAACTCACCACATTGTATTTTGCATTGCTATTATTTATATGTTTGATAGACCTTTGAAGCAGCCACTGTTGTATTTCATATGATGACAGTGTTTAATAATTCTTAACCAGAAGTATTACACAGGCAGAGCTGAAAACACATAATAATTTGCTCTTTCAGTGTAGTAAGAAGGAGAAAATAGCCCTCTGACTATAGAAGATAAATAGGAAATAGCCTAGTGACTCATAGAAAGACATTAGCTTCGATAATGAAATCTTGGAAAAAATGCTCAGTATTCTATGAGGAGACTAGTGGTATGGGTTGGCAAGAGGATAACCATAAACCAATCAGTTTCAATTAATGAAGAATCTCATTCAATTATACTAATTTCTTTCCACAGCATTGGACTCCTGGAACTTCAACATGTGGCTATTTGTATCTCTTACAGGCAATAAGATGTTTATAAAACAGAGAGCATATTATTATCAGTCTCTTAATGGAGATGGATACTTTATTTTAATACTTCACAATGTCTGCAGGCTTTGTTAGTTTCTCAGAATAAGAAAAATATATTAAGCATTTCCTAGCTTGTCCCTGTCTACTGTTGACAAAAATTAAAGCAGTGGGAGAGCTGTTACCATGAACCTAACACAAAATTACAGTATTTGCACGGGGAAAAGGTAGATATTATAGTTCAAGTCTTTAGACAATAAACTATTTTACAGCAGTTTAGGTCAGCTGAAGGGTCTTCATCATTTAATTTTATTTGGTAAATTACAGGTGGATCTTTTCCTTCTATTATTTTATTTTCAGGATTTTAAATATAATGAACTCATCCCTTACATGGAGTGTGTCCTTTTGAAAGCAGGATTTTGCAGCCTTTAAAGTAGTTGTAATCTACCCAGATATCATTAAAATCATCAAATTTCTCATTTATTTTCTACTTTTCTAAGCAAACATTATTCTGTAACACTGTAGAAAACAAGGGATCAATCAAGGTGATATGACCTTGATAGTTCCTCAAAAAATGTAATCAGTTCAAGTCTCTCAATGTTTGCTGGGCAAAACTGATGGAAGCCTCAAATGTTTGATGGTGTTGTCATCTTGTAAACTCACCTGCCCCAGGCAACCCACAGTGGAAACTCTATGTGCACTGAGATAAGAAACAAAACAAAATTGGGGAAAGACAGCAACTACTGAGGGTTACACACTATAATGGTACAGGGAATTTGTCAATTTGTAGAACATTGTCTGGGAATTACACTCCCTCTACAGGGCTGCTAAATTCCAACCTTAGTGCTTCCTTGCAAATCGTGACAGGAATGCAAAGAGAGCAAATATTTCATTTAGTCATACCAGAGGTCAGAACAAACTTTAGGGAGATTGAAATGATAATGGTGGCCTGACTCCACAGGGAGAAGACAGGAAGAGAACAACACAGTGTTCATTATTCTCATGAAAAACCCAGGGAGCTGGGAACAGAAGGAAATAAAGTGTGTTTCTGAACTTAGAATTGCCTGTGTGTTGGAGCTTTGAGTCAGATTGCCTTGTTCCTCCATAATGCAGACTCATTCGTTCTCAGAAAACTGCTGTAGTGAACACTCTGGTCACAGATGCACTAGAAAATGTGCACATTTAGTACACACCCCATACCAAAACCAATCTAGACATAGATCAATGTGGTATTTCCATCTTTATTATTGTTCTGAGGAAAATTTCTGTGCCTGTTAGATAAGAAGGAAGCTTCAAATTAGGTAATGTTTTGTCCTCTTTGAGGGATTATTAGCTTCAGTTTATGGCTAAAATTACATGGAGTGTCTAAATAATATCTAGCACTACCAATCTATTTTTCCATATGGTTTCTGTAGAACAACAAAAACCAAACCTTTCAATACATCAGCTTATGACAAGAAAGGGTACACATGTATCACCTAGATCATTGCATAACTGCAACTTACAAATATCTGTACGACAGAGAAATAATTGTTTTCTGAGTTTCAAACACGGCAAAGACCCTTACATTTTGCACTTGAGCAGCATTATGAACACGGATGTCCAGGGACCTACCCCCTGTCACTTGTCAAATCTAGTAGCTCACACACATAGCATATAAGTCTTTTTTTTTTTCTGTGAAAAGACATTAAAGAAGTTAAGACTGAGTGTTATCTTAGTACTCTGGAGAATACATACTGTATCATGTATCGTAATATTAACCTTTGTAGTTATCTTGTCTTCTTCAGCCTCATATATAATACTGAGTGATAAAAAATAAGCAGAGCTTTTCGATTTGGATATTTTCCCTCAGGTTTTATTTGTTAGATAAAATACTGACAAAACAAAATTTGGAATCCAAAGTTTTAAATTCTGTCCTCAGTTTGCTATTTGTGCTTTTACCTATGTACCACTTATTATACAGAAGAATCATTACTGTGAATTACTGTTAAGGATGTGAAAAGGAAAATACTACCCGGGCACACATGAGTTCATTCTGATGTCCAGATTCTTACCTAATCTTAGATTATTCCTGTTTAGATGCCTCTCTACTTTCCTTAATAATCCAGCATATGAAAAGATGCAAGTTCAGAGGCAGTTAAGTCATCTGTCTTTAGTAGTGATGTATTAATACTGAAATGCTCATCTACCAATATATGATGCATTACATGACTCTTGTTTGTTTTTCCTTGCCTAATCAACTGCTGTGAATTAACATTTGCATGCCTTTAAGATGTTATAAGGATAGAGGTGAGATACTCATTCGAACACAGAGAGAAGAGAAGAAAAGAAAGAGAAACTGAGGGGGTAATGAGATAGAAAAACAATACAGCAAGGACAATCAGTTTGATGAGAAAACAGAACAGAGATTCATGCAGAAGTCATGTTCAAAGAACAGAAAGTGAAGATGAAACAAATGAATTTGGTGCTAAAATCAGAAGGAAGTGGTAAGGGTGTGTGGAGAGACTGTGAGATAGCCTAGGAGGGATTTCCAAAAGGTTAGCAACTACCACTTTGAAGATAGAATAAAAGAGAAGGCTCTCTATACAATCCAGTCTCTCAAAACACCATCCCATTGAACAGCAGAACATTTCTGTCTTTCCCAGTGTACCGGTGATGATCTCCATAACCTTCCTGTACCCTCTCTAGGGTTTCAAAGAACGAGCCTGTCTAACATTAGTAAGAGAATACCATCTCCACAGTCCCAGCTGTACCCCCATAAAGCTCCTGAAAGGGCTTCTTTTCCCTTTTATACTTGGCACCTGGACCCTGCTGGGTTATGGAGCACCCTGGGTGGTTCCAGGCTTTTTAGTATCAAGCTTCTACATTGCTTTTAGAGCTAAGCTGGGTATAAACTGGTACAAACACCAACTCGTTTATGGATTTGCTGTAACTCTTCTGTGGTGGGGATTAAGAGAACTAGGTAGAAGTAACTGTGGTGAAAGATGTATAAAAGATTATTTTTGTGGGAACTGAAGAAGGATGTTCTTTCAGGTATGCTGCAATGAAAACACTAGCTGAATTTAGTGACAGACTTGATTTATGAGCTACAGCTAAAGCAAGAGTCAGAGAGAAGGAAAAGGCTTTACAGTCAAAGTGGCAAGGATATGAGCGTTCGTACTGGCAGTTAAGTGTGAAATCTTTAATGAAAATATGTTCAGTGAATGTCCCTTGTGCCTTTTCTGGACCTGGACCCTTCTCAGATGGTTGGTGAGCCCTTACAGGCTTTACTTTAAGTTACTTCTTCTCCTCATTAAATTAATCTGTGCAGAATGATGGAAACATCTTCAAAGTTCCTTCCAACAGAAGCATCTTGAAAGTAATGATTGTATTAATTCCTCCAGTGCTTTCTTTGCCTCTTGCTGTCACCCTGTTAAATGGAGAGGCCACACGACATCTGTGTACTTGACATCTCTGTGTAGCATGTAAATGTCCTGTTAGAGTCAAATCAGTACTTCTCATCTGAAAATTAAAAGCACACTGAAAGTGTGAAGGTGTTATTTTTCATCTCAAAGTAATTATTGCTTCAAAATCTTCATTCCTCAGGAAAAAAAGGGGAATGTATTTTGAAATATAGGAATAATTTGGGGCGGGGGGAGGGGGGGATTGTTCTGGGT
>VZRW01008930.1:107106-144344 GCA_013398125.1 Aegotheles bennettii | reverse complement strand
GGGGGGCGGGGGGGGGATTGTTCTGGGTTTTTAAGTACTGAGGTTAAGTGATCACAGACAACATTGTGTTCAAGACTCCAGGGGAGAAAATCTCTGCTGTTATCAGACAGATTCACAGCATGATTGCAATAAGAGATTCCTCTTTAAAAATGTAACTCCATTGCACCAAGGCCTCAATAGCAAAAGATGATCCTTGATTACACTGCATATATTGCCCAAGCAAACAAACAGAGAGTGAGGCAATAATCCTTTTTGAAAGAGAAGGAACAAATTTGGGGAGAGACTCAAGCTACAGTTTTTGAAGGGAGCCAACAGTATAAGATACTCTACTCCCAGGTGATTTCTGACGACCTGTCCCTCCCACATCTTGGCTCATGCTTGAAATTTGAGGCTATCATGCCTCTTCTATTGCCCCAGTGATCAAAGTGTTGTGCAAAAGCATGTGAGCATGCTGACAGCTATCTACCTGGATTAGCCTTTGATTTCAACATCAACAGAAATCGATGATAAAACACTTGTGTTATTACTAGAATGTGTATAAGAGAAGAAAATAAATATTGAGACAGAGTTCTTGACTTCCTTCTTCCAAGGTGGACTGCTGTATTGGGATGAGGTACATTAGGAGATCTAATGTATGTTATTCTGTTTTAATTCTTTTTCATGTGAAATCCTACTCACAGAGGGGTTACATAAGCCTACATCTTCTGATCTCAGTGAGAGGACACATCCATTTGTCAGCTAATGAAATTTTTCATCTTTCTAGTAAGATTTCTTAATGTGTCAAGTGCTCTTGTGATTTTGATGTGAATGCTCATCTACTAACATGTTACTGAAATATACCATGAAGTTCAAAGACCACTGTGAAGACATCTCCCATTTCCTTCTTCCCCCAGGTTTTATTGCTGAGCATGACATTATATGGTATGGAATATGGTCAGCTGGGATCAGGTGTCACAGCTGTGTCCCCTCCCAACTTCTTGTTCACTCTAAGCCTACTTCCTAGTGGGGTAGTGTTAGAAGCAGAAAAGACCTTGATGCTATGTAAACACTGCTCAGCAATAATTAAAACATCAGTGTGTAATCAACACTGTTTTCAGCACAAATCCAAAACAAAGCATCATACAAGCTACTATGCAGAAAATTAGCCCAGCAAAAAACAGTACAGTCAGAGTGTAACCTCAGCAATTCTGCAGACGAAACAAAACTGGGAGGAGTGGCTGATAATACCAGAGGGTTGCAGCCAACTGGGCTAATGGAATCTTGGGCTGCATTAGACAAAGCATTGTCAGCAGGTTGAGGGAAGTGATCCTTCCCCTCTCCCCAGCACTGGTAAGTAATATCTGGAGTCCTGTGTCCAAATCTGGGCTCCCCACTACAAGAGACATGGACATACTGGAGAAAGTCCACCAAAGGGCCACAAAGATGATGAAAGGACTGGAGCATCTCTCCTATGAGGAAGGGCTGAGAGAGCTGGGACTGTTTAGCCTGGAGAAGAGAAGGCTCAGGGGAAATCTTATTAATGTGTATAATACCTGAAGGGTGAGTGTAAAGAAGACAGAGCCAGGCTCTCTTCAGTGGTACCCAGTGACAGGACAAGAGGCAATGGGCACAAACTGAAACATGGGAGATTCTGTGTGAACATCAGGCAACACTTTTTCACTGTGAGGGTGACTGAGCACTGGCAGAGTTTGCCCAAAGAGGTTGTGGAGTCTCCATCCTTGGAGATATTAAAAGGCTGTATGTATACAGCCCTGGGCAACTGGCTCTAGGCGGCCTTGCTTGAGCAGGAGGATTAGATCAGACTTCCTTAGGTCCCTTCCAACCTCAATCATTTTGTGATTCTGTGATTTTCAGATAACATCTTTATTGACTGACCTGGACAACAAAGATGGAAAACTTGCTGCATCTGTTACTCATTTATAATACTTGTAATGTTTTAGAGAATCTTTTGATCTAAACCCACTTTGTGTAATAAATCTGGCTACTGCTAGAAAATGCTAGTTGATCTTCGGTTAGTATAAATGACAGTGGATAGATATTTAGCTAGTTGTGAGATGCCCATTGGAGTCAAAAAGTGTTTGGCAGTTTGAAAATTCTAGGGTCTGTCTCACCACTGTATGAATCCTCTAAAACAGGACAGCTGATGTTACACATTTATGTGTTAATACCCAGAAATCCTTTCTGCTTCAACCAAGTAAACTGAAATTGTGCTGAAAAAATGCATGGGACTTGTGTTGCACTATGGACTTTGGAGACCATATTTCTAGTGGTCAGATTTAATTTTTTGTGAGGGGTAATCATTCAAACCTCCATGTCTTGATTCTAGTGGCCTAAGCTGCTTCTCTTTCTCCACAGAATTTCTTATCTTTAGTTGTGTTTCTCTGAGCAGTCCATCTAGACATTGACTGAAATAGAGCATGTTCCAGAATCATAGACTCATGCTGAAAAAGTAAGAAATTTTAGTTAAAATCTTTATAAGATACAATGTCTAGATCCACAGCATTATTACAGAAAGTTGTGGAGATAGGAGGGACTAATTCTGTACCAGAATATCTGGTTTTCTTGTGGGAAGAGGTAAAAGAAGGAAGAGACACATTTTAAACTTTGAAAAACATTCTGATGGATGGTTTTAATTCCTTTGTGTTTAGTATCTTTTTATTTGCTCCCTCGACCTGAAATTGTCTTTTTCCTTCAAGATAGCTATGGTGTAATGGATAGAGTGTTAAAGACTAATATTCTTCTATATTTTTTTTCTACTCGAATTTTGGATGAGCTTCAGCAACTCACTCTATCTCCTTATTTCTCACATTTCACATTTGCAGAATGCCTCTGACTTCCCTCATAAAGTGCTTTGAGATCTGTGCAAGAAAAGCACTCTGCAAGGGCTGGTTGTCATGATTGCAGAATTCCAAGTAGAATTACTTTCAGGGGTTGTGAGTTATAATTAAGTGAGAAGGGCCCAAGGGCACTCCTTTATGGGTACTAATCCAATTTCTAAATAGAAAAGTTGACAAAGCCAAATACTTTGTGTCCAAGAAAAAAACAGATCATTGCCCTCTCCAGCACTAGAACATTATTATTAGTTCTGCAATACAATTGTCTTTGACACTGTGGTATGCATGCATTGTATAAGAGAAACAATAGAAGTGCATTGAGGCAAAAGCTTGCAAGCTGTACTGTCCTGCAAAAACCATGGAATAATGCCAGCTTTTTGCAAACTGGTAACTTATGTGGGACAGGAGTGGAGAAAATGGAAATGAAACTAGAAGAGCTATTAAGGTAAGCAGCTCAGCCTACCAAATGTTAATACAAATTATAAAGTTACAGAGGACATCTTGAATTACAAATTGGTTTGGCCAGAATGCTTATTGATATTCTTCCTGATAGTAAAATAATGCTCTCCTACTGTTTATAAGGTCTGTGGGATCAGGTGAGTGAAATAAGTGTCCTCATTGCCTTTTATATTTTACTCAATATTAGCACAAAATGGTATGCAAGTTGTCCAGAAGTGGTATATTTTTCACATTTATTTTTTCTTTTAAGATTACTTGTGGATGCTGGACTGCTGCCTTTGACTATGGCAAGAATAATCAATATATTTTTAAAAAAGATAGAAGCTATCTTTTAAAATAAACAAGCTTATTGAACTGATATCAAACACAGACGTATTTCTAGGTGATAAATGAAGGAGAAGATATTGATGGTAGAACTAAAGGAGCAGGTGATCAGACTTTATTTTTGGGGATGGTGGAGAGAGAGGAATTTCTCTGCTTCCAGCTCTAAATAATTTTTTTCCTTTAGTATTTGTTCTAAAAAAGAAGCCATGTTCTTTAATATGAGTCCCCTACAAAAGCTGGGGATTGTGAGTGAACTCTTTATGACTACTGACATGGAAATTATCTGAAAAAAATGCAAGAGGATTTCCTAGAGAAAGATTATTCTTCCTTTGTGTTCAACCACAGTCATCCTCCAGGGTCCACACAATTCTTTCCTCTTAGAACAAAAGTAGTGTCAGGTTTGGGGACGTTTGCCTCTTAAAGAGCTGTTACTATTAATCCGTGCTAATACAAGTCATTGATTATTCCATCCATATCCCAGGGAACAGAATCTGTCAATCAAAACCATCTTTCAAGGACCTCAGCTGATGTAAGCTGATACAGCGCCATTGACACCACTAGAGCTACACTGAGTTACACTTGCTGCAGTTCTCCCACAACAACTGCTTTTGCTGAAAACCACAGATCACTGCAGCAAAGAGTCTAGGATGAAGCTTTAGTAAAAACAGCATAGTGCCTTTGTAAAACAAGTTTCATTTCAGTTGAAAAACACCATATAAGAGGGGTATAAAATTAGATCAACAAGGAGTGATCTGGACCAGCCTCAGGGTGTGCCTGCCTTCCCATGTCCTGGCCCCCTTCCAAACTGTGAGTGCTTCATGGAGTCCAGGGTCTACACTGAAGAGTTAAACCATATGGCAGGATTTCCCTGTGGGATTTTTGTAAAATATTTTTTTCTGGGACCAAATTATAACATTGTGGGTCTGAGTGAAAATAACATTTAGGAACACTTTAAGGACTGTTCCTTATCCTACCTTGCTTATCAGAAAGATGCCATGGGAAGAAAAAGAATCTTTCTTAATGGAATAAATGAGAAAGAAGTTCCGTCCATTAGTAACAACAGAGCATGTACAAGGCTTGTGTTCATTGGGATAAGACATTTTAGAAAAGCCTGTTCAATGAAATACATACATAAAGAAAAATAGCAGGGACTTAGAGCCACAGAATTTCATCTCAATATGCAAGAGGCCATAAACCACTGCAGAAAACTCTTGGAGGGCATGAATAGCATAAAGTTTGTGAAAGGATTGGCTCAGGGAGGTAAGAGCCCCATTTCTGGACTGTTAGTTCTGTGTTCAGTATTTTATTTTGCTATATAACTGGATAACATGCAGTTGAATCATCTATTTCCAACCCCCCTGCCATGGGCAAGGACACCTCCCACTAGACCACGTGGCTCAAAGCCCCATCCAACTTGGCCTTGAACACTTCCAGGGAGGAGCCATCCACAACTCCTCTGGGTAACCTGGGCCAGTGTCTCACCATTCTCACAATAAAGAATTTCTTCCAAATATTCAATCTAAATCTACCCTCTTTCAGTTTGAAACCATTCCCCCTTGTCCTATTGTTACATGCCTTTGTAAAAAGCCCCTCTCCAGCTTCCCTGTAGGCCCCTTCAGGTACTGGAAGGCTGATCTAAAGTCTCCCCAAGAGCCTTCTTCAGACTGAACTCAGCTCTCTCAGCCTGTCTTCAGAGGAGAGGTGTTTCAGCCCCCTGATCATCTTTGTGGCCCTCCTCTGGACTCACTTCAACAGCTCCATGTCCTTCTTATGTTGGGGTCCCCAGAACTTGACACAATATTCCAGGTGGGGTCTCATGAGAGTGAAGTAGAGGGGGAGAATCACCTTCCTCTATCTGCTGGTCACATCTCTTTTGATGCTATCTAAAGATCTATTTAAATATAATGAATGTTTTTGCCATTTGACAGCCCTGATTCCAGTCTTGGTATACAGTTGAATAGTGCTGACTGTTTGTCATCTGCCATTCACATCTATGTCATCATGTGGTTATATCCAGGAGATAAACAGTAAGCAGAGCACTCAAAATTGCACTCTGGGACTATCTAAGAACTCCAGATGTTCACAGCACAGGGCAAAAAAGCAAAGGCAAAGCCTACTAGTCTTAATACACAAATGAAGAATCCTTAGATGACAGTACAGTACTGACTTGAATTCAGCTAATATGCTTATTTCAGTGGCTCATAACTTTTTGTTGGTGAACTGGGAGCTACTGCACCAGCAGGACTGAGAGCTGCTAGGACAACCAACAAGCAAGGCAGATTTGCTATGTTTTGTTGTCCTTTTTCCTCTTAGCACTTCATCATTGGAAGCAGTGAGTGTGTACAAACAAGTGAAGCTAGGCAGAAAACAGATGTTTTCCACACAATCAGTTCACAAATAATGAGACTGTTTCCATGCATGTTGTTAGCTCTCCCCCTCTCGCTATTGTCAGTGAAATACAATGGGAGGGAGACAATGAAGAAAAGACAAATGTACAACAATTCTGTTTATGTAAAAGTGGGAAAAATTCACTCTACAGCAAGGAAGTCTTCAAACACATGGGGTTATTTCTACAAATTCAGAAAAATTTTCACCACTCAAAAGGACAGAATATGTCAAAGGAATATAATAACATCTAAAATATTTTACTCAAAACTGCCAGGCAGTGACCGTAACTAATACCAATCAATAGATTCTTTGTTTATGTGAAGAACTCTTGGTGAGCAGATGATAAACCAAATGGTGAGCAAATGTGTGCATCAAAACTAATCTTCTACTTCTCCTCAGGTGGAGTTTCAGAACAGATTCTCACTAATCTGTCCAGAATGAGGCACATCAGCAGTGCTACAAGCTGAGGTGACATAAAGAAAAGGAACATCTGTTGCAAGTCTCAACAACCTCTCCCATTTATTTAAAGTTAATGACAATATTAATTACAAAGGAGGCCTTTTCTTTTTTTCCTTTTTTTAAAAAAAAGCAATTTAGTTTTTGTGAGATGTTGCTTAATTAGCCTCAAGATATACAAAGACAATTGAATTTTTAAAGTGTCCATTTAAATACAGTGGGAGGCTATAAATGACCAAAACGGTCATTCACTAGTGTAATTCCTTGATGAAACCTCATGTGTTCCTCTAGTGCAGCTCATCATAGTACAGCAGACTACTTGAATACATAATGTTTCTTCAGTCTAAATGCAAGAAGCAGTTGCCAGTAGAAAGTAATTATACAAATTCCAGGCCCAGACTGAATTTTCTTCTCATGGTAATCAAAGTAGTAAAAAGGGTCCTGCAATCAATGATTCATTTTTATTTGTATTCATCTGGTCATCAGGAAGATGACAATAGCAATGTCTGCACTCATGAATGATGTACTCATGAGAAGAGAGGAGAAAAATTATTCCTGTGCAGGACAGGACTTGGATAAACATGAAGGTTGAGCTCTTAGCAGACCCTTGGTGATTTAATCACTACTACTGAATTGGCAGATAATTTAACAGGAAGCGGGAAAAATACACTAAGGTTGTGTACCAGCAAATTTCCTTCATAGTCAGTTCACAGTCATGTATCAATATCAGCTTAAATATCTGGGTTTCAAAACAACCCCCCCAAAAGCTTACAGTGCATTCTACTAGCTTAAAATGATGTTCACACTAAATATACTCTGTAAGGTTATTTCTAAAATATAGTACATTTTTCCTCTCTCTCATTAAAATAAACTGAATTTTCCCACTGGGATCTGCAGTTTACTTTGGAAGTGAGTAGTGCTAGTTGCTGTGACTGAAAAAGCTGTTTGCTGTTGCAGATCTGCAGAGTGGTAGCCTAGGGAGTCATCTTAACTATACTTTGTCTTTTAATTCCAGGATGTGCCATGGTTTCATATCTCCACCTGTTGTCCATGAGCTGTTTCACTTTGGAGATGATAATTTTGCTGAAGCCAGCTACCTTCTGCTTTCTCACTTTCACATTCTTTAAAAAATACATAGTTTACCACTAATTATCAGAAGAATTTCAAACACATGTGAAACACTTTGGAAGAGCGGCATTTTTTGAGAGATTGAAGACAGTGAGGACTGAGGGCATACCTGATGTTAACTGAATTTGGTGTTTCACTTCTTGGGAGCTTAATACACTGCCATAAATTGCTGAAGAGCTGTAGTTGCTCAAGGGCTACCACTCAGCTGGCATTGAATGGTGATGTCATTGAGTCAGCAAGGTCTTAGGGTTAATACTGGAATCTGATATTCAAGATACTTCGTGTCCACCATTTTCAGAACGTGCAAAAGAAAAAAAACAAGTTTTAATCCATTTTGCTGGAGGTTTTTGTCTTCGTGTTACATTGCAGGTATCCTAGTGGAAAGAGGACCCAGCTGGGAATGTACTAACTGTATTCAATTTCTTCCAGTTTGGAAAGACTGGTAGGTAGGATTCATTCTATCACTCATAACTGACAAGTTAGGGATTACAATTTTGTTGTATTTGTACATTGTCTAAATGTGTGACCGATTCTGAGTCTCGTCTGAATAATTAGTTAGATGCAGCTGAAAGTGTGGAAGAGAGCACAAGCTTTTCCTTTAGAGGATGGACCTAGTCATATTTTTGTATGTTTTTGCACCTGGATATTGCATTCATTTTGTGATCTCTGTGGGGAAATATAGCACTGACACTGGAATATACGAAAAAGCTGATTACTAAGATATTCATACTGAGACTTGCTTGACCTGACAAGGAATTATCCTGTTGGAATGGAAGGTGTTGGTGATACAGACTATCTTAAAACAGGTTAAAATTTCATTACCAGTGACATTATTTTTCTCTCTCAGAAAATGTGGTCATACCTGATGTTCAGGAAACGTTTCAGTTAGGGATCCCTTTCTGCACTGGTGGAGACTTTCAGAAAGACATCCTTCTGTTCTGGAGATTTCAATTTTAGAAAAGCAAAATATAGTAGACAAATAGATACTGGCCCACTTTGAGGTTTAAAAGAAGGGGAGTGTGTTATCCATTGTGCCAGGCTGATGATTTGTTCTGGACTTCTAACTCCAGGGAAAAAACAATATCACTTATCTTTGCAGTTAAATATTTCCTTTTGGGTATACTGAAGTGGGAAGAACCCAGGGCAGTACAGCTTTTTGTGCAAACCTACTGTTTTCAGAATGTAAATTCATCCCAAGAGTGGGTCCTTCTGCAAAGATGAAGCAGAAGAAACACAAATAAAATGAAAATTTAGCTATGTGTGATGGCAAAATGCTTCATGATCCCTTCAGAATTTCCATTTATTAACAAACAGATTTTTTTAAAAAATATCAGTTTTTATTTTGTGTCACAGAGATAAGATTTTAAAACCTACAGTTGGATAATAGTCAAATGTGAGACAGTCATGAGTATAGTAGTTCTGCTAGGCTTTTGGATTATCCCCACAAACAGGTTCCTTGTCTTCACAGTAACTTCTCACGTTTATTTACTTTTTAAAGATACAATCCTTCCCTAAGATTTGGTTAGCTGACACCATGTGTTGTTTGATAGCACTTGGGTATGGTTCTCATGTTTGCTGCTGACCTGTTAAAAGTACCACCCAAGCAGTGAGCTTCAGATCCCAAACCCCACTGAAACACAGACTGGGGCCTTGGAACAAGAACAGGTCATTACTGCAACTTTTCCCTTTGAGTCACATGCCATGAGTATTTATGAGGTTGAAATGTAACAACTTATGCTTATAAGCAGACCAAGCACAAACATGAAATACCACTTGAATGAGCCAGTAATGAGGCCGTGAGTCTCAGCCATGGGACAGAGAGCCATGCTTCTCCAAGGCTCCTGCTATTCACCATGCACACATCATGCCCATGGCTGTTTTCAGGAACAAAACCAATATTAATTCTCTTAAGCTGGATGTACACCACTGGCTCTGCCTTGTCTCTGGCACCATGCTAATGCTCTAATTTCATTGTGGAAAGGGCACTGTGCTTTCCAAAGAAGGAATATGTTTTATACATACAGCACCAAAGCTGTGATCTGATTCTTTTCCATCCAAATGAATTCATTTGAAAATGGGCTCAAATTAGGACTGGATGAAACACTATAACAAAATGATATTTTTAATGTCAAAAGACAGCTTTGTCAGATTTGAACACATTTCTATTCAAAAAATAAGATGTTTTAAATGGAATTTTTCACCAGAGGAAGATAATGAAAACATTTTTTTTCCCACGTGTATCAGGAATAAATCACAATGCATGAAGGAGCAAGAGGGTAGAAAACAGGCACAAGAGTCTTGAAAAAAAATGTGCTGAAGGGCTGCACTGCAGCTTTTCAGCTGAACTAATGTCAGTCTACAAGTAAATGCAACATCTTCAATGATTGGATGTTCTGTTTCACATTTTTTTTTTTACTTTTGCTGTGTTTTTGAGAAAAAAATAATCAACCCCAACACACTGGAATTTTCTGCACTATTAATAAGTATATATGTTCCCAGTGGCAAAATGAATAACATTACTTGTTTTCTCCTCAGGCTGCCTCAAAACGTACTTTGTCCCCCAGATCTCATTTCTCCAGGCACACATATCTAAAGGATCTGTAGAGGACAAAGAAATGGCATCCTAAAGGAAGTACCCTTTTACTTTTTCATGTCCTAGCAGATAACCTACATAAGATTTGTCTCTTCCGCCAAGGAAAGCATCCTGGACCTACGGTGCCACATCATTCTCTTGCCTATCAGAAATGTCACTGGATTTTCTTCCTTTCTCCAGGAGGCTTGTTTGTGAGTTTCTGTTAGTGTCAGAGATACTCAGTGGCCAGAAAGGTTAATCAGAGCAATGTCTCTGTAGTACCCATCCCTGAGATCCTCTTAAGCACTGATTCATTTCAGAGCTCTGTTTGTTTTAGATGTTGAGGTAATGAAGGGTGAACAGGTCAGCCAATCTGGCCAGGTCCATGCCGAATGAGAAAAGACAGGGCTCAGGTGTCACAAACACAAAAGATACTATTGATGCTGCTGGATAAACAGCACCCCTAACTTTTGCTGTTTCTCCAATGTGCTAGAGGAGGAGCAGAATTTCTGCTACAGAATTATCTATCACCCATGCCGTAAGTCCTGAACTAGATGCAGAGTGGCTTAGCAGTTGCATTGCAGACCTCTGGTCCTTTATCCTTTGTCTTTCAGGTTAAGTTGCCAGGTTCTGCACCATCAATGTTAATTCTGAGGACCATATGTTACATGAACATCTGCCTACTGGTTGTTACAAAATCTGAGAAGAATCAGGAGTTAATGCCTTCAGTGACTAGCTAAGAGTTGGCTCTGATTAGAAAGCAAAAATTGAAGCAAATTTTTCTTTTATCTCCTTCTTAATTCTCTGAAAAATTTCAGTACTTAGCCAGCACCTATTAGTCTTTAGGTAAGTCACCACCCTCTTCACTGCCCTGTGAGCCTTGCAATCATGTGGAAGTACACAATTTACTTCCATGTATGTTGTTAGAGATTGTGTACTAAATAAACCAGGAAATAATCATTGCCATTCCTTGTAAATAATGTAGAGCATTACCAGAGCATGTACGATTCTGTAGAGCAGGTAGACATGATTATTTGGAGCTTAACTACACTTCTTTTACTTATTATTTTCTCATTAATGATTCTAACAGAAACAGTGTGAGTGCACTTTCATGAAATTTGCTGACAACATCACATTGGAAGCTATCAATATTGATAAGGTTTGGCATATTGCAAAAAGTAATGGTTGACCTTGTTAGTATAAACGGGGTGAAATGCTAACACTGCAACATGCAAAGCCGTATTCAGAAGGGCTTATACTAATAACTTCATCTACAAACTGGGTCTTACCTATTGGAACCATGAGAAGCGAAGAAAAACCTGGGCACTTTGGTTGATGAAGGCCTTTAATCCACCAGTGCGATGTAGCACTGCAGAGAGCAAATGTAGTCTCCAAGTAGTGAAGGTGGGCAATATTTATCAAAGAAGCACTGGTGGGACTATGTAGTACAAGTTTGGTCACCTGCCCAAAAAGTTTCAGTATGAGCTCGATTGAATAGGGTTTGTGGGATGAGCAGAAGAAAGGAGAGTTTATTCTATCAGTCAGAAGAAACTTGGAGATCTGGGCTTTAAAGCTTATGAGACTGGAAAGTGATAGAAGATACAACTGTTAGCTTTAAATGTGGTGTATGCTAAAAACAAAGAAAAAAAGGAGTGTCATTTGAGCTAAAGAGTTATGTTAGCACAGAGGTAAGGATAAATCACCCATAAGTACACTGAAGTTACTTCTAAAAGGTTGTTAAGCACCAAAGGGGTGAGCTTCAGGAACAATATTCCTAGAGGACCAGGGCAGGCAAACACTTTATTCCTTCAGAAGTAGAGAGAATAACTGTGGCTCCAGGAGGGACTGGACTTCTAGACCAAATCAAAAATAATCTATCTTTAACCCTATTTGTATATACATAAAAAAGTATTTTACTCAGACAGAGTGGCGCGAGGTGTGTCTGCTTGACTTTGGTGGATGGCAGTCTGTTTACTGGCGGTATTCTGTGCTTGTCTGGTGGTCAACCTGACTTTGCAGCAAACGACTGAGGTTTCACTTTGGCTCCCTGCTCTTCCACAGCAAACACTAAACACTGCAGCAGCGATGGTGGCTCTGGATTCACAGTTCTGAACAGCTGACCAGCTTCTGAAGGAATTTTCTACCAGTATAATCTTAATCCAAGTAAGTGTATGCATATGACTGAATTTCTCTCATATGGAGGAACACACAACACGTTCCCTAAGCATGTTTCTATTCACTATCTGGTATTTTGTGTAATGTAATGAACCAAAAGTATTTGTCATAGTGAGAATAAAATGATGTTTTTCAATAGTAAATAATTGAAAGTTGACCCATCTTGAGGACTAAGTTTCTATGGTATTTTGACCTCAAAGTATTACCCTTTCCTTAGTAAGGAGATATAGTGTTGCATGAAACACTTTCACTTGATACAAAATCACAATACAAAATAATGTAAATATAAACCAGCTCCTTCATAAATTTTTACTTCTAGTCATGCATAACATCTCTGTCCTATTTAAATTCACATTGGGATTTCTGATTTGCTTATATAGCACAATTACTGTTAGTGATCTTTTACACTTGGATGACATCCAAGTTGTTTATTCACAGTATGACATTTATTTAGGCATAGAACTGGACCAAAATTAGCACTATCTGGTGCATTCCTCTTGGACTGCCAGGTCCTCTTTTTAAAAATTATCTGGAAATTGTATTCTAGTCCTTTAAATACTGTGCTTTGTAATGTAAAGCTGTGAATTCAGTCAGTCTGCTACTATTTCTACAATGACAAGAAAACAGCCATTGACATTCACACAGCTCTGTTTTACACATAAATCCAAGGAGAGAAAATAAGAGTAATCCAACAAGATTTTCCTTTCACAGCCAGCCTTAAACACATCATCATAAGAAGAGGTGGAAAAACATACTGCATTGTATAGTATCTCATGACTTGCATTCTTCAAAGAATGTAAGTATTTTATTTCTCTTACATGTTCTATAGAAAGATCTCAAGTCTGTGAGTCATAGCCATTTACCAGTATTATGCAAACTTTCTCATACCTATTAAAAAGTTTTGTCTTTTTACTTTTAACTTCACAGCTTCTATGTGGCTTCCTGTTTCCCAAGGACTAAAATCATCTATTTGGATGTTTCTCAGCATGTTAAATTCTTGTTCCAGTCTCTGATTCTGACTAGGTATTGTTCAGTTATTTCCGAGAGCCTTTTTTGCTTTCTTCCAAGGTTATTATAAATGTAACTTCATTCTCCAAGGAAGTCAGTGTCACCAAATTACATTTTATTTCTATATAAATACAACAATAATTAAACAAACACACACACACACTGTTACTTAAGATATGATTATAGGAAGCATAGGGACTGTAGAAATCAGTATCATCATACTCAATACATTGACTCTGTTTCTTTGAATTGCATTTGGAGATTTTTTTTTAGTGACAATTGTAATGATAATTTTATCACTGTTAGCATTGCAGGGACAACACAGCCATGGAAGGCTGAGCTGGATTTAGTTTGGCTTCACACATCATTAACAAACCTGTCAGTTCAGCTGTGATTACAGGACTTCTATTTCTGATGATGGAGAAAGAATGCACTTCAATTTTCCACTCTGGTTCGGGTTTTCAACACTTGCAGATAGAGACATTACTTTTTGATTTGTAAAATCAGCAACGTTGATGTAACAGTCTTTAAAAAGGCAGCACTTGTGAAGAACAACACTTTTCAGTTCCTGGTGTCCTTCTTAATTAATTTAAAAAGTTTTCTAGTAATACCTTTATATAAGTTGGACCACTATTTTGTAGGTAGGAAATGTGACAGAACTGATTAGATATGTCAAAGCAGGGAGATGTCAAGACTCCAGCTGCCAAGTTATTTACATAATTTCTGGCTTGTTTTGTGGCAACCATGGGAAGTACACAGTTTTGGCATTACAAACCCCTGTTAGGTCTGTCAGATACATTACTTTACTAGTGCACTTTTATTAATAGGTACACAAAAGATTACTGTGAAGCAAGTAAGAAGGTTTCTGTTGTGTCTTGCACTGGCTAAAGGACAGGAAGTGCATGGAGGGGAAAAATGAAGGGCAAATTACTGCAGAGTGTGGAGGAATTGAGAAAATGTAGATTTCTGATCACGGTACAGCTGATACCCAAATACAAAGGGATGGAGGAATCAACACATCAGTAATCCTTTTCATTTAACATGAATTCTCACATAAATGCAAGAGCATTCCCATAGCAGTCTCCTGAGACTAAACAGCACCACATGACATAAAGATGTTTACATAGAGAGGTCCTGCATATTGCAAGGAAAGGGAATTACTGAGGCTTGTTTTAAATCTACCAGGCAATAAGCACTCTACAGAGATACCCCCACTGAGACACCATTGACTTTCCCTGATGGCTCTGATGAAACAAGTGTCCAAATGGTGAGTTAGACTTCAAGGAAAGGATAAAGTGAAAGAAGTTCTGTCATGGCAGAGGTAAGGTTTGCTGGGCTATACCTCTAGCCTAAGGACCGAGCAGCTACCTGAGGAAGAAATCCTTTCCTCTCAACTAAGAATGCAGTGAAGTTATTAACAACATGTTTTATGGTTTTATATCTCTTCTTAATCCAGCAAAGTGCTGTAAATATGTGCTTAATTCTCATGTGATCTATCAACCTCATTTATCCCCTATTAGGTAATACGACTGAATCAGATGAGAAATGAACAGGCAAATCAGACTCTGTGGACAGTGTCTCTGCCCAGGCTAGACAGATGTCCCAGGGACTTGGGCTTCAGGTGTCTCAGGAAGAGAGAGCAGAAACAGGAGAATTCCTTGCTTTGCCTTGTAGGAGCCAAGGAAGACGTGACAGTGCTGTAGATCATCCTGCACACCACCTACACTGGCAGGCAACAGTCAGTCCCTCTTTGGCAAGCAGTCTGAGGGAGCTGAGAACAGTGGGTGGTACAGGGTGAACTCTAGTTATAGGAATCATGAGGCAAACAGAGATTATGAGAGACATTTTCCTGTGGAATTAACCACCCATCTTCCAGAACCACCTCATTAATAACTTAATCCTATAACTCCAAAATGTTTCTCGTCCTTTTTCTTATGCTCCCAGATTCCATTTCTTTCTGTCAGTCACCTTCCTGAAGCAGCCTTGGCAATGCCATTAGATGGTAACAAATTAAAACAGCCACAGCACTGAGAAAACCTGAGGACAATATAAAATGCATTGAGCTTAATTTCAAGCCAGGCAGCAGGAAGATTATTGTTCTCCTGTATGCTTGTGCAACAGACAGCAGTACAAACTTCCATGAAAAACTTTAAATGTAGTTGCTGAAGGATTTGCAACTTGTAGTGATACAAAGAGTACAGATTCCAGATGGGGAACTGATGTCATATTTGTCAGAGAAAGACTGAATTTCTGAAATAATTTAGGAAGTTAAAATATTTTAGTAAACTGAAGATAAACTGGATTTCAGCCACCGCTGAATAGGTGTCAGTTTCAGTGCACTAAAACTCACAGAAATCTCAAATTATCATGTAAAGAAAAGTTAAGAATATATTGATGTATACAGCTGTATTTCAAGCTCTAGTGTAATAAAGGGAGATTAATCACAACATCCTAGGTCAGTTCTTGAGGTTCCTAGTGATGCAGTTCCTAATAGCCTCAGTCCTAATGAAGAAGTGAAAACAAGTTTAGAAGCGCATCACTGGATGGCAGTGTGGAATATTCTGGCTATCCCACTGCAATTTCACAGAACAAGGTGTGCTTAGTCCCTGAATTGGTTGTTTTAGTAAGTCACAATTATCTGTTTTCACCTTGACTTCAATAACATTTGCAGCTATTGTTGATATTTCTAAAAGACAAGATTTTGTATTTGTCACCAGCCCCTAGGGGCTGAAGAAATGTAGACTCACCAATTAAAGGCTTTTAACAGCTGGGTGCTTTCTAACTGCTTAGCAGAAACATTAACTACTTAAAAAAGAAAAAAATCTCACCAGTTTGAAGAAGGCTATGCCTCTCAAAAGCAATGGAAGAGAAACTTGTTGAAAGCAAAGGAAAGAAAGAGTTTGAATTATACATTGTTCTCCCTTCAGACAGCCAGAGCAATTAAATTTTTATGGCAAAATGCATAGCCCCATTTTCCCCAATGCTAATTATTCCCAGGAGGGGATGGTGAGACTGTATGTTCATGGACTGTCTCATTCCTTTTACACTGATCCTCTCTACACCAGATGCTCTCCAAGATACAGAAATCACTAGCTGGTGGCCTGAAGGAGTGGTGCTCACACCATCTCTTTTGTGCTGCTGTGAAATATAGGCCAAGGGCAGCTCATGACTGACACTTGTTTTGTTCCTGCTGCTTCCAGCAGTAGATGTGCTCCTGGGGCAATCACCAGCCATCTGAGTTTGTGGTACCTTGCAAACTGTCTGATACAACTCTGTCCTTGACAAGTTCTTTATTGCTGAGCTCTGCATCTATCCAGTACTTGACTCAGGACTATAGACACCATCTATCACATGGGGTTTGCGTCTTCTCTTGTCTTGTGTTTGAAGGAGAGAAGATGACTGCTTTTTTAGCATTTTGCTTTCAGGTGCTCACTAGCCAAGAGACTAAAGAGGGTGGTTGTCCCTTTTGACAGAAAGTAGCACAATCTGATTTGGGCTTTGTTTATGGACATTTTTTCCATCGGCCTCAGAACTAAAGATAAGTATGTCTCTTTCCTTCTGGACTGAAGGAAGAGGGCTGAAGCTGTAAGTCTTACCAGGGCTCCTGTCCCAGAGCTTCAGACAAACTTTTAGGGCCAGAATGGCATCTAAGGAGATCCTTGACTAAAAGCTGTATTCATGCCCAACATTACTTGGAAAGACAAGCTAAAGAGAGCCCAGAACATGTTTAAAGTACTTCTGGATCTTGAGGTGAGCTAAAGAGGTGTGTTCAAGCAGAAGTTTCTGATACATGAAGACTCTGAGGCCAGTCAGGGACTGAACAGACATGAATAGTACCAGAAAGACATACTTTCCTGTCCCATTTCTCTTGCAGAACAGCAGGAGGATCTGGCACCATAAATATAGGTTAGCTGCGAAACTGATGATATATTTGCGGTCTGATTTACACTCGTGAATGTAGTCTGGCTAATCTCCATTTAACTATTCTGTGTGCATCCTTTCTGGTCTGATAATAAGCTCTTCCTTCACTAATCACAGAATCACAGAATTACAGAATTCTAGGGGTTGGAAGGGACCTCGAAGGATCATCTAGTCCAACCCCCCTGCCAGAGCAGGGTCACCTAGAGTACATCACACAGGAACGCATCCAGGCGGGTTTTGAATGTCTCCAGTGAAGGAGACTCCGCAACCTCTCTGGGCAGCCTGTTCCAGTGCTCTGTCACTCTCACAGTGAAAAAGTTTCTCCTTATATTCACATGGAACCTCCTGCACTCCAGTTTGCATCCATTGCCCCTTGTCCTATCATTGGTCATCACTGAAAAAAGCTTTGCTCCATCGTCCTGACACTCACCCTTTACAGATTTGTAAACATGGATGAGGTCACCCCTCAGTCTCCTTTTCTCCAAGCTAAAGAGACCCAGCTCCCTCAGCCTTTCCTCATAAGGGAGATGTTCCACTCCCTTAATCATCTTAGTGGCTCTGCGCTGGACTCTCTCAAGCAGTTCCATGTCCTTCTTGAACTGTGGGGCCCAGAACTGGACACAATACTCCAGATGTGGCCTCACCAAGGCAGAATAGAGGGGGAGGAGAACCTCTCTTGACCTACTAACCACCCCCTTTCTAATGCACCCCAGGATGCCATTGGCCTTCTTGGCCACAAGGGCACATTGCTGGCTCATGGTCATCCTCCTGTCCACCAGGACCCCCAGGTCCCTTTCTCCTACACTGTTCTCCAGCAGGTCAGCCCCCAGCCTGTACTGGTGCATGGTGTTGTTCTTCCCCAGATGCAAAACTCTGCACTTGCCCTTGTTGAATTTCATTAAGTTTCTCCTCGCCCAACTCTCCAGCCTATCAAGGTCTCGTTGAATGGCAGCACAACCCTCTGGTGTGTCAGCCACTCCTCCCAGTTTAGTGTCATCAGCAAACTTGCTGAGGGTACATTCTGTACCCTCATCCAGGTCACTGATGAAGATAATGAAGAACACCGGTCCCAGTACCGACCCCTGAGGGACTCCACTAGTCACAGACCTCCAACTAGATTCTGTCCCATTGACTACAACTCTCTGACTTCTTCCCTTTAACCAGTTCTTGATCCATCTCACTACCTGATCACCAAGCCCATACTTTATCAGCTTATCTACGAGGATGCTGTGGGAGACAGTGTCAAATGCTTTAATATTCTAACCCCTTAAATATGTAAAAGCTACCTTATTTTCTGCTGCTGCATATCTAAGCAGGTATGGCATGTTAATTAAAGGGTTTGTCATCAACTAGCATTTATGATGTTTTCTCGAAAATAAGCGTGCAAGTACATGTTATGGGAGAGTTTAGTTTTTTTCCCTGTTCCATTTAAAATAAATATTTTAAACTATTCCCAGTTTGCTTTCCCAGTAGAACACTCTGATGTCTGTGATCAAAGTTAAAACATTATATGAAAACTCCAAGATCTCTTCTTGGTTCCCCTCAATTTGACTTATTTTGCTAATCGTCTGTGCTCTGATCTTTGAAATAGTATTTCCATTTTGCTGTAAGCATAAACTTCACCATAGGATCAGGTTGCATGAATGTGACTAAATACCTAAAGTTATGCACCACAGCCTAGAATAAAGTAAATTACACACAGAGAATGCCACTTATCTGATGTTATCAGCACTTGATGTTAATTACATAAAACAGAATAAATTGTTCCTTACTTTATATCTGTCTGTTGCTAAATTATCTTGTGACAGACTTAATTTTAAATAATTGTGACCATTTGGACCTTATTTCACCATTGACTCTGAATTTTAGAAGGATGAGACCAACAAAACCACAACAAAAAATACCCTAACCAATAAAATACAGCACATTGGCCCCAATTCTGAATGTTTCTTCATGTAGTAACCAGTCAAAACATCAATGAGTGACACTCACAATCTCAGTGTAATCTTACAGAAGTAATTTGTTTATCCATTAAATATCAGTACCTAAAGAAAGAAAAAAAGAAGAGCGGGGAAAACACAGGAAGGTAGGTTTCTAGTGGTCTGGCATTTACTGCCTGCAGTACTTAGAGTTTGCAGGTTACTTTGGTTGATTAAAAAATCAGAAAGTATTAATTTTAGATGGAAAAAAGTGTTTTGTGTAGTGGTATGGGCTATTTCCATACAATAAATGAATTAAAATTTAAAACAAAAGCCATTGCAAATTGAAAGACTGAGATGTTTTGCCTCATAAATGTTGAAAGGTAATGCTTTGAACTGAAAGTCCTGAAATACTTGGCTTAGAAAATACCAGATGGAAGATCCACATTTTCTCTCATTCGTCTTTGTTCTATATTTTAACAAAAGCATTTTAGTACCTCTGATATGAATCAAAAAGATTTATTAGCGCTTTTTTGGCAGGATTTTTTTCCCTTCAGCTCTACTTCTGTGTAGGCTAAGGAACTTAAAAACATGGTATGACTTTAAAGAAGCTGATGTGCTTCTGTGTGTACTAAGTTTTTTTTTTTAAATTATCATTCTGGAAAGGCAATTAAACCATTGCTGTGGATGCAATTTTTAGTTCCAATGTTTTGCTATCATTAGATTTTTTAGGCCTATTCCTTAGCTTTTATTTTTCTTGTTGTTTTGTTCTGTGTTCAGGACATGATTCAAGAGATTGACAAATATTTATATGCAGGAGCAAAACTGTTCTATGTTTGGTTTTCCTGGCTTTTCAACTTCAGCACAAGGATATGCTGGGGGATATAATAAGTTGTGGCATCTCCATTCTTGGAGATATTAAAAAGCCATCTGAACAAGGTCCTGGGCAACTGGCTCTAGGTGACCCTGCTTGAGCAGGGTGGTTGGACGAGATGACAAGGTCCCTTCCAAATTCAGATATTCTGTGATATCTAATAATACACAGCCTACGATAACCTCAGAAATGTAACTTGTGTAAGACTGATGTGAACTACTAGAACAAAATTCAGCAGTCTCTTTTCCTCCTCTCCTCAGCTGAGCAGGCTCCTCACTGTGACTTGAAGAACTAGAAAAATACATGGAGAAATATTAATATGGTGGGAAGGGTTAGGGGGGAAAGTGGGGTTTTAGGCAGCCGGTATGAGAGAGTTGAAAAGGATAAGAACAGACAAGTGAAGAAGCTTGGAGACAACATGGGAAGAGCGGTTGTAGCAGTGAGGGAAAGCACAGTTTTCACTTGGTTTCTTTTTTAATTAAAACAGTAGTTTGTTTTTGTTGGTTTTTTTTCTTACTTTGCACTTTTGAGACCTTTCTACTAAAGAAAGCCAACAATCAACAAGTAACAAGCATTTGGGAACCTTATAGCCAAACTCTGAAGTTTGAATGGAAAAAGTATGTACCTTGGTCTCAGCTCAGACCTGGTTTCCTGAACAAGATGACCTTTTTGTGTGTCTTATTTGGAGGAAGAAGAAACCAGACTGGACTTGAAATGTATTTTTAATCTCCATTGTGCAGCAACTCCATGACTCATATGGCCCATGAAGAACATGTCACTGGCACACAACAACAGTTAAAAAGAATAGCATTCACAAGCTCATCTCTCAAATTTTGAGATCTGGGAAGAGGTCCTTTCAAAGAACCAGGTTTCCATTTCAGCTTTCCTCAGTGAATGGCTAAGGTGAAGATATCATTTCTCTACAGTCATACAGAGTACAGATGTTGTTTTCCTGCGTCACTATCTTCTCTTTCCAGTTGCTTTTTGTTCTGGAAACAGGATTAGTATGGATGTAAGCTGCTAAATCCTTCAGTGATGTATGCTAAATTCGTAGGCAAGGGTGTTCAAATTTTTTTTTTTTGTTTTTAACTGAAGGAGTTGATACTGTCCGTACATTGACTACTGTTATCAAAAATCTTGAATGAGTTCAAGCACAATGTGTCTTGCTCTATAGGTGTTTAGACTCACGTGATATATGAGAGCAATAAAAGTATGAAAAAGGGCATAGATGTAGGGTCCAACTAACCATGTTTAAGAGTTAAATATGCTAATTCTCATCTACATATCTTAAAATAATGTTGTGCAGCCTGGTTTATGGGGTCCACTAAAAGGCTCATAAACTCAAAGTGGGGCCACATGTGCTCTGTACCTTGGTGTTATATTTGGTTTCATATCTGCAGGGAAGGACAGAGTTCAAGGTTACCTGCGTGGAGTCATTAAAAAATCTTGGTTAGTGAAATGCCATTAGGTAGCCATGACCATAAAGACTACATTCAGAGTGTCTTGCCTGCTTGCTTTGTTACAGGAAGAATCACAGTGACTTTTGCTAAAACTGCAGTGTACAAATGGTTCTTCCATGTTTCTGAAGACACTTCTTAGGCATTTCCCTATTCTGTTTCATATTATCTAAAATGAGATGTCAAGATGCCTCTCACTAAACATGTAATATTTTAAGTAAAGAGTAAAAAATGTTCCACACAAAAAACATAGAACAGCTGAAATGGACATTTCCATTTTCAGACAACAAACTGTGTACCAAGTATAATTGGCTCTTTAACCTAGACTTTCACGTGATAAGCTTCTGGAACGGGCGTTTTGTTAAGAGCAGACTTTCTGAAACAAGCTGAGGAATTCATGAGTTTTCACTGGAAACTTCTATATTTGCTGAGCAACTGCTATCCAGAGAAGTTGAAATTTATTTGACTTTAGAAATCTAAATAGATTTTTGAATTCAGATGCCTATAAACTATTGCACAAAGGGCTTAAATGGAACTTAATAGTGTACAAGCTCTCTGTATAAAAGTGAACTTCATTCATTCAAAAAAAAGATAAATTACAGAGAGAAATAAATCTTAGAACACTGCTGAGTCAAGAAGTAAAATTAAACCATGACATGACACTAGAAAGCTTTTGACTGTTGATGTCATGCAATGCAGCATGATGTCTGAGAGCTGTACAGCAGCAGAGGGAATAGCCTGTGTGTTCATAGCAGAATAACTGCCTCAGATCTGTGCTATGTGTTGACAAATATATTCTTTCTTCCTTGTGAGTAAATTAAAGCTTCATTACTACTTTTTGGATTTAGCCTAAGTTCCCAGACACCTGTGTTCATTAAGGAGAGTGACAAGAATAATCATACATGACCTTTCTGAAGGGTAATAAAAATATTTTTTTTAAACAACCAAATAGCTGTGTACCAATACAAGGCAGCATAACAAGAACCATATGTTAAGGGGAAAATATTCTCCTAGCAATATAGAATGGGAAAGGTGCCTATGAGAGGCTCACTCAACAGCAAATGGGATCTGTATCTTAATACCAAGAACATATGTGGGAGAGAGTTTGAAGTATTTTGTTGGCTTCACTTCAGATGAGAAAGGGGAATGGGAAAGTAAAGAATAGCAAAAAGGAGCTATTGAATCTTGCTTCCATTCATTTACTTCCAATAGGAAAGTTTAAGATTTCTTTCATATTTACTTTTTTTTTCAGACACAGCACTTTCAGGACACCTTGAGTCCTCTGAGGTCAAAAAGTCCTACAGATACCCATTTTAGCTGGTGGGTAAAACAATCTCTTGGAACTGACCATGTAGCGATCAAAATTAACAGGAGCTTAAGTAACAGATTTTGACATCAGGGTGATTTGGAGGATTGGATGTAACCTAGAAGACTTTTTTTACATTTCTTTTTTAATTTGTTTGGTCTTCAAATGTACTTTTTTAAAAAAAACAAAAACAAAAAAAACAGATGTCAACCTGAGTTGTTACTATCTCTAGTAACTCTCATATCAACTTGTCCAATTGGAGGGGAAAAAAAATTTTTTTTCTAACTATCAGCTCTACAAACAACATGGGGTTTAAAAGCCCAGCTGCTTTTTTCCTTAGCTGGTTCATCATCATGAGTAATAAAGATTCTGTGTGCCACAGAACTTGTATAATCCTGAACTGTCTGTTTGTAATTGAAGGCAGATTCTACTCTCATCGTTCAAAATTAGTTAAAAATTCTCTCGAAAACAGGTTTCTCAGAAGAAAAATCCAGCCTTCCTTTCCTCATATCTTGGCTGTTTTGGCAGTGTTAAAAGGAGTGATAAGTTTTGTCACTAAAATAAAGGCAACTTTGAATACACACAAGGAATAGTTTTGTAAGTCAAGAGATTGTAACTGTCATTTTGCAGAGCTGAACCACAGCCTTAAGATAAGTGTAAATCTATGTTATACTGAGACAATTTTCTCTTTTGTAATAACATCACACTGCTTTTCTGGAATTTTTTAATAGTTTTTCATATCTAGTACAAGTTTTAATAATGCCCATATAAAACTGCATCTTGGAAAATGAAGTAACATGTTTTGTCAATCTGTTTTCCAGCATAAATCCATTATTATTCCATTTATAACTAGTGACTGATGCCAGAAATAGAAGTCTGGTTCATTAATTATATGTACTTTCTTTCTGGCCATGCACCTGCTTATGGGTTACTGTCAGGGTATTCAAGAACTCCTATTGTGCTTTTGATGCTAAAATATCTGTCTTGGCAATGATTTCAATTTTCAGGGTTCATGGTTGCAAGACATCTCCTAATTCCAAAGGAAATCAGATGATGGGGTGAGAACTGCTGCTTTGCTGCACATAACATGGAACCCCCCAACAAGGTAGGCATCGCTAACAGAGGAACTTCAGCTCTCCACAGCACTGCATGGCAAAGCTTGCCCCAGGGAAGTGTACTAGGAGGCATACAGGAGCAGTACTAAGGTTGCATACAGATTTTAATTAAGGAAAAGTTGTCATAAATAAAATAAAATAAAATAAAATAATAAAAAGAAGTAAAACACCAGAATATTAAAATTGAAACTCAGTGTATCCCTGTTAGTGTTTTCCTTTCAGTACATCACATCTACCTTAACTCCAGACCAAGTACCTACTTTTTGGAAAAAAGTCAGGGAATAAGTTTCTATACCACATGGGGATTTTAGGTCTCTTATAGAAATTACCTGGAAAGTCTTAAGTGTTTCAAATAAAACATCAGGAAGTCTCCACATGAGACAGCCATGTCAGGATGGGAAATTCGGTTTGAGCCTTTGTATCAAGGACAAGATTTCTAGTTCTGGAAATTCTGCAAATGTTCCTAACTTCAGTATTTTGGGACCTACTATTTAAGAAAAACAGATAGAAAGTCAAGGCAAAGGTCTATTTAGCCCCACAAAATGTCTCCAGCTATGTCCAGCCATGGATATTAAATGAATGGGCCAAGCATATAATGTTTCTTCTTTATCAAATGGCCCAGATCCAATGATATGTGCTTCAAAACCCCCCTAAGAGATACCTCCAGAGGTGGTATCTCTGGGTATAATAGCACTTTGTAAATTGAAAGATTGGGGAAAAAAGTTAAGATTATATAATTTAGGTAGAACTTGCCTCCTGATAATTTCAATTGATGGTCTCTCATTCATGTGTTATCAAAAACACTGAATGTTTCCTCATTTATCATTTCCTTGTTACTGATAATTTCACAGCCCCATATTCTACTCTGTTTAATTATCTCTTTTTTCATGCAAATGAGCCCTAGTTTATTTATTTCCCTCAAATGGAAGACAATCATACCTTTGATCATTCTTATCACCACTCTCTGCACCTTTTCTAGTTCTGCTGCATCAATTCTTCAAGATGCTGCAACCAGAAATTCTTTTGCTCTTTGTGATTTAGGCACACTGTGGGTTTATATGGCCATACCATGTTTCCTGCTTTGTTTTCTATTTCTTTTCTAGTAATTTATTTTCTTTACCCATGACTGAATGATGAACTAACATTTTCAAAAATTATCTACTACAGTACCAAGAAACTTGTTTTGATGCTCAGTTTGGAGTCCACCACTGTGGATTTAAGACAGGCTTTCTCTATCTGTATAACTCCACATCTATCAGCACCAGATTTCTTCTCTAATTTCATTGCCCAATCATTTAGTATTGTGAGGTGTTTCTGTTACTCTACATAGAAATATTATTGCCTCACTTAGCTTGGTGTCATCGGATTTTGCTACCTCATTAGACACTTGTTTTGTCCAATAATTGCAAGAGCAAGATACAGCGTGGGCTTCAACACAGATTCCCCTGGGGCTTCACTGGCAATGCCCACCCACTGTGGAAACTCAGAAAGAAGCTCACTCTTCCCTTTCTTTCCCAGCCTATAAGCAGTTATTAAATTGTAGAGATGATTTCCCTCTTCTGTTGAAATTTTAGTTCCTTCATTAGCTTTTTGGTAGGAAGCTATCACAAAAATGCCACTGTACATTATCAAAAAGATCACATTTGTTCATAGAGTTTTGTGGACAAAACTCATTGATCTGTGAGGCCTGATTAATTGCTGTGAAAACCAGGTTGATTGTTTGCATTATTGTAGAAATGCTCAAGTGCTTTACTGAGGTGGAGCCTATCTCCTACAGAGGTCTGAAAGCTTAGATCTCCTTTAAAGATGGAGCCACCCTGCCCTTGTGACTGTCCCCTGCAAAAGTCTTGATCAGACATAAAAGCACACATCGCTGAGGTAACTTCGCTCCCACTGGTACTGCAAACCTCAGTTAGGCCAGAATCAGACTGTCCTGGGGACTTTTCCAGTGCACCTGAAGTAGAGGTGAATTTTTTCTCTGCAGAAAGTGAAGGATGGAATATATCTCATCCTAATCTACAGATTAGGATCTACAGAATCTACAGCCTAATCTACAGATCTCCTGAATTAGTTAAACTGAGGATTCAAGTTCACTAGCAGTAGCTGATTATTGTGTTTCATATTTGCATCATAATTTTTTCTAAACAATGTTAATTTGCTGCCTAATGAGTCTGTAAGATTTTTTCCAGGTGATGATGATGTGAGCTGCAATGCTTTTCTTCCCTTCCTGTTTGAATGTTTTGCCTTTGTGCTGCTAGTGTTAAATGTAGTAATGAACAGAGAGGACTGAATAGTTACCAGTAGTAATTTCTGGGGAGAATTTGCGCTCTAACAATACTTATATTCCCATAAGCATTCCTTGCATGTGTTCAGTGCTGCAATACTGAACAGAGTGATATTATTTTAATCTAAGTATTGGGTATAAATATTATTTATGTCATGCTCAGCATTGATAGAGTAACTTGGCTAGCTGAGGCTGGCCTTCTAAGAAATGGTCACTTCTGTACTATTATTGTTTAGTTGTGAACCCTCATCCTACAGGCTGCATTCAGAGGAGCATTTGAAGAGAGCTATAGTCAGTCAGCTGCTTCATTGTACCCAAAGGACTTGCTGCAGACCAGGGCAGAATCATGTGTAGGTTCCAGACAGCAGGGCCACAGCTGGTACCTGATTTCCAATATAGGAATCACCATCTGTTGATGTTTCTAAAATTAAAATTTATTTGAAGCAGCAGCTCACAAAAAAGTCTTGATTTTATTTATTTGGTTTTGGTAGAAGGAAGGAATTATTTTTCATCCAGTAGGTGAAATTTACTGTCTTTACCAGCTCTCTTGTCAAAGACATATAGCGACTAAGCAGGAAATGCAAGACAATAAACTTCTGGGTAATTTAAAAAATCATTTCCTTCTTTTGGTCAAAAGATGTTGATGGGTGCATCAGTTTTAGAAGAAAGTCTGATTGCGTGTTACATTTTTGGTCATCACATCCACATAAAATAGCTCTGTATTATGCGTGGATGCAAAGCAGTGGCCATCAAGGACCTTTCTGTATTGCTTAACTGCTTTCATATCCTATCTCTGATGATGTCTTTGAGGAATCTTTGTTGCTTTTGTATCTTATCAAATATTGACTTTATAATGCAAAATCAGGTATGCAAACACTCTGGGCTTCTCTTCACACTGCTATGAGGACTACAATACATAACCGTTTGACAAATGCTGTTATTTCACTTACCTCAAATCCTCTCCTCAGATACAATTGGATTAAATATTCTTTTTCAGTCTAAATCAGCTCTCACTTTTTGCTATATACAATGACAGAGGATAGAGATAGTTGCAGAGAATGAAGTAATCTTATTGTTTGTTCCTGGCAAGATTTAGCTGACATAAAACAGTGTTGATATTTCTAATAATTACCTCTAATGTGCTAACACCTAAACACCACAAATGAGATCCTTAACCATTGTCTTAGACTCCATAGAGCAAAATGAGAAAACTCAGTCTCTGAAGAATTTACGATCAAAACAAAACAAGAAAAGGAAACAGCAGGAAATAAGTAAGATAGTGAAAATAACAATATATCCTAAGGGTTTGTAAACCTTACTGATGCTTCTTATTGCATGCATACATATTTATATACAGGCAGGTGAATGCAACAGTTTACTTAAAGGACAGTATGGGATTATGTTTTCTGAAGTTTTTAGTTTGATTGTTCAGTTTGAAACTGCTCCTCCCCACCCTGCCAAACAGTCCAAAAAACAACCAACCAACCAACTAAAAAAACCCAAAACCAAACTAAGCAGTTTGATTCCTGGACTGAGAGTGAGGGTGCATAGGAATCAGCACTATCCTGGACAAGAGAAGGTTTAGGGAAGACTTAGGAGCAGTATTCTGCCTAGGAGGCAGTTACCGAGAAAAGGGAGCCAGGTTCTACCCAGCCCTCCTTAGGGTGCATGGAAGGACAGTGAATGACAGGGCTCCTAAATTGAACCAAGAGAGACTGCCACTAGATATTAGGAAAGTTTTTCGCTGTGAGGTTAATTAACTATTGGAAAAAGCTGAACATGGAGTTTGCAGAATATCCATCCTTGGAAGTTTGAGACCCAAATCAATCAAGCCCTGAACAAGATGTTCTGAGCAGTAAATTTAACTAGCGACCCCAGATCCCTTCCCACTTGAATTGTCTTATGAAAAGCTACACAAGAGATTTAGAAGTTGCTGTTGCACACATTTGCCATCTGACTTATGTTGTCATGACCAAGATTTGTAGAAATATTTAGATGTTATTCTCTTCTGCACAGTTAAGAGTACCGCTCTTAAGAGACTAAAACCACCCAAACAGAACCCAACCAAAGCCTGAACCAACAGACAAGATCTGAAATACTATTCTCAGAACTGGCCTAGACATCCAGGGTCCTCAGTATCATTTGCAAATATTTAGCCTAGTGCAATGACAAATGGTTGTAGTTGCACATTAAAAGGATTTTTAATCTTATCACAGGGACTATAACAGAAAAGCATACAGAAATGAACAGATACTAACTACTGCTGTTAGAAGTGTTTTCTGTTTTTCATACTGACATTAAAACATTTCCAAACTGATGAATTGGCTATGAGAGAGTAGGGGTGGCTGTTTGCTTTAAGCAGATGTCTTCTGTGAAAATGGACCCCGCTTCCGTGTTGTCTAATAAGATACTTGGCAAGCTTTTCAGCTTACTGAATGAAAAGGAACATCTATACTTGGCCTTCTTCTCTTACATTAAATATTTCTCACATACATTGTTATCCCCCAAATTTATTTTTATGTAATTAATATAATAGCTTAAAACTTTTCAAAACTGTTTACAAAGAAGTGTCTTTGCTTCTTGGGAATTGGTAAAAAAAGCTTGACATCAGTAGTAACAGTTTAAAACTAACTCCTCCCAAATTTACTGATGCAGACCATTCATGGTAATAGCTTTGGCACAAACTCTATCCAACAAAACCAGCTGACTGTTATTCCCCTCTCTCTCTACAGCATGAGTCATTTACAAGCCATTTAAAAAGGAAGTAAGGAAAACACGACAGACGTGAAATGCTGCAGCCCAAATCTTCAGAGGGTATCAACACCACTCTACTGAACTCACTAGATTTACTCAATTTATATCAGTTGAAAATCTGATTCAGCCCCTGTGAACAGCTGTTTCTAGCCTCCTTTAATACCATCCACATTGAATTGCTTATTGTTATTGGTTTTAGGGTAATATAAAAAAAGGATTTGGAAATACTCATGGCTGTTGTTTATTACCTCTTTCTCCGCAGCTGGTATATAATTTTATTAGGGTTTTTCATGCATTCTGGGAGAAGTGGAGGTACATTAGTCTAACAGCAATCTTTTAACTAGGAAGACTAACCACACAAATAAACCAAAACATCATTTTAAAATCTCAATGACTAATAAGGAACAGCAACTCTTATTCTGTAAGGACATCAATATTTTAACAAGGCTACCAAACTATCAGTAAAGTTATACACTGGCAGACACCTGCGTGTGTATGCATTTACACACGTGTATATCCCTGCAAACTTTGGGGACAGAGGGCAGAAGCTGCAGGTAAAAACCCGGCTCTTGGGTGTATGTGATGTTCTGTGAAACACAGATATTACAAGTGGAGTCAAAGTCCGTCATGAATAAAAGGCAGCTTGGCAGTCTGAGCACGAGAGTGAGACGGCCAGGCCCCGAGGCTCTGAAATTCCATTTCTCAGAAGCATTCACTGTGCAGAATTTCTCCAAGAGGGAATGCCGTGGGTTTGACTTTCAGATGTGCTCTGATGTCTTGGTTTGGGAGCACCAGGATAACATTTTTCTATACTCATCTGAGAGGGCCCAGGACCCCCCAGTTGCTGGTGCCCATGCATGGGGTAATGGCCATGGGGGAGCAGCTGGGCCTGTGGGGAGAGGAGGGTGGGTCAGGTGACCCCAATGGGCCAATCACAGCGCTCCTGCCCATGGTGCTCAGCATAACATGGCTCTTCAGAGCCTTCCCCTGGCTCCTGGGGCTGCTGTGCTGACAGGGCTGGGGTTGCTTCTTGTCATCCCTCCATGTGCTGCTGGTGTGCCTGCAGCCTGTCTTCTCTCTGGAGAAGAACATCATGCACTGAGACAGGTTGCCTGCCCCTTTCTCCTGAAGTAGGACCAACACAGCCACTTTAAGATGTGTTTGTGGACTGTCGCTGGGGACACTGGGCCCAGGTACCCCAGCTGCTGCCAAGTCCAGCTTGGGACTTTTCCAGTCTGGACATAGTTACCATCCAGTGGGCTTCATATTTGCATTTTTATTTATATAGCTGAATATATTTATCTTTTTATATAATTCACTATCTTTAATATTATTATTGCTAGTACTTTCTGTTTCATTAAATCTGTTCCATTTTTTTTTTAACCTCAAAGTCTCTTTCCGCTATTCCCCTGTTATTCTCCCCTGGGAGGCTGGTGGGGGGATAACAGAGAGCATCTGTCACCTGGTTATTGGCAAAACCCTTGACATCAGAAGATTCCTGCTGTTATCAACAGACTTCAGCCATATCAGTCCTCTGCCTTGTTTGTTCTGAAGGTACTTCTCAGTGGATAGTGAGTGAATACCCTCCATCAGACCCTTCCATGACCCAGTGTCTCTGTGCTTTTTCTAGGACACTTGATGATTCTGCAAGCATTTAAGACTAAAAATGTTAATACAGTCTCACACAAGCAGCAGGAGCATGGAAGTTAAAGGAAAATCAAGAAAATATTGAAAAAAATCATTAAAATTTGCAGAGGAGACATGTTAAAGTACAGATGGGTGTGAAGTTTTCCTCATGTTCCTGAAGATCAGTCTGATATTTACAATACCTGCTGCTGTGATGCTGTTGTAGATAGGTGACACACACATTGTTATATGATTAGTTCCTTATGCATGAAGGAGACTAAAGACTGTTTTTATAGAAACTTGAATAAGATATCTTTTGAAAGCTATCATGGAAGCTGAGAGGTAAATAAATGACTGTGTGACCAAAAATTCGGGTGGTAGTAGTATCTCTTCTACACAGGCTGGATATAGTTAAAAATAAACCAAAAGTCTGAAACCAGTGTTTATCTCTGATCAGACCCTTGGACATGTGTTTCAGCTCAGGGTAGGTGTTGAGACTTTGTGGCTAATGTTCTAAAAGTGGGAACACACATCCAAATCTTTTGCTTTGCTTAAAATCGGTAGCTACAAATTCCAGGACCTCTTGCAATCAGCAAAGATTTTCTTCTTTGCAATCAAGTAAAAATGTGTGTATTAAGTTCCATCCCTCTTCCTTCCTTAATCTTGTGTCAGATTTTCCTTGTAAACGTTATTAAAATTCTAGGAGCATGTGCTTGCTACAAACTATAGACTGCTGGCTTTGCCAGGGTATTCTTCCCCATGCTATTGAATAGCAAGTAGACTTTTCTTTCTCTTTGCAAATCAAAAAACCTGGCTGAGGTTGATGGAAGCAGAACTGCTTTTTCATCATATTTGTAGAGGAAAGCACTTCTAGAGGCCTGCAGGGTGGAAATCCGCTGACTTCACACTTCATCAGACAGAATGCTTGCTTTAAGAACTCCACCCACACACCTTGGTGCTGTCTCCCACATAGCTGAGTAGCAGGAGCAGCTAGCTGCAGGCTCAGATCGAGTAACTCCATGAGATTTACACATAGGCTAGCGAACAAGTCCAGAAAGTTAAAGGCTACATACAGTTCTGGTTTTGCTTTTTAAGCTGAGATTTTGTCACCATTGTATGGCACCAAAAGCTGCAAGCTTAAACAGAAGGCTACTGTTTCTGTCCAGATCTGCTTGCACAAACCCTGAAAAGGGAACAAGATTTGCACAAAATTTAACTGAATAGCAGTGAGATGGATTATTTTTCTGCTGATGTCAGTTCTCTTTTACAATTGTGAATTGTAAGTTTAAGGTGAGGCATGATTTTATTACAGCTTCACTTTTGCAAACTTCCCTTCAAAGGAAAAGGTGGTCTGAACTGGCAGATGTAGCTTAGGTGAATAATACTGCAAGATGGGAAGATCTAAATGAATTGGAGTGATCCTGTGAAGAAGAGCTTCTCTTTCAAAGTGTAAGAAATTTTCACTGATGAAAGAGTACATTTTAAGACTCAATGCAATTTTCCTATTTATGGCGTGAGGGCCTTTTATTTCTTTTCTCTGTTGCCCTCAAGAATGATCACATCAAGGATGTGAAGTCCTTAGAATTCAATTACTACCTATGCTGGAAAACTAGGATTATAACTCTTTAGAGAAAACTAAGTGGTATAACCAGTTGTCATAAATTTAGGGTGACAGCCAAAAAAGTAGTGTTTTAAAGAACAAGTGCACTTGACCAGTGCCCTGAATGAGTCAGTGGAAATTGTTACCATCTAAATAAAACATATACATTCACTTGTCTCCACAGCCAGAAAACTTTATTCATGTTTTATTGCTGTATATATCAAAACAATACTTTTTGTTTCATTGTTCAATCACCTTTGATAATCTCTTTGATGTTAGAGAAAGGCAGACATTCCTGCCTGCCAATAGAAATGACTTTACAGAAGCAGACAGAGCAGGATTCATCTGCAAGTTATATTTATCCATGTTCCAGCTATAGCCAAGCTAGGGGTGTAGATAGATCCTGAAGAAATCACTTCCCATCTACCACAGGCACTGACTGAGGAGAGAGTGACTTACTGGCCCATGACTTTTGTCTCCCTCCATTGGTCATAGACAGAATTTAGCCACCTCAGCTAACTTTCAGATGTCTGAAAGCAAGTGAGATAAACTCTCATCCCAAATATGTCTCAGATCCATAGTCAATTTCTGATGACCAGATGCTTCCCAGTATGCACATGAACCTTCTTTTCTTTTCTCTTCTCATCTCACCCTATTATCCTGAAAAATATTTTTCCTTACAGAATAACCATTCTAGATGTGAGGAAAGACTGGAATTATTCTTAGCTCAAAAACCAAGATGATGTTTCTGGATAAAGCTTGAGAAAACCATTAAAAACAGGATCATTAGCACACACATACACACACACACACAAGTCTTCAGGAACAAAATTATTCCGTTTTGAAAAGTTTAGCGCCATTTTTTATTTCATCAAGATTTTTTCATAATCTTTACCTGCAGACTTTCTCTGTGAACATTATTAAGAAACTGAGCCAAATTATTATGGATTTCCCCCCCCCCCACTAACCACTTTCAATAATAATTTAAAGAATCTTAAAATTTTAATGATGATGAAACAATCTTCATAAGACATGAAAAATAACAGCAATAGAAACAACTTTTTGTTAAATATTTAATTGGAAAAATACAGCACGTGTTTCAAGATAAAGACTCTTTGTTCCAAAGATCCAGTCACTTCTAATAAGTTATTTTTCCTAAGTTTTATGCTGATTATACTTAGAATAAATTATATAATTTAATAGTTTTTTTAATAAAGGAAATGGAATTATTCTTGTTCGTTTAGAGATTTTACTAAGAAGTAGATGAACTTCTGCAAGAGAAAAAATGGGTTTTCAGGAAAACTAAGAGATAAATACATTCCTGAGTGTGTAATGATAATTTTTCTCCGTCACTCCTCACCTCACCATACCAACTGGATTATCTCAGTGTTGCTCCTAAAATCATTTGTTAAAAATTTAGTTGGTCAGCAAATGTCACTCCTGAACACAGTTTGAACTCTGTAGGGACCCTACAGACTCTGTAGAGTTAGAGTTTTTTTTACTTTTTGGCTTCTTGGGTGGAAAGACTAAATGACTCTCTTTTTTATTTTTTTTCTCCATCATTAAAGCCATTTAAGTGCTTGGGACTGAATTTACAAAGGTTTTTTTGCATCTAAAGACAATAGCTCTGAAACTGTCATTTAGACATGGTACAAATACTATTGTATATTTATTAGCATTGTGGTCCTGAGATGAGAGTTTCTCCAGCTTCCAGTAAGTGGGTCCTGTCATAATTTCTGTAAAAAATCTGCATATTTGTAAATTAGTTTGGTATTAATTGTACCCTTAATATCTCATCTTTAAAGTGCGGATAACGTTTTCTATCCTATCTATATGCTACGGCCTGCTTGGAGCAGAGATGGTCTGTCACTGGCAGGGGATGAGATGCAGTGCTCGTGGACTGTCTTCTGCGGTCTTCTGACATCACTGGTAATAACAGCAGCTGTAATTAATAGTAGCAATAACAATAACACATCCCTGATGTGTAGAAAGTGCAGACACGTTGATTTTTCTTGTGCTGCTGTTAATATAAAAATATTTAGATAGATTTGTTTTAGAAACATGGATTTAAATTTCTCAGTCCAAACAAAGATGTTCGGAAATTGTGCAGGGAGAACACGATGTACTGGCCCGCTTTGGGAGCAAGCAGACAAACAAGCAGCCTCTTGCTGTGCTGCCACAAGGCATATTTATTATTTATTCTTATTCTCTGCCTGGTTTACTTTTCAACACCAATTAAAGGCTTATTCCTGTCTCTGAGTCCAAAATACCTTAGGCTTCAGCTGGGATATAGAGTGGCCCCGTCTGAAAATGAGTGAATACAGAGGTCCATGGCCATTTTCAGTGTTTATCCTCTTGCAGTTGGTAATAACTCTGAGGCTTGAGAGAAATTAAGTTCAAATCTCTGCTTCACAATGTTTTTTCTCTGTGACTCCTGTGACTTTAGCAAGCAGGCATTTACATCCTTGGGGAAGTCCTAGCTCCCCACACTGGTGTGCAGGCCCTCGATATTGCAGACTGTCTCACTGACTCCTTCCACCTACGTGTCACTTTCAGAAGGAAGACCTGTTGACCTCTGACAGGCAGGCTTTTGAAGCAAGACAAAGTGGGTGTTTCTCTGTGGACATGGTCCTACTACCTCAGGTGACTTGACCGTGGCAGGAGTCAAGAGAAAAGGAATACAGGATGAAAGAAAAACCATCAAGATGTTCATCAATGTGCTATGTCACTTAATGTGGGCAGTTTTCCCACCTCATAAGACATGACCAGGTTGTCTTTTCAGAAAAATTCTGCAATTTTGTCTTAGAACTCACAGGAATACTGCGAAGATCACTAGATTCAAGACTGCAAGGTACTTATCTGCAGCAATAACAAGAACTATTCACATACTTTAATACAGATAGAAAGAAAAAGAAGAAAAGAAAACAAAACCTGGATCAAGACCAACAGATTATTTTCCAAAGGGGCAAAAATCAGCTCACAGACTAGATTGTGAAGGGAAGAGTTCCTCAGCTGGATCACCAGAGAGAGCACAAAGCTTGGCACAGAATCCTGCAGAAACATAACAGCTCCCATGTTCATTATAGGATTACAGTTAATGACTAATACTCATCTAGGCCCAGCTGCTTCTTCCAGAACTGCTATATGGATTGCTCTCACTGGAGCTACTGGCACAGCAGTCTTTTCAATGCCAAAGGGAGTTCCCCATATAAATAAAGCAGATAGCAAAGATTCACACTGAGAATGGAACAAGTAAATTTGACAGAGGATTTTTTCTTTCCATCAACCACAGCATGCAAAAAGCTGTTTGTTTCTATGGTTGCAACTGATTAACCAAACCCTGGAAAAACATATCAAATGAACCTGTGTAAGAACAAAAAGGGATCTATGTATGACCCTGGAAAGACTACTTGCAGTTTTCTAGGGGAGCTACTCTGGATCTGAGATATCAGGTCAGACTTTGTTCAGGTTTCCTCTCTCTAGGGGCAAGACAGAAGTTTGTTTTTGGCCACTAACCACCACACTTTCCTGCAGCTGCCTAGCTTACAAGGCCTCAGCTACTCCAGCCTAAAATCTCAGGACTGCCCAAGTCCTTCTGGAAAAGAACATGTCTTCTGCAAGAGATGCCAAGACAGGGATAGCTCACACAGAGTAAGAGGTACGTAGTCCAAATCTCTATCTGTTGCTTCATTATTGTTTTAACTTTTAACTTTCAATTTTATGCTTGGTAGCCTGGAAGCCCATCATTTATAGAACACTTCTCTGTGACAGTTTAATTTGGGGATAATGGAGTGGAATTGACTTTGAAAAGCAGCAGAAGATATAAGGAATGCAAAATTTTACCAACTCCTCAGGAACAGCAAGACCAGAAAACAAAAAGAGAGGGAGGGGATACATATAGACCTGACTATGAAATTAAGTTTATATTTAATTTCCTAGCATTTGCGGAACAAAGGCATGTCAAATGTCACTCATTTTAAACCCTATTATCGGAGAGGACATGCAGAATGATTTATCATGGGTTTTTTAAGCTCTCTGGTTTTTGCCTAGCAGATGCGTAGCACTCATTTGTAGCCTTTTCTGAATCTTTTTTACTTTGAAATAATTGAGTATATGTGAGATTGGCAGGAAACCAGTGCTATGAACAGGGAAATAGGAAGCAGTAAATGGGAGAAGTATATCTGCAGTTAGAATTCCTTTTTGAGCCATTACATTTTGGTACTTTTCCTGATCTCAGGGCAGATGTTTATTAATAGGTTCTTCTTAACAAGGGTTGCTGCAAAATATAGATTTCCAAACTGGCTTCCATGGAAACAAGTTGCCCACTAAGCCCCCTTAGCAAATGTCTGTCTCCTTTTTACATTTTTAGTGTTGAGGATGACAGTATTTATATACTCAGACTTTTTGTTTCCTTCCGTCAGGTTTGGGGTCTCTTAGGGTGTGAGGTCTGTTTGCCAATGGAGACTACAAAGAACCACCTTTTCCTTCCTCACTCCCTTTCAGCCAGTGTTTGAACAGCTGAAATAAAGTTCCTGGGAGCCCCCAAAATATATATACATAGCAAATAAAACTATATGCTATATAAAACTATATGCTATATAAACATAGCAAATAAAACTATACATAGCAAATAAAACTAACACTAGAGGCAATATAGGCCCATTGATGAATGAGGTGGGTGCCCTAGAGACAGAGGATATAAAGAAGGCAGAGGTGCTGAATGCCTTCTTTGCCTCTGTCTTTACTCCTGCAGGCTTTCCCCAGGAGCCCCTGATCCCTAAAGCCCCAGAAGTCAGGATAAAGGAGGAGTTTGCCTTGGTAGATGAGGATTGGGTTAGGGATCAGTTGAGCAATCTGGACATCCATAAATCGACGGGTCCAGATGGAATGCACCCGAGGGTGCTGAGGGAGCTGGCAGAGGTCATTGCTAAGCCACTCTCCATCATCTTTGGTAAGTCATGGGCAACAGGAGAGGTGCCTGAGGACTGGAGGAAAGCAAATGTCACTCCAGTCTACAAGAAGGGCAAGAAGGAGGACC
>VZRW01008930.1:80929-106413 GCA_013398125.1 Aegotheles bennettii | reverse complement strand
AGGGAGTGGAACATCTCCCTTATGAGGAAAGGCTGAGGGAGGTGGGTCTCTTTAGGTTGGAGAAAAGGAGGCTGAGGGGTGACCTCATCCATGTTTACAAATATGTAAAGGGTGAGGGTCAGGATGATGGAGCCAAGCTTTTTACAGTAATGACCAATGATAGGACAAGGGGCAATGGTTTTAAACTGGAGCATAGGAGGTTCCATGTGAATATCAGGAAAAACTTTTTCACTGTGAGAGTGACAGAGCACTGGAACAGGCTGCCCAGAGAGGTTGTGGAGTCTCCTTCCCTGGAGACATTCAAAACCCGCCTGGATGTGTTCCTGTGTGATGTACTCTAGATGACCCTGCTCTGGCAGGGGGGTTGGACTAGATGATCTTTCGAGGTCCCTTCCAACCCCTAGGATTCTGTGATTCTGTGAAAATACTGAGAAAAAAAGGGCACCAGGAAAAAATGTAAATTGGTGTGACAAGACTCCAAGTAAAATATGAGACTAATTAAACAGACAAAAGGCTTTTTTTAAAAAAAAGTAAACCCAAACCTTGTGTTTACCTATATTTAGCTGTAAAAATCTGTAATGTTGTCATTCCAAAGACTGTAAAACTTGATCAGTTTTTTATATTTTCAGCCAGGAGATAACCTTTTCCTCACACACAGAAGTGGTAGAGGAAAGATGTATAAATTTTTGTGACCCTTAAACTTACCCTTATTCCCAATAAGGGTGCTGTCAGCACTTGGACTCTGTTTCAAGATCTCTAAATAAACAGGACACTCAAGGGCTCTTGTCACACTCTCTTTAATTTGCTGCTCTGCTTGTGCTTAGAAGTCAGAGGACTGTAGTGTTTTGTATATAATTTTCTATACTACTGTCTGGTACTGGTGGTCACTAGCATAGATACGTTGTGACAGCTTTAGGAGAGCTAACCCAGATTTGCCAGCAATCTGGTGGCAGCTTTGTGAAGCCTAGGATTTTCCAGTCTGGGTTTGTCTGCCTTCACCTCTAGTGCAGTCCTATTCTGTGCACATTGATACAATGCCAACCCAGGAGGACCAGTACCCATCATGAGACCTCATTGTCACACCTGGGAAGAACTGAGAATGTTTCATATTCATTGCAAACTATGACTTCTCTTACAGGTGTGCTGGCATGGAAGGAGTTTCATCAGGAACCCAACTTACCACTGGGGAGTTTCCTTACAGGTGTGTGTTTGCTACTGTCTTCAGATAAATCTTTATGAAAGTTCTTCAGTATCAAACCGAACTGGATAAAAGGTCAAGAAGGGTTTTTAATCTACCACCCTGTGCCTTCAAGTTTTTCTTCCATCACAGCCTTGATTAGTCTGTCACTGTCTATTTTTCTCCACATCTTTATTTCCCTTGAAAAAAACCCTTCTAAGTATCTATACTTAGGGTGTTTGCATGGCTGATCTACGAGCTCTGTATTAGAGATCCCCACACTATTTCCAAGCAGACTGGGACATTCATACAGAAGACAAGGCTCAGTTCTGGACTTGGTTTAACTGGTTTAAGTTCAGGGGTTGCTTCACTCCTTTCCCTTGTGTCCTGCAGTTAATGGTCCTGACCTTTAACTCACTCTTCTCCACCGCTTAGGTCTCAGAAGTTTTGCAGGGACTTATTTGCCTTGTCCACTGCATTTATCCCCTCTTCCCCAGCTGAAGTGGGTCCAGGGTCTTTCTCTCCTATGCAGACACTGTGGTAAAAGCAAAGGTGCCTGGATGCTCCACTAGTTTGTGTTGTCACAGCCCCATAGATTTTAGGAAATCTTAAATTATTTATATGGACCCAAGCAATTCAGTGATTAAACAAGGCCATTTTGTTTGCTGCAACCTAAAAATGTGATTTAATACCAAAACCAGCCTTTGCTCACATTCATTGGTGACTGAAGAAAATAATTTGAATTTAAACCAAAAAAAGATAATGGAAGAGTAGGTCAGCATTTGGGCCAAAGAAATAGTAACAAGAAGAGACCACTGATGCAGTTAATGTCATCAGGGCAAGGTAAGTATCAGCTGTCTGTGCATGAAGATAATCAGGGTTTATAGTACAGAACTGAGTCTTAGTGGGTTTGGGTTTGGAATATTTCATCAATTATATAGCTGTAAGCTATAATAAAAAATAATAATACTTTGCACTTGCATAGTGCTTTCATCCTCAGATCTCATCTCAAAGCACTTCATAAACATTAATTAAGCCTCCCGCCCCTGTGAAGTATGTTGTTAGATTATTATTATTATTATATCAGTTTTTAAAATGGAAAAAAGAAGTTAAGTGACTCACCCAAGGTCACCTCCATCATGCTCAAGAGGGCTGTCAGCTGACAGTAATCTGAGATGCAGTCTCCAAGCTGAAAGAAAGGATGGGGTGATATGGGGAGAATAAAGTAGTGCTGCTACTTCTTTCTGATGTTCAGCTGCACCAGACATGGAAGTATTGTATCTTTGCAAAGTACCTGTTAGTTATGTTGTTAGCCAAGTAAAAACACTTTTGTAAGAAATGAAACCTGATTTCCTTCAGACATTTGTCTCATGTTTGTGCTACGTTTCTTTGCTCCGAGTTTTTCCTAAGACTGGCACATCCGTATCGTGGTGTAGATTAATTAATATTTAGTTTGTGCTGAGATCACTCTTCAACCTTCCTCTCATCTAGGGATATTTATTTGGGTCTTTTCCTCCACTCACATCCTTTTTTTTCCTGAAACTAGTCAATGTACCCAAACATCACTAGGAAGGAGCAAACAGACCTATAACGCAACCTAGGGTTGGTCTCTTCCACTTTTATGCCTATCATCTGAAGACTGGTAGACCATACAAAGCTCACATTTCAAGAAAAACACATAAGAAGTTTTTTTTCTCAAGTGAATTTTCATGCACTAAGGTTATACAACAAACTGATTTTTTAACAAATGCATGTATTCCCTATCTCTCTCCCTGCTATCAGGATATCCTGTGGCATTATATGCATGACTTACAGGTTAAAGATACTTGCTCTTATAGAACTTTAAACACTGAAAGGACACATGTTACAAGAGACATCACTGGCATAAGCAGTAACAGAGGACAGCACTATAACTAAAGACTAATGTTAAGATATCAGCTCCTATTTGTGCATAAAAATAGATCAACAGTAACTTCTGATTTATTACCTCTCTCAGCTTCTTTTGTTACTCTGGCTGTAGGCACTGAGATAGAGGCAGTGACCACTAAGATCTTTGGCAAATCCTATTTATTCCAAAGCATTTGTCATTAGGAGATCTCAAAGTGACATAAAAATGAGGAAGTTCAGCTCTCTTCATTTTAGCACACATGGAGAATAGGAAAGCTAAGACACAAAGCAGTGAGGTGAGTTGCCTTTCACTGTCCCTGCACACCAAATTGTGCAGCAGGAAATTGCTCATTCTCTTGCAAAAATGAGTCCTTCACTCTGCTTATGAACTTGCTAGAACCTGTGAATGTGTCTTTCAAAAAACCTATTTGGAGGGTCTCTTATATTGCAGCAGAATTAAAGTGAATGAAAATGACACCAAGTTGGTAAAGCACATATCCGGTTTTACCTATTCTCTCTGACACACATCCATCCAAGAACACTTTCCGCTCCCCATTTTGGAGATACCAATACTCTGTAATGTGAGGCTCTTTCTTCTGGGAGAGTTCCTCTGAGGGTTTCACCTGCAGGAGATTTGAAAACCTGGAGAACCTGTGGGATTCCTGATCTCTCTGCTGTGCCTTTGAGGGAGGGATGGAATCAATATGCTTTCAAAAAGGCAATAGCTTGCTTAGTGGCTATGACAAACATAGTAGTATTGGTTAGAGATATACTGACACTCTGCATCTCTCCCTGTCTCTTTGACTTGCATCAGATAAACCTACCCACGGCAGAGACCATACATAGTGACTTCTTGACACCCTGGACATTTGGAATTTGAAAATAAGGCCTGGCATAAGTGAGAACAACTCTAAATATTCTATAATTCCTGATGGGTTCCTAAGGATGTTGAGAACCTTCTCCACAGCCCAAAGTGATGTACAGTCTCCTGAGAACAATGCAGGAGAAAGACACCTTCCCCCATTCCTGCAGGAGAACAGCAAGTATGGTAAAACAGAGCAAAAACAGTGAAATACTCCCTCGGTCTCTGCAGCCAAGCTCGACTGTGGACCTGGGCTGGCTCCAGACCAGGAACATGTGCACTTTCCTCATCATTTGGTCTGATTTAGAATTCATTTGCTCAAGACTCACTACGTAGAACTGTAGTGAGTTTTTCTCCTTTGACCCTCCCTCTTGCAACAGATGGATTGTGGCAGAGTGAGGAAAGAAAAAGCACCTTACTCTTTTGCAGGAGAAACAAACAGGAGACACCAATTTCAAACAAACTCCATCTGTCTCTTCTGTCCACAGAGCCATTCACCCTCACGTTCCAGTCCTGCTGGCTGGAGAAAGAGTAAGATCCTATAGTTAGTTTCCTCAGTAGTTTTAAAGTTGGTAGTCCACAAAATAACAGGAAGGGATAAACAAGCTCACAGCCACAAACTGGTTGATAGGAGACTTTCAATGGTCCACACCAAAGAGATTTAAGGCCTAATTTAAAGACATTTGAATGTCATTTGAAGTTTTCCATCAATGTCGCTGGGGGCTTTGGATTAATTCTCTGACAAGTGAGACATTTGTAAGGTTGTACAGGAAGAGGGTTGGGTTTTTTCCTCAAATTGAGAAAGTTACTCTTTCCTTCTTGGCAATACAAAATATCTGTTAAGTACTCGTATCTGTGTGTTCAACCAGCTCCTTTGGTTGATCTCTGTGACTACTGTGCATACAGATGTGCCTGATACAATACAGCAAATTTTTTTTCTTCAAATTTCATGAACTTGTAAGTACCATGAGTATGTGTTTAAATAAAAGAAAGATTAAATATTTTTGTTAAATGTGGAGAGTAACTTTGGATGTCAAAATTAATTATGTGTTGAAAATGTAGCTATCTATTTGAAATTGCAAGAATAATAGATATGAGGGATTCCTAATAAACTAAAACCCTTTGGGCTTTGAACTCTCTACCCCTGTAATAAAAGGCAGAGAATTTAGCTATAAAATCATATAGTCGAAAACCTATTCACAAAGAATGCTTTACTTTAAATACAGGCAGTTTTCTGATTCCCTAGTTGTAAAAAACCCACTATATAAGCATGAGTTTTTACAGATGTTTGAAATACAGGATAAAATCCAAAGAGTTTCAGACTAGACATTTTGAAGTCCCCTAATTGAGACCTCTCTGACAAGCCCATGACAGCTACTCCCCCCTGTTTCTGTCTTCCCAGTGCCCTGCAACTGGTTCAATCCATTTCAGTGGTAAAGCAATTTCTGAATATAAACCACTTGGGATCCTGAAGATGAATAAACCACTGATATAATTTATTTAATTGTCCTCTTACTACCCAATGCCTCTTCTAGTCATTTTAGATGACAATGGTTAAGACACAAAACATAATGATCTTAAAGGTCTTTTCCAACTAAAATAATTCTACAACAGAATAGCACAAAAACACCTATTAAGAGTCAGGAATGGTCATTTCATTTCAGGAAATTTCATCCTCACTTAATGATATTATAAATACCACAAAATTACTGTGGTCAGTCTTTAAAAAAATACAAAGAAGAAACTGTTTCATAAACAATTTTTTCTCACTGTCAAGCCTATGAGCTTATACAATATACCATTTAAAGAAAATTAACCCCCAAAATATGATAGGCAAGATATATTGTCTTTGCCTTTATATTCCCTCACATTTTATCCTGGAGAGCAGAAATTTGACTTGCTTCATTTTCCATGTAATTTTAAACAATTCACATGAGATTCAACCAACACGGTCCCTTCAAGGAAATATTCTGCTTAGGGAATACCTCTACCATAGCTACTTGTAATAGGAAAGGGGATGAAGATGAACCTGTGTGGTGACCAAATAAATGGTTTTGTGGTTAAGCAACAAACTCTGGACTTGAAGAATACTAGCCTGATGAGAACAATCAAGTTAACAGCAGCCAGATTTTCCAAAAAGTTCAGCTCCTTAGCCAAGGGAAAAAGCCAGATTTTCAAGAGGCCTTAGCAGTTTTGGTTGACCTCAGGTCAACAAAATACTTAAATATATTTAAATCATTTGATCAATTATTCTACTTGTTTATTTAATGCTGGATGTCTGCTAAATGCCACATTGAATCATTATCTTCATAGATGCTGGTTCAGGAAGGACTTGGCTGACCAGAATTCAGTCAGGGCACCAGCAGGACTTCACCAAAGTCTATTGCCAGACATATGTCTATTTGGTGACTACGTCTATGTTACCAGGTAATTTGGTGTAACAGGAGCAATGCAGTAGGTTGACATAGCCCCTGCTGAGCTTCCTACATGTCCACTGTTTGCAGTTTGAGACTTTTGTTTCAGACTAGATTTAGTCTGATCCCCTGGACTGAAAGTCACCACTGGAGATAATGTTTGAAACTGGCCAATGCACCAGGTTCTGTTTTTGACCCTCCCGTCCCTGTAGGAGTGGGTTGCATTTGGTGAATTCTTGAAGTGGAGTTTCTGGATGTAGTTTGTTCAGACCAGGCAGTTTGCTTCAAAACTGTTCTAGTACTCCAAAAATAACACTAATAGATGAAGCTGTGATGGATTGTCTAAAAATGAGGAGAGAGAACTGCTTTTGTAAACAGCATCTTAAATTTAAGTGGTTTTCTTTGATCAGAGAGAATCTTCTAATCAGGTACTTTTCTGCCTCAATTCCCAACCTGTTGTGCTTCCCTTCTTTAATCTCGCTTTGATAGAAATCTAGCCTGAAATTTCCCAAGGAGTTTAAATAAAAAGATGACAGAAGCTACTGAATGGCTGCGGGATATGGAAGCCAACTCTCCTCAGAAATTCCATCTGGGACTGAAGGCATCTTATCAAAGCTATTCTTTCTCATCATGTGTTTGTACACTCTCTGCAATACAGAGAACCCCCCCCGACTGACCTTGTATTAAACATTTTGTTAAATACAGTTGAAGAAAATTTCTGCAGAAATAGGACAAATTAATCAAAATAATATTTGCAGAAATGGTAAAAAATGGGTTTTTTACAATCTAAGACTTGAAATTCAGCAGTTTTTCTATACCAAATCTACCTGTTTGTTTATTTTGTCAAAAAGTGGACACTTTCAGCTGCAGACCAATGAATTCCAAGGAATTTTACTTCTATAGCTTACTGTATATTAAAATATAATAAGAATAATGTACTAGGAATAGTCAGTCTCAGATTATTGTTAATGTGTAATCTTCTTTTGACAGGCAGGCAGGCTGTAAGTTATTAAAGAGTGACTTAATATTCTGCTCTCGCTTTTACTGCAACACTGAAATTCTCCATACTATTTTACCAGGAAATAATAATAAAACATTTTTAGACACATATTTAACAGTTCATGCCATTCTTGTTAATAATTCCCTCTGTCTCAAAAAGATACATGTTAACACAAAGAAACAGAAGTAATTTAAAATTATCCTGCGGAAATTTGCATATTACTAAAGTGTTTATCTGTCATAAAGCACTTGCATATGCTATTCCTAGTGAGCGTGTGAGTTCATGAGTGCGTGTACATGTAAATATGCTTGCATGGATATATGTTCATATCCATGTACCTGTTCATGCATGCATATGTGAGTACACATATCAAGGGGGTATGCATGTATTTACAGTTTCTGGATGGTTACGATTATGAAAAAGTTGTAATTAAGGATGCCTTGAAAGAGGTTTCACATCTCCATACAGGAGGAGAGCTCTATCTAAATACTAAATATAAAAAAGTCTTGTAATATCAGGCAGCATTATCAAAAACCCCCAAGTGATTTGAAAATAAACATGATTTGTAATTCTTACTACTGAGTTGTTTCAATGTTCAAATTTCACTAATTTCTATGAAAGAGAGTCAAACATGCATGCTATATACTTATATACACGTAAGGAACTTTTTCATGTTAAGAAAAAACTAAGCTGAATTTCCTTAAACATATCTTATTATCTAGGTCTTAGATAAGGCTGATAGGAAAATCACAGATTCTGAACCTGTTCTCATATGCTTAAACCTAGAATAGTATCTTCAGCTTTTATGTAGTTATTACCAAAAACCTCAAAGCAGCCTTCTTCCCCTCTATCAAAAAAAGCTGCTATCTTTGGAATTAATCTCATGGTCTGCATAGAATTAATTCAGTTTTGTTTCATTAAGCCTTTGCATATATATTTATGTGATCATACCTGTTCTCTTCTGGCATCAGTAGATTGTTTGTGGAATTAATTCCCTGACAGACTTTACAGCGAAGTATAATCTTAAATTGTTTACTAGGCAGCAGTGTGATTTTCATCTACCAGAGGCTCAAACACAGTGATACGATCAGTTACAGAAGTACAACACTGCTATGCTAGAAAAACTACATATTGATCTTGCCCATACTGAGCTTTCTGCTTCCAGATCTTGCAAGATCCCAAGTAAGCACGTAAGTGAAAATGATGGCTTTAAGGTATTATGGAAAATGCAAAAAGAAAAATCTCTCTCTGATGAACTAGGATAATATTTTTATTACGTTCATCAGCAATTCTTGAGCCAGGGTATAAACCCGTACACAAGCATATTGGGTTGCTTGCCCAGAATCTAGCTGTTAGCAAACACATTTGGGAGATAATGACTACAAATCCACTGTTGTGCACATGCTGTATGACTGTCTCTGCAGTAATACTTTTTGGGAGAAAAGTTATTAAAGGAATTACACTGACCTTGGGCACTCAAGTTTTAGTGGTTCTTGCCATGCATAGTATTTGCCATTTGCATCCATTGAATAGATAGGGAATAGAAGTAATTCCAGAAAGTAAAAATTGCTGCCAAAAAGTGCATAAATTCAAAAAACAAATCAACCACTGAATTGTATATTAGCTCAGTGATTTGCTGGGTTTCACCAAAGGTTAAGAATCAGATCAAACCAAAAACCACATGCAAAATGTACCCTCTTTTATTAGGAAAGGAATGTCATAGTTTTTATAGGGTTTACTTCTAATTCCCTACTGTGATTTTTTCTCTCTTGCAAAGGATAGGGACTCCAGTAGCTTTACTAACTGTGTCATTTAGACAGTCCTGTGTCGTATACAGGAAAGAACCGAAGTCAGACAGAATTATTTTAATCTTGTGAGTTTGTAGACAAGCTTTGTTTATGCTTTGTAATCTCTTTGTTGTATTTCATGAAATAACTTTTCATGTGTTTTCATTTAACAGAATAATTTTATCGTCATAAAGGAGGGCCCAGTCCTGCAAAGCTTCATTCATAGTAGTTTTTTTAAAAATAAATATTGAGTTTTGACAAAGACTTTTCCAGTCCCAGATTAAATTCACTTTCAAAAGAGGTAAGTGGCATTATCATTACTTAGTCCAGGTAAAGTCCCATTGAAATCAAACAGAGGTCTGAGCATCTGAGAGATGAGTAAATGCACCAATAATAGAATCAAATTTTAATTAAAGTGAAAGTCATCTCATGGGGAGATGACAGCACAAGTATTAAAAAAGTAGCTGTGCATTGGCATTTAGTAGAATAACTGTTTTCATATTTTTAAAAATGAAAACTACATAAATAATAGAAACAGTAACCAAATGCTACAAAATTTAGGTGTGTCAGAAAGAAAGATGACACAGTAGATATGGTCTGAGACAAAACAGAAATCAACTGAGGAAAAGAGCTGCAAAGCTGCAAAGCGCTTGTTCAGACAGCAGGAACTGGGAAGGAGTAGTTACCCACAGCAAATGGTGATTTCTGTGTCCTGGATGGCAGCAGGGTGAGGAGGAACAAGAGAGCAGTCACATCAAAGAGGCCATAATTATGACAAGATGATTATGAGTCCTGGCTTGCAGTGTGAGTGCAAGTCTGCTTGATGGCTTGCCCAGGCTGGTCCAACCCCTAATGACAGCTGCTGATAGGGTATGTGTCCACAGCCAGGGAACTTGGGCAGTCCCAGCAGCTGCCTGGGTATGTGAGCAGAAAGAGGTGCCAGTGCTTTCACCATGCATCCTCAGCCCTACGAGCATCACAGGGCTGTATCAGAAATCCCTGCAGGATGGGTTCAGTCTGGAACCTGGGCCTCCGAGGACAAAAACATTTCTTTTTCACTGAGCTACTACTTAAATTCAGCACAGTTGATAATGTTCACTGGGGAAGATCCAAACCAGAAGGCTGGAGCAAAATGCCAGGCAGGACTGAGTTGTCTTGGCAGTGCTACTTGGTAGTGAACTTGGAAAAGTAATTAATCCAATATTTAATTTTACCCAAAATGAATGTCATGCAAGTGAGGACTTCATCAACACTCGCTAGGTGGTAAAGCTTTTAGAGGCAGATTTTACATAAGTTTCTGTATTTCTGTCCCTCAAATAAGTTTAACTTTTCTTATCTCTTTTCCCCCCGTTGCAGAAATATGCACAATGCAACTCTTGGTCACTCAATTTTTCTGTCTTTCCAAAAAGATATCAACTACATCACTCTTTTCTGGTTCTGGAGTATGCTCCTACTCAAACCTCTCCAAGTGTTAGATATAACCAGGAGTAAATAAACTGCAGAGGATAAAATATGATATCTTTGGAATAAAAATTGTCCTTCATGTGTATCTTCCTAGCCTGTTGAGAAGTCTTGAACTGCAATAGCTTGGAAAAGTTTGTGACCCTCTATAGCTTTTCTGACAGCTTTTAATGTAATTTTGCATATATCTCTGATCTGTAAAGCCTGACCTGAAGTCTCACCAATCTGCTTGAAGCTGCCTAGCAGTTCAGTTTTTTATCTCAGCTGGAAATACCAAGAAAATAGATTTTGCCATTGAGAGAAGCCTACAAGTTTGTGAGTATGCATACACAAATAAATATATGTACATATGCATAAAATTTGGATCTTTTTAAAAAACCTCAGTTACATGTGATACTAGCAGTGAGTAAAAGTTTTGGGAGGGAGACCAAGCTTATCTAAAGCAATTCAGTAGTGCTTCATTCAAACCCATTTTAAACTTGAACTTTTCTGCTCTTTACTATGGAGACATCCATAGGTAATAGCCTCTCAGATAATCAAATCCAAAGTATTGTATTAAATTAACTCAAAATTAAAAACCAGAAGGCTCCAGAAGTGAATCAAAAGGAGCAAGGCGTTAAGAAGACTGAAATGAAGGGAAGACAGAACAGGATTAAAGAATAAAGAGCAGGTAAGTAAAAGAAATAACAATTCTGTGCTTTCTATGCAAAGCTCACAGAAATCTCTTTCTTGTGGTTTAAGGTTGAAATCAATTTATCTATATTTGGACATGCCTCACAGTGTCAACAGGAGCCAGGAGCATAGGGAATCTAGAAACACTTGCACAATAATTAACAATAGCTTGCTAGCACAGCACAGCCAGCCCCAGCTCAGCATGCATTCTGGCCATCACAGCAAGCCCTGGGAGAAATTCAAGTCGATAGAGAGAACAAACCATATGACACATGTGAGTTTGTTTTGTGCAGAGCTGCATCTTTTTCCTTCTGAATTTGCCTCAAGCAAATTGGTGTGCTGTTGTAGAAATCAAATTAGGTCACCCCAAGGTGGGGTGGCAGTGGCCAAAGAAAGACTTCTGCATGAGCAAATAAAGAAGCTGTATACTTAAAAACATGATTTTGAAGAATTACAGCATTGCTACCATTGGGCTGTATAAGCAAGAATTGTGAACTGGCACAACTCTGTCGAATTCTGTTTAAATTATTTAAAGGTCTGCCTAAACATCTCTAAGGGTCATTGAAAGTCAAAAGAACATTAGCCGAGCCTCTGGTGGGATATAATCCCTGATTTAAGAAGGTACTGTGTACGCCTGGACGTAATACAACAAACTTTGGGAAATGCAGATTGATGTATCCATTAATGTTTCAAGTTAGTTGTAAGCTGCTTTTTTTCCCCTCTAATTTTTTTGGTGAGTCTGGTGCTGAAAATTTTATTAAAGCCTCTAAGAATCAGGTCCATTTAATAATATATATAAGTTAGTTGCTTAATGTGGCTTAGTAGTCTGGGCTCAGAAAAGACCAAGAAAACCTCCAACGAGAAATTTGTGCTGTCTTAGGAAAAGTGTTTATGATGATTAAGTTAGCTGAGATAAACCCCTCATTCAGGAAAGTATCTGGGGACATGCTTTTATCCTATTGACAGCCGTAGGGCTTAAATTTGTGTTGAAAGTTAAGTATGTGCCTAAACATTGAAAAAAAGATGCTTTCCAGGATTATGGACTTTGATGACAGAGTGACTACTTGCTTAAATAACATAAGGTCAACAAGCAGCTTTCGTGGCCTAGTTATGTGATAGAAAATTCTTACATTCTTTAACTACAGATTTAACTGCCCATAGTAACACCACCAGAATTCATGCAGGTGATGAGTAGAACAGACAAAAAAAACCCCCAAAACCCCAAAAGATTTCAAGCCACAGCTTCCTCCTGGAAGGGACACAAGTAAGTTATTACTTCTTCAAACAGCATTTGACTGCCAGTCTCTTAGAGGGTACAAACAACACAGGCTAAACTAACAGATTACCGTTACTTTTGAGTACATGCACTTGATATGGATTCATTAAGACAGCTGTTCTTCAGTAACTTGGTCCTTTCTTTTGGCACTCAGGAGCACAAGTATAGAGCTTTTTCTAGGATGTAAAAGTTTGTCTCAGACTAAGTTTTAAATTATTCTCTGATGGGAAGCCTCTTGTCTACTGTTTTTGCTATTTGAAGGATAGATCCTTATTTTCCAGAAGGATGGTTTGAAATTTGCAGCAAACAAAATTCCAATTAGTATATTAAATTGAAAGCTCCATCATTAATTTGCTTGTACTGGAGGAGATATCTGTGATGGATTCTGTCATATTTGATTATTTATTTATTTTTTAGGCAAGTGACTTGAAAATCTTTACATGGAGTTTACTGAAAATATCTTTAAAAATTTTGAATGTATTTTGAAGAAAAGTTCCCAGATGTATCTTCTTACATGGGAGGGAGAGGAGTATTTGACCAATTTGTCACAAAAGGACTTCTAAAAAGTGCTTAGCTTCACTGAATTCTTCAAGTACTATTCTATTAAAACAAGTATATGGAGCCATATATTTAAGGGGATTAGGATTTTAAGTTAAAATTACTATTCTCAGACTTTTTTTCAGTGTATTTAAAACTTCATATGTTACTGCCATTAAAAAATAATAACAAAAGAAGATGAAAATGTGGCAATGGAAACCAGCTGTCTCTGGTACCAGGCAAATAGTGAGTCAAAAATGGAATAGAGCTGTTAACCACAGTGAGAATATTTGTCCCACTGGTCTGTAAAATATATTTCCTGGAAATGCGTGTACTTATTTCATGCTTGGAAAGATACATAAAATCTCATAAAAGTGCTATGAGGGGATAAATAACCAAAAAGGTGTTGTGACAGGAAGTCTGCAGATAAATGATTAACCAAGCAAGATATTTGCTTGCATAGCAAGGGAAAGAATAATAAGGGTTTTTTTGTTCAAGGGGTGTGTTGAGAAAGCAAGGGTGAAAAAGGAGCTTATGAAGAGGAAAAATCAGTGGCAGGCAAAAAAAAGGGAAAGTAAGGGAACAAGGAGTGGTATTCCTGATACTGCACCTCCAAAGAGGGGTTTGGGAAATGGCACTCTTGTCCACAGCTAATTTCAGAGATTCAAAAAAGGAGGGAGAAAGAGAAAGCAAGCTAAGTAAGCAAAAACTAAGTTCTGGTGGTCTTTCATAGTAGCTTTCTTTAGCACAAAGATGCTTCAGGATCCAGTTATGTAAATGAGGTTTGTGTAGAAAAGATGTATAATGTAATCAGTTTGGAACTGTAAGCATCCAACTTTCTTGCATTACAGAAAATCACTGCCTGGTGCTGGTAGGCCCTCCTTAGCTTGCCACAGTCATAACAGATGTGGATAATCTATTCAGTATCACTTCAAAAAGATAAGGTTATGGGCTGTTTTCCTTAATGGCAAAACCCACAGTATTGTCCTGTTAAGTGCAGAAACATACCTGTCACTGTGCTCAGGAAGGCTGGGGGGTGAGCAGTGTTTGACAATGACATATCAAAATCAGAATCACAGAGCCCATAAGACACTTTTTGTAAATAAAGGTTCTAGATTGGATTTTTAATCCCAGACTCTTAGAGTTAAATGGGATCTGGACAAAGGGCAAAGTCCATTTCTTATCTGTCTGCTTCAGCACCAAAAATTACTACCGTGGCAAAGAGGAGATGTTTTTATCGTACTACTCCAGTTCCCGAGGGGATCCACAGTCAAGGAACATTACCTTAGCCCTTGTGAAGCTCATATAGCTCATTTGATCTATAAAGAGCTTTACAAGTATAACTCGCCCTAATCAGAAGTTAGCAAGGAACTATAGTCACTTCTACGCTTCCCACAAAGAAAACTGATGCTGCGAGTTTAGTGATTATATCCAGATATGCTCTGAAAATCTCTGTTAAAACTGAGACAAGGACCAGAGACCTGATATGCATCTAAAGCAGCACCAATATGGTGATCAGTTAGCTCTGACTTCCACTGCATTTGAAATAAGGATAGAAAAACTTAAAATTCAGGTTCCAAACACATTTTCCTATCTCTACAAGGCTCTATCATCAAGCTAACTTGCTCTGGAAGTTGGATAGATGTACACCAGGCATGATTCAGTCGAAGAAGAGAATCTACTCCAATACATTTGAAAAAAGACAACAGTTAACAACAGAAATCAAATTTAATGATACTGGAAAAAAAAAATGATAGCAGTCACAGATTATATCTCAGGGATACTTAAAACTGATTTCTAGGTTAGGATTCAAATATACCAACTTCATCATCTTTGTCCCTTATTCCTCTGAGTAATGGTACAACTATACTTTAACAGTTAACCATGTTAAAAATGTGTTATATCTGTGGCAATGTGATTTCTTCCTTTGAACTTCTAGTCTCTTTCTGTAGTGGAATAATGAAATATATCTGCAGTATATGTGGGACACTTGAGGTATCCTTGATCCAGATAACTCAGCTAACAAGGTCATGAGGGTGCAGCTAACATCCAGAAACATCAAAACTCCACACAGGAAACATGGGTGCAATTTTGTGGGAATACTTTCCAATTCTAGTATATCCAAGATCAGTAACTCCCAACTATTTAATACATTTCTGTCTCATGGTGGAACATTGTGATACAGAGCATGTGGCTCCATTAAATTCCTAATGCTGTTAGATGGCTGTAAGATACAAACAGAGGTTTAGTCAGGTGAAGAGTTCAATAGATTCAAAAGTCATAGCTCCCATTCACATAGCCTGGGACAGTGAGTATTTCACTATTGCTCTGCAGCAGAACAATGTTGCATGTTGTATTTGTGGTATGGCCAGTCTCCCTCTTCGTTAGACAGTCCTGCAGGTGAATCTCTATTCACAAATTTGTACATTACAAACATACACATACCTTTTTTCAGATTCCTGGACTTCACAAATGTGAGAAGCTTTCACAAGTTACTCTTTGAAATTAATATTCAGCCTCATTATAATTTCAAATACTGTGGTCAGACCAGGTTTGTGGATCAGACCTCTGATGTCAGAAGGCAGGAAGGAATGAGAAGTAGCATCTCCTTATTCCTTCATTGAGGAGTTTATTTCCTCCACGATATTATTTCCCTACAACACATCATTCTCTGTTTTTATTCTGACTCATCTCTGTCTCCTTTTGTACTGTTATATTGATCATGTCATTAAACCCTCAGATCTTTCACAAGAAGGAGTACATTCCTGTTCCCACTAAATCCAGTAGTAGAACATCTGCTTACTTTAATTGTGCAGGTTCTCTCTTTATATTCAGGACACTTCTAACTGCCTTTTCTAAATGACTGTGTAACTTCCCCTTATTCTGTTGCTTATGAACTACGCTGTAGGACATGTCTGCCATCATGTTACATCCTGCGGATTTTACAATGGGAGTGACTGCTGGGATTCGGCACCAGAAAAGATGTGACAATGGAAATCTAAATATACAATACAGAATAATTGTTCCCTAGGTAACTGTAAATCTGGGCCAGGGAACATAGTTTTGAAAGGTACTACTGACATTTATGGAATAGCTGCTGTAAATTGTCATAGTCTTGTTCACTTCAGAAAAGCTATGACAGTTCATGACAGCTGTAGATGTACCTCTGAATTTATGAAGAAAATGTAATACTCATTCTTCAGCACATTTTAAGAAACAAGAGAGCTAGCACATTTAGATAGAAGTGCAATTCAGAAACCCATGTGAAAAGATAGATGTCTAATGTAATTAAAAAGGCATGGCTGTATGTATTTGAATATAAATCTTTCCCTTAGGATCTCATGAGCAAGTACAATGTACAAGTCATTTTGAATTTGCTATTCGAAATTGTGAAGACAGGGTAATCTGAACTGTATACATCCCCACTTTTCCAGGGAGAGAACACAGAAACTTTGAAAACTGGGGTCTAGGTTTTGTTTGGTCTGGTCTTTGGTCTCTCAGCTTTCAGAAACATGGCTCAGTTCATAGCAGCAGCATGGGGAAATTGGCAGATTAGCCTTGAATTGATATGGTGGACCAAATAGAACCACAAGCTTTTTTCTCCTTCCCTTTTGCTGCTGAATGCCCAGCTCAAGTCTGAGACAGGCACACACATACAGTGTAGGCTGTGGTGTGCTGTGGGATGCAGAGCCCTGAAGCATGGGAAGCTTGATTAGAATGAAAGCTATGATAATCACGCTTTCATCTGAACATCCTTGTGGGGCTTCACAGAAAGGATGACTGTGTGCAGAAGGTCAAGAGTAGCTAATATTAGGACAGACTAAATGACATCTCTTAAACAGCTGCTGCTGTGTTTCAGAGAGCTGTGCTCCAGTCGTGTCAGCGGTGGCAGTCACACAAAGCGTATATTGGCTATCAGGAATTTAGCACTGTAGCAAGTGAAGACAGACAAATAAAAGCAACAGAGCCAAACCCTGAAAGTCATATTCAGTTTCAAAAATCTTGTTTCAGCTATTCAGGAAAACCTTCCAGTAGGGATTATAAACTAAATGCTCATTTCATTTAATTCAACAAAAATTGTCCTCTGTAAAAATGGAAACATCACACTTGTGACTTGAAAGAAAGACAGAAACTGGTTGAATCCTTGATCAAGTTTATATGACATTTAGCACAAGAGTTTTCTGATCACTACAAGCTTTGTTTCAATTTTCTTCAGATTTCCCCAGACAGCTTGTCCTGATGATGATGTCCACTTGAAACATAATATATTAAAATACAGTAAATTTCAGGCTATCTATGGGCAAAAATATTATTTCAATATCTACTGGCAAACTGGATGTTTTTTATTGGCTTGTTAACTCCAAAGCAACCGATCTATTTTAACAAATACAAAAGAAAAAGAGTGAAAACAATCAGCACCTTTTGTTTGACAGGAACAAAGGAAATGTCAGGCCAAAGGATTAGCCTTTTCCAGAAAGTTATAAGCACCTGAAAAGAAGGTTTTGTAATGAATGTGCCTCTTCAACCAGAACAAGCAAGCTGCGACTGCAAAGCTATCATAATACAACACACCGTACCAGTGGGAAATAAACTCACATCAAGAAATCTTATTATTTCTATGACTAGGCTACAACATGAGTAATTTTAATGAGTATAACAGCAACTGCCTCCCTACAGTTGCTCTACAGGCATTCTTCTCATACAGAGTGTAGTGAGATTCAAGCTTTGTCAAACTTCTGTGAACCCAGAAGATATTCAAGGGGGAGAGTCCCCTGAAATTTCTTCTCTGCTTGCATCAATACAGGTCACTTCTGTCATGTCCCTTCAGTTATTTCAGGAAGTGTTTACATGGAGCTACAACAGTAACAGCACTTTTACTTCTCTGAAATACATTTTTGGGTTTGTGTAAAGGGCAGAAGAAAGCAGTGCCCTTTATTTCCTTGGACACTGCCAGTGATTCCAGCTCCTCATCCAGCAGTGTAAATCTCATCTAATTCGACCGAAGTCAATGGTTAGGATTGATGCTTTCAATCCTAAAATATCCAAATGTGTGTTTCTGGGCCAGCCCAATAGGTTAAAACGTTTCAGGTAATTTCTTACATGATGGGAAATATTTCAACAGTCCCAGGGACACACAGTTATTGCTAGGGATCCCTCAACTGCATCTTTCAGACAAGAAACTTTCAGAATATGTCAAACTCAAAAAACTGTACATAGATACAACCTATCATTTAATTTCATTTCATAAATTATACTTAGCTCACTTTAAAAATTATTAGGAACAGATTGTCAGTGGTAGTAAATAACTGTATTTCAGCTAGAGACAGAGAAGGTTTTCTGGTTTATGTTCAAAGAGGTCTGACCTAGAGAAGAGTACAGCAGTTATCCCTCCATCTATCCTCTAAGAAGAAAACTCTTTTCCCGTATCTTATGAATCAATTTTTTGTGTCTTCTAGAGAGTTTTATTTCCACATAGTGAGCAATCTGCTTCCCTGATCCTGATGATTTTATTCATTAAGTCTTCTCATTTTAATATTTTTCTTGATTTAATTAAATTTTATGGATATTCTCGTTCAACTCCTATGCTTTTCTATTACTAAAATTGTCAAGTGCTTTAATGTTGTGTAAAACTTAGAATGGCTGCATATTCCTCTACAGGTTAAAATTCAAGGAGTGTATGGCAAAACTAAAACTTGTCCCAAAGTTGCTCAAGAGTTATCTCCATAATTTAGAAGATACAGAATCATTGACCCTCCAAATACACAGTAGATTCCTTCTTATAAGTAAACCACAAAAACAGAGTGGACTTTATGAAGAAGAGAGCTCAGGATCCTTTGCAATCTGTTATGTCATTTGCTTTCACAAACAAGCCTGTCTTTCAGCCTGTATCCTGAGACAATTAGTGTCCTGCCTATAGGTTTTAATGCATGCAGCAGAGAGTGCAAGTGTGCTGCTGCATTTTGTCCCTGGCTCTCATGGGTTATTTTATCTTACTAGAGCCTTCAAGGGTCCACAAGACACAGCCTGCCTCCATTTCCTAGCTGTAACCCATTGTACCCCCATTTCCACTACGACCATAGGTTTTGTTTATTAAATTGTGAGCTGCTCTTTCATGTACCCTTTATGTACACCATTCATATCCAGTACAAAATCTTAGATTGTGAAGGTGAGATATGTTGATAGTCTGGAAATAGTACTCAGATAATAATGTCAACTTAACAGAAAACTAAAAAAAAAATAAATGGTGACAAAAATCATGAACAGTAACCAGCTTTCCTGCCCCAGAAAATGGGAGTTGAATAAGAAAATAAAGAATTTATTTTCTTAAAGGGAAGGGTCAACATCATCTTATTCTAGTCATGAGACCTTAACCTCTCTTTGGTAGGTGCCCTGAAGTAAAACCAATATAAAATTAAGCCTAGCAGTAACCACCTGACTTGTATGCAGCACCTGCAATTGAAACTAGTCATAAGTGGCTCTAGAATACCTGCCACCACTTCAACTGTGGGAGAGCATGTGGGATGGGATAGTCTTCAGAGTGCAGCTGTGATTATGGAGGATATCACTGTTATCAAATCACAAACACAGAAAGACAAATGAGCCCAGTATGTCTGCAAAAATGTTGGTTCAGCCTGAAAACTCCTCCATGCTCCAGAGAGACTTTGAATTGGCTATCCTAGCAGGGCTCCTGTCTGCTCAGAAAGTAGTTAAGCTAAACAAAGTGACTCAGCTGAGAGATTGTGTAACCTACACAGTTCCAGGTAATAAAAACAGAAAAAGTGGCTAGATTAGTGCATTTCATACACTGTGCAAGTATTCCCACATGCTTTGTAAAGCAATGAGTTTGATACTTGAATAGTCTAGTGGTTCTGAAGGCAAATCATTGCTTGGTCTACATCTTCCACTCTTTTTAAAACTTGCTATGGGATCTTTAATTTCCACATGGGCAACCAAACAAATCCTTAATTTAATATGTCCTCTGAACAACTTGTCTTCTTACAGTGCAGCAGCTACCCCTACCACCCCCAGCACTGCACTGCACTATCAGCACCAGGCATAGGCACCTTCAGCTGAATCCAGTATGGTATCAGCCAGGAATAAAAGTGACTGAGCAACAGTAACACTAGAAATCGCAAGGTGTACTGACCTAGTGCTATTCTGGTTTCATCTCCTCTCTGTTAGTACTAAAAGAAGTTCTTGCTCTTTGCAAACTTTCAGTTCAAAAAGAATTTCAGATTAAAATATTTTTTCTCAAATGGTTGATAGTGACAGTTCAGAAGAGCTTCATAGCCACTGTTTGGGAGCTAATGGTCTTAGGCTCCTCCTCAATATTCAACACAATGTTTTGATTTTTGATTCCTCTTTCATCTAGAAATTCCTAGATCTACTTTATCTGAGACCTACTAATACTTTTGATATATGTATTCAGCAGTTAGCTGAAGTCACTGCATAAAAAAGACAATTTATAATTCCACTAATGGGGAAAGAAAGGTGTTCTGATTTGACCAGGAGAGCTGAAAATGCATTTGCACTATATCCCTGCATACCCTCTCAGAGAATCAAGATGTTTTGTCATATACAACTTTGAATCAGGTCTAGAGTAAACTTCTTAAATACAGGTTTCAGGGAATCTAAGAGAAATTGAAAAAATTCTCTGTTTCAGAAGATTTTGCTCAGAATTACATAGGGTTTTGGAGCAGTTTTTCAGAGGTAATTAAAGAATGCAATAAAAGTAAGCATCTAACATTAAAATTTGCCTCACATATTGCTGCAAAAATTTCTTCCCTTTTATATTATTGTTTACTTCTGCAACCTCACAAAACATTGAGTTGGTCAATGACACACAGAAAGTCTCCAGCATGTGGCAGGACCCAGATTTACCAGTGTTTTCCCTATTTTTCTACCTCAGGGATTTCTCTGCTAAAGTCCCATGGGGAATGACATGAGAGGCTCATACCTGAGGTTAATCCTTCTCTGTCTCATCCAGTTGTTACTTTTTGTACACAAGTCACACATGGACCTGGGAACTGTTTACTAGGGAGCTTAGTCTTCAATGAAATATAAGCCTCTTGCTAACAGCAAAAGCGATACAAGTAACCAGTATTACCTTTCTCCAAGATTTCTCTACATCTTCCTAAAGCCATTTTGCTTATTTTTTTTGGACACAGAAAGCAACTCTTCCATTTCTGCTAGATATCTGCTAGTACTGCATTGTTCTTACAACATTAGCATAAGGTTTTCCTAAGGCTACATCTTAACTTCATTTGCTATGCATCAGTCAGAGGTCAAGACAGCTGTACATGATGAGATATGACTGAAGAAAAGAATTTATTGCAAAACACTGAATACTTTCCAGAGCAATTAAGAAGTAAATAAGAAGCATGTTGAAAAATGACAGTTGTAGTGGTAACAGTAATAATGTGTCAGAAAGAAATAAAATAGCCAATCATGACTGAAGATGGATATGTGTGACTGACAGCTAGATTTCCTTTTCTTCATTTGTTCATTCCCTTTTGAACTCATTCTTAGAACTAAAGACAGACAATAAACACGGAGCCCCTGTGGTGCCAGAGACCAGAATCATGCTTTAAACCAATTAACTCTGGATGTGAAAAGTAATATACATATCAAAAGAAAATGTTGAAAAATGAAATTATTACTCTCCCCCTCCCTTTTGTGGAACAATTGTGACTCTGCTGAAGAAGGATCATGAATGTTCCTTAAATAGAATTTTTCCTTTCCCCCAACTTTATCAATTATATAGTTTGGTAAAGTCCAAAGGGCCTATTATGCTGTGTGGGCTGATTCAGAGGAGAATTCCAAGTCCTCCTTCCAAGATCTGCTAATTGTTGAAAGCATCCAAGCTAGCCACCAGGAGTTGAAACCTAAATTCTTTAAGATATTTATCCATTACACTTTGCCACTTCAATCAATTAGAATAGCAGTGCTATTTAGAATATAAATATTCCCATACATCCTTTTTTTCACACCCTGTGCCTGAAACTGTATACAGTCATCCAAATTATGTCCTATGAGCACCAAAAGATGGATCATCTCAAATGGCTTGTAGCAGAAACTCTTTTTATGTATTCTCTTACAGTGCCTGCCCTTTTTGCAACACTGTTTACTGGAGTCAAGGTTGTGTTTCTCTCTATATTCCGGGTTAATGAAACACTGCTTTCCATCCACTCATTCTCTACTCTGCATTTTAGTGGACAATTACTCTTAAGAACAGATGTTTGTATTTATCTCTAATGAATCACACCATTTTTCTCTAATTAGTCAAAAACACTCTGAATGTTGCCCCTGTCCTCTGATGTGCTCACAGCTCTCCCTAATTTGCTGTCCTTCTCTATTTCATATGCTCTGTATGTAAATAAAAATGGGGATCAGTATTAGGTTCAGGATACATTTCTACAGAAACTTACTTTGTAATTACTCTGTAAGTGTAACTGTTCATGAACTTACGAATTTACCTGTAGTTTAGACAGCCCGAAACTCCTACCAGACTCAAAAGTATCTTCTTCTTTTCCTTAAACAAAAATCCGTATCTTGTCATAATCAGTTATGGCTCATTTTCTCTGCACTACTTGCTTTTGACAGATACATGTGGGCCATTAGCCTTGTCTCTTATAACCTAAATGTTTATGAATTCAAGGACACATTGATCTACGTGACTTCTTCAAGGTCACAGAGGGAGTCAATGTCACAATCCAGATGTTAATCTTGCTCTCAGACCACAGTTCTCTCAATGTGCTGATTAAGGTGAAAGTTTTCAGGAGTTATACATGGGATTGAAGACTGCTTGTTAGGTAGTGCTAGACTGAACACTGAGTGTATAATGAGCCAGGAGAAAAGAGCAAATTTACTGAACTTGAACAGTCAGGCCACTGCTGAAGGATTGAACTCTAAATTTTTATTTTTATTTTTATTTTATACCCAATATGAATCAAAACAAAAACTAATTACAACTGGAAGAAAGATTTTGTCTTGCAGGATCAAGGTGTAGAACTGACCAGCAAAGGCTTGTACAAGTCAAACAATAAATCCAGGGGGACCTTTTATATGAAACTATTTGAGTCCATGATTGAAATGGAAATTTTATAGGTCAAGAACAAATGTCATAAAAGTATCAGGACATATTGATTGAGTAACTGTGGAGAACATTAAAGGGAAGGAGGAAAAACCAAAACATCACAACTCTTTTCCTGAAGGGCATAGTAGTGGCAGTTGATGTCTAGACATGCTGAGAACAATTCTGGTGCCCAGACACAGACTTCTCATGCCATCTTGGACATTACATGCCATCCGAGATATCTGCACAAGGTTGACAGGGATGACACAAAACCTGTTGCAGGACTATCTTTTCTAGAGCAGTAGCTGAAGCCCAGAGGTCTTACTCAGGCACCTAGATCCCTCTCTTTGATTCAGAAGTGATTGTAGCCTGAATTTCAAGAAGGCATGGATGCTCGGTTCTGATTAATGCTGAAAAATGTGAGGTTGCTACCCAAACTTTATGATAAGCAAAACTCAGTAAAAGTTTTGACATAAACAGAGTGGTTATGAAATTTTGCTCAAACTAACTTTTTAATTTATTGCCTTTCGAGATTGATTTCAAAATCTTTGCATTCCTTCATCAGGAATCACAAAAAGGAAGCAAAACAACCATTGACAAAAATTCAAAAAAGGGCTAGTCTTAATACACAGACAGATGCTTTGTGTTAGTCAAAAACTAATTGGCTGGAATTTATTTTTAGTCAGATCTAGAAAGATATAAATCTTAAATATTTTAGCTTTCCTCAGCATCAGAATTTGTATTTGTTTTGAGGTATGACATAGAAGTCAGCCTTTTCTTAATTCTTTCCAAAGCAGTTATTCCATCTGGAATCAAGATACAGATCTTTGCACTTCAACTTTGACTTTGCTGTAACCACAACAGTCTGTAAGTGTGGTTCTCAGAGCAACTGCCAGTAGAGAGTATACTTGCCTTTTTGTTGTAAAATAGAGGAGAAAAAATAATAAAAGGAAGGATACACTTGTACACTGAGTCTGACATGAAAAAGGTAAAGTCAACAGCACTAAACCATACCCTGTAGAAACAATGTCACCTTGTTTTTAGTTGGGTCATATTTTTACCTAGTATGAAAGTGGTCTCACTTCAACATTTGGTCTCTATAAAGTGAATGTGACATTTCTTCTGCAGCTGCTTTATCTCCTCTCCATGTAATCTATGCTGAAGATGTACATGTGAGGAAGAGGGAAGAAGTAGCAGTAATTTTTTAATCAGAATTTGCTTGCAGAGCAGCTTCTTATGCTTTTAATTGCTTCAGAGAGCTGTTTAAATTTGCCTTTTATTCCAAGATTCCTGGACCAACATGAGCAAAACCAAAGTGCTGCATGCAACAGTGATCTGCATTATGCTATTAGCAAACATTTGCTTTCCTGTTGCACAAAATAACCAAGTTATTGTCTTAGAGAAAACATGCAGTTGGATATTTACTTTGAAATAAGAATTACACCAGAAAGCATCCAAGAAAAAAGAAGGAACAACCATATTATATTATAAAATATTAATAACTGTGTGTATTTTTAATGCAATGGGAAATAAAAGCAAGTGGTTATGATTTTTGCTCTTCTACCTACCAAAATCCCTTCAGTGCATCAGTCCTGATTTCTGCAACTGGCACATTAATAACAAACATTTATCCATATGCTTCTAGAGTTACTGCTAGGACTGTGTTTGTGCTCCTATAAGCTAGAATGTTCTCCTTATTGTAGATTCATTTTTATATTATAAATCCATATACAAGGTAAAAAATAAGAAAAAAATAATACCTTTTCTAATCACCTTTGCTCGTGCACTCATTGCTCCCTGGTGATAATCAAGATAGGATTAGGATCACACATGTGAATTCATTTCAGAAGGCAGCTATTAATTAGAAAGAACGATAGTGTATCTATTTATACATGGTTATTGTGGCTGGATGGTTAACAATGATGGGAGAGGGAATCATAAACCAATAAAGCAAGCCTAGTTTCTGTCAAAATAGTCAAATGTTTATATGAATAAATACTAAAATGTGAACACAATATTCTCAGCTGTTAAAAGTCAAAGGAATTACTTCAATTTACACTAGTTGAGCATGTAGATCTATATATACAGTTAAACACACCCTTCCTGAATAACAATAGTAATTTCCCTGCAAACTCTGTGATGTTTGGCAATTAGAGCAACAGACCATGAGTCAGAAAATCCAAGATTTATTCTGAGCTGAGCTAGTACCGCATTTCCTGGCCTATGCATGTGTGAGGATGGGTTTCAGAAACACAGAATCACAGAATCCTAGGGTTTGGAAGGGACCTCGAAAGATCATCTAGTCCAACCCCCCTGCCAGAGCAGGGTCACCTAGA
>VZRW01008930.1:43952-80601 GCA_013398125.1 Aegotheles bennettii | reverse complement strand
TGTGGCCTCACCAAGGCAGAATAGAGGGGGAGGAGAATCTCTCTTGACCTACTAACCACCCCCTTTCTAATGCACCCCAGGATGCCATTGGCCTTCTTGGCCACAAGGGCACATTGCTGGCTCATGGTCATCCTCCCGTCCACCAGGACCCCCAGGTCCCTTTCTCCTACACTGCTCTCCAGCAGGTCAGTCCCCAACCTGTACTGGTGCATGGTGTTGTTCTTCCCCAGATGCAAAACTCTACACTTGCGTGAACACATGATCCTAACTGAAGTCAAGAGGAGTCAAAGAGCATGAGCACCTGTAGGAAAATCAGGTCTTCAGTTCTCTACAATTTGCTTCTTCCTGTAAATGCTATCCCCACCATTTTCTGGCTTTTGGTGTCCACAGGTTTGGGCATTTTCCGTGTTGTTTATTCAAATCTAATGTTTTTTTCTAAGAAAACAGCAGCAAAGAAAAATGGTTAAGAGGATGTATTGGAATGATTTTGTACAACAATAATAATAATTGTAAATCAATTAAAAACTCAGAGTACATTTCACTGTAGTAAGAAACCATTTAGCAGAATACAACTATCGTGTTCTTGTAAAGAACAGTGAGAATTTAACAAATGCACACAGATTTTACCAGAGCTTCAACACTTAAATGTTATCTTAAATATGCTGGACAATATTATCCTTCTTATGATTGCTTTTGAGAGAGTCATTTTCCCCAAAAAGGGGCCCATCAAAGCAGTTCTGAGAAAACACCTAGGTGGATCAGCTGGAAAACCACTATACCTTGTCAGTTAGTTTCTGTGTTGGCATTTCAAGGAGCTTAAGTCTGTAGTTGTGCTTCATTCAGCAAGCAGTAGACAGCAAGCACTGATTTGCTTGGATAGTTATTACACATTTTTCAAGTAGTTACAAAATGAACTGGTTCAGAAACAGTTTTCCTTTTCTACCCTTGGGGTTTTGCAATGCTGCATCTGGGTCATGAGCTGCTGAGTATCTGGTAGAGGGAAGAAAATAACGTGTCTGGGAATTTAAATAATCTACTGAAGAAATAATAAAAATAATAATAATAATAAAAGTTTCTACACGTATTCCCAGAGAAAATTTCATCTCTGATTTGTTCCTTAATAGTCTAATATCCTTCCCTGCAAGAGCTTTTTTTTGTTTACATTGCCAGTTGATAAACATAGTGCAAATGAAACAAATTCCACAGACAGCTTCAAGGGGCATATTTTTCAGTACGTGAAAATTTAGTGAGATCAGGGAAGCGAGCAGCAAGACTTCCCAGACCCAATTTCTGTCCTAGGCTCTGCAGACAACTTATTTTTTGCCTGGCTCTGGACACTTCTGTTTCTCACCTTATCCAGCTTCCAACGAGAAAATCCAAAGCTGTAATGCTCTCAGAGATACTTTGTGGGGTTTAGTGAATGTCAGTAAAATTTAGAGATATCAGAATAGTGTAAAGAAACATCTTGCAGTTTGTAGGTGATGCACTCCAAAGCAGGGCCTGGTCACTGGCTCAGTGTCAGGAGGAAGCCAGCATGTGAAAACATCCAGTCAGTGCTGTCATTTCAAAAGATAGACTTAACGTTCATACTTTTGCAAATGTTTATCTCCTTGGTTCATGGGTTATTGGTTGTGAACATCCAGAAGGGAATTCTAGCTGTTGATAAGTCACTGGATTTTTATTACTAATTTCAATAGCACCAAATTTCAGCACAGCTCAAATTTCTGGGATCTTCACATGCTTCTAGTGCTGCTTGCTTCCTTGCCTTTCACTCTCATAATAAGCTGCTGAATTATAGTGGGTTAGTCAGTTACCATGTCAGCTGAAACACAGGACCTGATTGCACACAGTCTTAGCCTGTGGCAAACATGAAATAATTCAATTTAATCTCTTTTATTACTATCTCCTCCTTTTCCAAATTTTGTTACTTTACTTCATTCCTTGCTCTAGTTTTCTGGGGAGATTGAGCTCAAATAATGATTATATTTTTTTTAATCATGTAAAAGACAGACACAAGAAAAGCTCTCTGTTGCACAGGAGTTTGGGAAAACCATCTTCCCTTTGCTGTAGAAATGCCAAGGGTATTTTTCTGTCCAAAATGTTAGGGAAGCGGTGAAACCAGAGTCAGTGTACCCTTTTCCCTTCCATCTGCTTGGAGACACTGTACTCCCCCCAAAAAGGAAATATAAAGATGATGTTTAACATGTTTTTTACTTTACTGACAGCAAATCCACAATGACTTTGCAGCCCTTGGATCAGAGAATGCACTCAGTAAAAGTAAAAATGGCGGGTCCAGAGCAGAATTATGTGGTATTTGACCTTTCAGCGACATCTTTGTAAAACACCGCATGGTAAAATCTATTGGGAAACAATCTTCCAGATTAGCTGTTTTGACTGTGGGCTTCTAGTTCAAATACAAGCATAAAAAGGTTTTCAAAAAATGTCAGTGGTAGTTAGAGTGATATTCTGTGCACTGTATTCACTGTTCTCACTTTACAGAGAAACAAAAGGAGCAATTACGCATCAGGCAATCAGAATAAGGAGGCCTGAAAAGGTGACACACATGCAGACTTAGCTCCTAGATATCATGCAAGTGAACGAACTGTTTCCACTAACCCTTCTTATAAACATTTCTAAAAAAATGAAACAAGTCTCTGAATCTCTATATTGTAGATAGGCCAACGTCAGGATTGGTTTCAGTAGTTCTATTTATAAGTGTAAAATGAAGCATCCCCAGTACACAGCCTGTTCAGTGTCCCTTTGCTGTATCAAGATGTACCTTTCTCACCACACAATTAAGTAAGTGACTAGAGTTCTGCCAGAAACACAATTTCTCCAGTTAAACAAATCCTTTTGGGTCTATTAAAGGGAAGAATCAAAAGGTATTTAACTCATCCGTGCAGCTTGTGCAGCATGAACAGCTCTGCAATAACAGCTCTCACACTTTCATATCTTTCTTGTCATGAGAGATGCCCCAGTTACATTTCTCAGTGCTTATAAAAAAACATATAGTATTGATAAGGTCAGGAATTGCAGGAGTGGAGTTGCAAAAATACACATATCATGTAGTAGATCTCAGCACACGGGAGCATACACCACTCATTTGTAAATGTTTTTGACAGTCATAAACCACCTAACGTGTCCATAACTTTTGCTCTGCAAAGCTCAGAAGTGCAGTCAGGAGCTCTGTCTCTCTCTAGAGAGACATCTTTCCCAAGATCTACTCTTGGTAACAGCAGCAGCACTTTTCCCTTCAGCATGGCAAGTCTCAGCTCTCCTCACTTCCCTGCATCCCCCCAGCAGCAGCCTGAGCAGGCAGCATTAATGAGCCAGTCAAGTGCACGAAGGTGACCCTACCTGTCTGCAAATCCCACCAGCAATCACCTTCTGGAAGCAGAGAACAGCAGCTGACAGAGGGCGGAATATCTCCTGAGCTAGTCATGATATAAAGGACGGAGCTGAATGATAAAAGGAACAAAGTAATTGAAGGGATTTTCCTCACAAAGTGGTGATGCAGTTCAGCTGCTGTTCATTGTATTGGAAACAGCTGTCATAATATTATGTTCACTTCAAGAGTACATAATGATTAAAACATTTTTGGTAATTAGGAGTTTCAGCTAGAGGTAATAAACCAGGTGATCTACACTGCAATTAGGACTGAAAAAGGTAGCGTTCTCCTTTACTCCCTTTTATGTAAAGCAATGATCAGGAGTGACTCAGTCCTTTGCTTCCACTAATAAGCAGAGTGTACAATAAACCTACATACTAGGGTAGGTGGGTACTGGCCCCAGCCAGGATGGAGAGAAGTGCTATGTTCAAAACTTAAAGGAAGTGAGCCAGATCATCCTCAGCCTATTTAAAACCAAGGTTTTGTTCTGTTGAAGGCAATAAAGCATTACTAATATTCCCCAGCTAAGGATTTGTCTCAGTGGGTGCAAGCTGAAAAGGAAATGTTGCCGGATTAGAACAGTCACATACAGTATCTTTGCAAAGATATAGATTATTGCACAAGGTGAGGAGCAGTGAAGAATAAACCCTTAGTCTAAGGGGTGTTTGAAAATTCTGCTTTAATATGGCTTATCTCCGTCCATCCTGACAGATAGAAGAGAGTGCAAAGTAATTTATGTGTAGCCATATTTTTACTGGTCTTAAATACAGTTGTAAAACAAATTTTAAAATCCAGGGGAAGCCAAGCCTTTGAGACTCTGACCAATAATAAGATTTAACTCAAAGTCTCTTCCGAACCCCACTTGTTTTAACTCCTGATCTCAGAATCATATGAATATCATTGATAGCAGAAGTTGTAGAAAAGTTTTCCTTTATCCTAAAGTTGGATTATAGATCCTCTAGTAATTAAGCCTCAAAAAAATTCAAATAGATGTATTAGATAATGAAAAATACTTAGTAGAATAATGTTTTATGTAAGAAAGTGTAAAATGCGTGTTTCTTAAAAAAACAAAACAAAACTAAAAATACTGTCTTTATGACAATATTCTAGAGAATATGTTCTAAATGACATGGCTATAAATTGTCTTATCAGATGGACACAGAATAGTTTGAAAACTGTTATGAGAATTAGATTTATCCTAAGTGCTTTGCAACCAAACTGGGAAAACTTGATACCTGCGAATCGAAAGGACGTGTTTAAGTCTAAATTCCATATTTTTATAAAGTTGCATAACTTAACAGACAACATGGTTATGAAATCGGGGGTGAATGACAAGCTGCAAGACATTGTCAACACCTGGGAGGATGGAAGTCAAATTCAACGTTTTCATGAAATACTAGTTGAAACTTAGAATAGAAAATTCAACAAGTGTTCAATATTCAAGAAGTACTAATGCACAAGTAGAAATGGAGAAAGCCTGTTTGGACATTCTTATAATAAATCCCAAACTGAACAGGTGTCAACAAGTGATGTAGTGTTGGAGTAAGGATCCATCATTCTGAGATGCATAAATAAAAAATAATTCCTGTCAGTACTGCAGGGGCCTCAGCTAGTACATGATGTCCTCTTTGGGGTACCATTATTACTAAATATGTAGACAAACTGAAGGGATTCTTGAGGAGATTGAAAAATTTTACAAGTAGTGCAGAAGCCATAGCCTGTGAGAAAAAAATGCAAAGGATCAGGTGTGTGACTCAGGAAACACAGTTCTGAGGCTGGAAGGAAAGAAAAGTTTCTTTCAATCCATAAAGGTTGCTATAAAGATGTCTATGATTTATTTGTTCCCTGTATCCACTTGGAACTGTATTTGTTATGGAGAAGAAAATCTGGAAGCAAACTCTTGCTGGAAAGAGATTCTTCTTTTGTTTGAATGTTTATACGCTGAAGAGCTGAGTTCAAGATATTTCTTATTCCTATTTATATTCCAGTGAGGATTTTCACTAAAAATCAAAACATTAAATAAAAAACTAACCCCTCCCAAACCCACTCTGTTAGAGTTGTGTGGAGCCAAAATAAAATCAGGCATCCTTTTGATGTCTGCAAAAATGAAAAGAATAACCAGAAGTTGAACTTTTCACCAGTCAAAAGAGTTTACAATGTTTTCTTGTCGCACTAAAAGTTACAATTCCCCTCCAGTCTCATTGAAATAGATATAAATAGAAAGTGTGAGGGTAGGAGGAGCATAAGGGAATCCAAATTTGCCTCTAGGTTTTGAAAAATAAATGAGAGAAGTAGCTCATTTCTATTATTAGCCACTCAAGGCAGCTAAAGGCAAACTTTTAGTGAACTTTGTATCAGTGGAAAATCCATTTATAACTTACTTTGATTTCTCTTCCTTTTCCACACTAGGACAAGAAAAAAATAAGCTATAGCTACATCACCAAATGAAAATTTTGTGAGAATTCTTGTGACAAATTGCCATCTCTTTGGAGATATGTCATTTTTCTTACTTGGGCTTTTCAGACTTTCAAATACAGCTATGTAACAAACAGAAAACAATTTAGCCAACACATTCTTCATATAACTTGAGTCATACATAGGTTTGGGGAAGGCACACTTTAATCTTCCATTCCATTTGTGCAGGTGATTGAGGCTTTTCTCTGTCACCTTCCCCACACTGGATGGCTGTGATGTTTGTCTGTGTAACTGCTTCAAATGAGGGTGGTTGTAGGTGCAATGTAGGATTGGATCCCCATGTCAGTCAGGGAGCAGATGGGCAGGATCTTGTTTTGTAGTTCACACCACTGAATTTCACATGTTTCTCCTGACAAAGGGAAGGGAACATGCTCTTATGTTTTGTTACATCCTCTAGAAGAAAGAGAATAGCTTCACAGGGAAAATGTTTCTTTCAGCAATATTGTATTTTCAAATGGAAATGGCTTTTATGCAGAAGTTTCAATGCACTCTAATAATAACACTTAGACTGCAAATAACACTTTTAATTTGTCAAAACACTGCACAAACATCAGCTAATTAACCTCACCACATGTCTTTAAGACGGGCAAATGCTGTCAGCTCTATTTAATAGACAGCACAGTAAAAACATGTAATAAGTTGCTTGCTGAAACCTACACAGTGAAATAGAGGAAGAAGCAGAGTTACATATGAAGATTTCATGGTCCTTTATCCTTTGAGTAATTCACTAGGCAGCAGAGCTTCAAAGTAAGACAGCATGTTTAGCCCTAGTGATAGCATTTAGACTCAGTACTGTGCAACAGAAAGTATTTACTCTACTTAATGCTGGAATCACTGGGAGTTATAAGGCTTCTCTGCCTGGAAAAGGTGGACATAGGAGTGAGGAGTCTGCTGTAGGAAGAGCATGGGCAATTCAGGCACTTCATCTTTCCAATTTAAGCAAAGCAAGTGTCATTTCCTGAGAGCACTCCCCAAACACTGTGTTAATGGTGTATTGTGGGAGAAATTGTTGCTACATAGGTAGCAAAGAGAAGTTCTCCCACATCCTATTGTGCATGGATGATGTGGCAGTGTTTGAACAAATTATTTATAGACTAAATGATAAACTCAGAGTTTTCTTCAGCATCTGGTCTGAATTCCAGTTCTGCTGTGATGGTTAAGAACTATCTCTGACAGCCTCTGAACTGCAATACAGGTAGCGATCGGTAGATACATGCAAGAAATGCCCATTGTGCAGTATCTACCTAAGCCTCGTGTGCACAAGTGTCTGCATAGATGAGAGCAAATGGCGAGCAGAAATTTCCCTTTTTCTCTTAGATATTAATTTAAAATGATATTGCCGTATGCTCAAGAGCAAAGATGCTCAAGGCAGCATTTTTACTGATTATTTACACAAAATCAACAGCACTGTGAAGACCTTGTTGTTTTTTCAAAGGTTTTAGGAAAACTATAATTTTTGTTCTGCAGTAAATTCTGAAATGTGACTTTTGCATAGGACAGAAATGTCATGCTCAGCTGAGGAGCCTAGACATTTATCCTGTCAGGATCAGAATCAGCTCTGGAAAGTCACTGGCTACAGAGCAGCTCCCCAGGAATATTTCTGGAGCATAAACATAGGAGCTCTGTGACCCCAGGCTCCTCAGATATAATGGGAGGAACTAGCAGAATCCTAAAGAAATATATAAAAATGAGTACACTTACAGAAATAGGTGGCATTAGCAATTTTCCAGCCAAATCTAGTAAAATTGTAATGTTGCTTTGTATTTACTTGGTTTGCCTAGTAGTTTTTTCTTTGGTAGAAAATAGTTTCAGTGCAGTATAATGGAGATGCAGGGTCCTTGAAGGTTTCTCTAAAGCTAGTGGGATTCTGGATTCACCTGATTTCCACTAGAAATTTATTTAATAGCAGGTTCCTCTTGACAGAAAAGGCTTTAATCTCAACCCTAAAATAAATTGTCCTAGCAAAAATGGATCAGCATTTACTGACAGAATATTTTTTGTCGGAAAATGCTGATTTGATTCAATTAAATTCCTGTGTAGGAATGTAATTATTTCTATGAAAGTGTCCTCAGGAAAGGATTGCTATGGTTGAAGATAGCGTTTCTAGTAAAAAATCAAAGAGTGAGAGACTTGAGATATAAATGCCATCAGTCTACTATTTAGACTGTTCTCTACAGTTTTGATGATTCGTTTTCAACACCTGCAATTCTCCCATCTCCAAGAGACTGACAAAACTACAAAACGACCATGTGCCCCTTTCAATCTTTCTTGCTGAAGCAGTAACATTTTAATACATGATTTGACATTTATTGGTTTGGAGAAAGACCAGTTTTATATCTTAGTGAATGTGGCTACTGAGGGCCTGGTTTCCTGAACCTGGTCTGTCAGTGAGATGAAAGTTTTCAGTGAGCTGAAAGTTTTCTTTTTATTTTTTTCAAAATTTATTCAATGCAGAAAAAAAAATATGAAATATTCTGCCTGCTGCCAGGAGTCAGATGGTCCCTTCTTCCTTTGTATCTGTTTATATGCCAGCACTAGGAAGGGGAGCTGCATGCTGTAATGGGGTGAAGCTCCCCTGATGCACCAGACAGGAGATGAGGTGGCTTTTTTCTGAATTTCATCTCTTTTTGACTTTTTATGCTGAAATGCCTCTCTAGCCTTATGCCTGTGGAGGCACCAGTGACTGGACATAAATGAGGAATGACATCTGCTAAGAGTGGTGTCCTGCTTTAAGCCAGGATAGGACCAACTTTCTTTTAGTAATTTTACTTTTCAGTCAAGTCTTGTCTAAGTAACTGCACTTGCTGAAATCAACAGCATATTGTTCTGCCAGTGTCTGCTTGTAGGACTGATAATGCACAATGTTTATAGTTGCTGTTGGAGAATGGTATGCAGAACCAAGGCCAGTGCTTAGTTCTGCTAAACACCTTATGCTCTGGAAACGAAAGGGAGGAAAGGGATCACACCTGCGACTCTCCTACAAGGAGGAGTGGACTGGACAGGTGACCCAAATTGACCAAACAAAGTATTCCATCCCATACGTGTCATATTTGATATAAAACCAAGGGATCACAAGGGTCAAGCTCTCTTCGTCCATGTCCAATGTCCTAGGAGAATTCTGTCCGTTCATCTGCCTTTGATCCCAATCCGTGCATTCCTGACTCCGTATTTTCCTGCCTCCAGCTCCCGTCTGCCCCTGACGTCATGATCCCAGTCCAGGACTTTCCCAGGGCTGCCCTGCAGCTTCTGTGGTGATGTTGAGTGTTACTGGATGAGGGGGAGCATGGTATTGATTTTGTATTTATTTGTATATATTTAATTATTTTCTTTTTCATCATTACTGTTTCATTGAAGCTGTGTAGTTTAGTTTGCAACCTGTAAATCTCTTTCCCTCATTGTTTTTCCTTTAGCCTTTTGGGGAAGGTAGGGGGGTAATAGAGAACATCTGTCACTCATTTAATTGCTGGCCCAGCATTAAACCCTGACAAGTGGGAACTATTAATGAAGCACTAGCAATGGTACAACTTATTTTGTGTGGCATTAGTTGAGTGTCTCTCACATAATATCAGTGGGCCAGAGAGACTGTTGCTCCTCCACAACTTCATAGTCAAATTTAGCTCCTGAACAGAGTTTTTTTTCCTAAATCATCTCTGGACTTCTAATGGCAGTGCCTAAATAATGATAAAAATGGTTTTACATTCTCTGGGAGAAGCTTGCATAGCATTCCCTCTTCCTCTTGAAGCCTTTCAAAAGACATCTTGCTACACTGTACTAACAGAAAGCAGAATAAAGCCTCATTGCAGAAGACAAAAAGATGTGGTGGTGAGTTTTTTTGGTACCTTCAGTAAATGATGTGACAGCAGTCACAGACTTAAAACTGTGTCTCTGAAGGATGCATTAGCACAATATCTGTTTACTGTCTGACTGCCTTGCCAATCTGCTTGATATGACACAGGCTGGAGTCACATCTTTAGTGTGAAGGGAGAAAAGAGAAGAAGCCACAATCATGAGAGGTCATTTAACAGTTGAAGTCGAGGTCCTCCTCCCTGCTAGGATATGACTCCAAAATAACTCATGCCTTTCTTAAATATAGTAATTTTGTGCATAAGCTGTGCATGATGAAGAGATGGTTATTGCCTCCTTCCCTGGAGAGAGGAGGCAGGGAAAGCAGGAAAGCCTACCATTTGGGCCCACAATATTGAGTGAAAAGGCCAAATTCTTTGTAATGACATCAGATCATGCTTGAAAATGGAAGCAAATATTTATTCAGTAACACTAGAATTGCCTGGAAAGGAGGGAAGGAGGTATGCCACACACATGCATGCTACAAGAAGAAAATGAATCAAAGTACAAAAGTTGTTACTCATTTCAATATAACAAAAATATATCCAGAAAGAACTCAGGACCACTGACACCCAGGGTTACAAACACAAGGAATACTTTATCCTCAAAGGAAGAAAACCCTGAAGAGCAACACTGCCTCTCAGTGCCAGGCACATTGAAATCTCCCTCTGGCCTTAGTTGCAAAGTCATCGCAAGTTTTGAAGGTTTACTCCAAGTCTCAAAGCAAAGCCTCAGAACCAGCAATGAAGGGTATCATTATCTATGCCACATATATACATTTCCTATTTTCCTTCCTACAGTGTAAATGTTGGTGCTGAACCTTTGTTTTAAGAAGGGTTTACCGATCTAAATTTTAAAAGTGTGTTGGTCTTACCCTGAGTTTTGAGTGGATGTGGAAGCTCTAACAAAGTAGCATCCAGTCTGATACTCTGCTAAGTACATGGACCATTGGAGCCTGTCTGGACATGAGGTCCATGTTGCATCTCCAGAATTTGTCCTGAATATCAGCACTTTTTTACTACTCCAGATCTGATAAACATCTTTGCCTTGAAGCTTTTTTCTTTTTTTTAATGTTTTAAAATTACTTGGTAGCTTCAAAGACAAAGAGACTGCACCTCCTTTTTTATTATTTACTTTTCTATCAGATTTTTACTGCATTTCATTAATCTGTAACACTATACATGTGCTACACAGTTACAAACCCATATCGTTTGACTTCTTCTAGCAGGGAGGCATTAATGGCAATGTCAGGTTTTTCTATAGTATGTGCTTATGTGGGTTTAATAGATGTCAGGGCCAGGAAAGCACATCACAGTCTGCAATTCTGACCTCTTCCTAACACAGGCCATTGGATTGCCCTTTATTAATTTCCACTTCATGTTCACTAGCTGTCCTTGAGCTAGAATATCTATTTGAGGAAAAAAATCAAATATTCCTATATACATTTTCAGTGATGCAGAATTTATCACCTGCCTGGATACATTGCTACAGTGACTAAATTCTTCTGTTGTTAAAAATACCATCTTTGTTCTTGCTTGAATCTTTCCTGTTACACTGAAAAAAAGATGATGTTCCTTGCTTTCGGATGAAACATTAAAAAAAAAAAAAAGAATAGGAACTCCAACTTGCTATGAATTTTGATCTTTTACCCAAGTATATAGAGTGTAAACAACTCTCCTATAGCTATTTTTTTATTATCTAAATAGATTAAACTATCAAAACATGCTTCTAAATCATTAATTTTTCTCTGTAATCTCTGAACCCTCTCCAGCCTTAATTTCCCATGCTAAAGAATGGGCCATAACAAGATGTGGTACTCCAATAGTAGTCACTTCATTGCTAACTAGAAGAGAATGTAAATTCTTCTATTCAGCACTCCACCCCTTTGCATGTTCAAAGATGATGGTAACCATGTTGGCCTCTCCTATTAGGGTGGGAACTGTAACTCTCTGTCATAAAACTCAATTCTTTATTAGTGTTTTCTACAATAAGATCTTCAAATCTGCAATTATTTCTTGCATCCTCCTTTTATGAGAGGTATGATTTTATATTTGGACATACTCTAAGATAAATTTTGTTTATTTGTATTTTTTTCTTCCTCATGGTGAATTTTGTATCTCAGTATTTTCTGTCATTGACTTCTCTTGGGCATTATTTTCCTTCAACTTACACCACCTGAAAACTTTATTAACATGATTTACAAGTAATTTTCAAGATTATGACAGAAGATTAATTTATTTAAATATGAGACAAAATATAAAATGTGCTCAGCTAAGAGTCAAGCCCTATGGTATCAGAGTAGACAGCAGCTCAAGATTTCCTATTTCTAAGAATATTTTAGAGCTATTATTTAAGCAGTTTTTGTTTCATTTACAATCTAGCCTGTTGATTTTATACTATTCTAATTGATTAAGAAGTCAGCAGATTTCAAGTTAGAATTTTTTTTTCTGCTTTATTATGTGACATCAATCTTTTCGATTTTGTTCAGTCAAAACATTCAGTCAGTTAGGTGAATATTTTCTTCTGTAAACCCTTAAATTTCCTTATCAATCGGGACCCCCTACTAGTCATTCCACTATTTCATCAATGGTTCATATCAGCCAAAGCAGATCTATAATTGCTCAGACCACTCTGTTTCTTTTTAAATAATTGCACAATGATATCCCACTGCCAGACTGCTAAAACTACTTCTGTGTTGTAAGGCTTGCTGAAAACCTGTGGTAATGATGATAACAGTTCCCGAGTCAACATTGGGACCAACAGAAGGAATGGACATCCACAAGGAGATGGGAAATACAGTAAAGTGCAGACACCTCTTTACTACTTTTTTTACTCTTTACCTACCACTCTCTAATGTTTTCTCCTCATTGCCCTTTTGTGTCTTTTCTCTTTCTTTTGGTTAGACAATGGTACAATTTTCTTTTTCCAACAACTTTTTATCAGTTTTTACTTTCCTTTTTTTAATTAAGAAAACATGATATCTTTTGTGAACCTTTAATTCCCTTGGCTTCTCTTCCTTTCTATTTACTGTTCCCATTTCTCTGTTCCTTCTCTTATGTTCCCTTCTTTGGTGTTTTCATACAGAAAGTCTTTATCTCACTAAACCCTTTATTTTTTCTTCCCTATTCCATGCTTCATTTCCTCTTGCAGTTTTTCTTTATTCTTCCAAATAAACAGCTTATTCTGAGGTTTATGTGCAAGGAAAGATAATTTACTTGATATCTGATTCCTTCCCTTTCTGATCATGTGGATTCTGAGTAGTATTTTTTCATTATTTTAAATAATTTTTTAAACAGTACCTTGCTCTGAGAAACTGGTTTGAAATAAGTAGATATTAATGTAGATGGAAAGCCAATGGATATTAGCAACTGAGATTATCTTTGACCTCCTGATGTTGATGATCTGTGGCAATTTTGAGAAAAATAGTGATTCTTGAGTACTTGCATTGGGTCACTTTTTTTTCCCCCACAAACTGGAATGAATATGTCTATTCTGCAAAGAATAGATTGCATTAATATCTTTATCCTCCATCATTTAAGTCAACACACTCTATATGTGAGAATACTTGTTAGATTTTTAGATAACAAGAAATTTGTTCTCTGAATTTTTTGCAAAACAAGTCAAACATAAAGCATTCTCTTTGAAGTGTCAGCATCATTGTTTGGTTTCATTAGCTGTTGCATTAGTTTGGCGATCTAATAATTTGAATTTATTGATTTAATGACTTAATTCTATTTGTGATATAAATGTGTTTTTTCTTTTTCTCCACCTTTAATTAGTTTAGTGAAATGCAGAAATTATCTCATTAATATGGTGGATTAAACCTATATTTGCTTGCTCATTCCTAATAATAAAATACACTAAAATATGGACAGACCATCTTCATCCAACCAAACTGAAACAAGGTTCATGTGCTCTGTGAGCACAGGTAATCTTGAGTAAGTAATCTCCAGCTCAAGTGAGAGTTCTTATAGTCGTGTGTAATGAATCTGCAAGTCACATAGGTCTTTTTGCAGATAAATCCCCACAAGAGATATTGTGAGCATATCACCTAATGTTGAAGTCGTGGCTGCAAGGGCAACAGCAAATATAGGGTACAACCGAGTGAAATGCTCCTTTTTCCAGACCCTGGACACTAGTAATGTTCTTACTGCTAAAATTGCCTTGTCAAGTAATTTGGAAGGATGAAAAATTCAGCCACCTGAATCATTAGCTTTGCTTGTAAAATCACTCAGCCTTGTTTACTGTATACTTGTGGGTGCACAGATCTCATGTCATCACCTCTTCCACTCTGCCATAGCATTGAAAAGCTGTAATGCTGTCATTTTACACCCACAGAACAAGCAGCAGCCAAATAAGCATACAACCTGTTCTCTGTTATTGCTTAGGTAAAGTGATTCTGGTGGCAAAACAGGGAAAAAGTGTTATTTGCTTCATTGTTTAATCAGGAAACCAGTCTTTTAATGAATGTATTGTTCAGCTCGGAGTATTTTGTTAGCCCCAGTAATACTGTCACTCATCACGCAAATCAAATGGTGTTTTCCTCAGCTTCTGCCAGTTATAAAATACCAGTGTTTGTCAAATGCAAGACAAATTGCCTTGCCTCTAGTCTTATTTATAGAACAAGGAAGGGAGTTATTGCATCTCTGAGGACTACCAGCCCTATATTGCACACCCGTGTCCTTCTCTGTGTTGTAGGTTAATCTAGATGTAGGTGTCAAGATGGAAATCAGGTAAAATGATAATTCATTTTAAAATTCTTAAGAATCATATTTCAGCTGAGTATCTTGTGTTAATGAAAGTTTGGAGCACCAGGAGAATCAAGAGACTCTAATGGGTGGGAAAGTCTTAGCCTGAGTTTGGTAGGTGTTTAGATAAGTAGGATAAATCACTCTCTGAAGCTGTGTCTCTCCACTGGCTGTAAAAAAGATTTAGACAACTTGGTGGCTGAACATCTACTTTTGATGCAGCAAAGGTTAGGTGAAGCAACCAACAGCTTTTGGTCTTTCACAGTGAATATAGGTGCAATGCACACAAATACTCTTGTGGGTGTTACCCCAGTCCAACACAGATACTCAAGAGAGAGAGATGAAAATGGTCATGTGAAAGAACAGAACTGCAGCAGCCAGAGTACCAAGATCTTATTTTTAAGAAACACTCTCCATCATCACCCCAAAAAAGTTACAATACAAAGTCCACAATGTTCCTGAGCCCCCTTTGAATTATTGAATGCAGTGAGTTTCAGAACAGTTTCAATGTTGGTATTCATACAGCAAATAAACAGTATGAGTTCCTCAATATATAGTAGATTTCCACACTCTCATGTACAGTATTAAGAACCTGTCATTATAAATAAGGCAAACATAATTTAAATTGACATCTTTCTAACAAGATAAAAAATATGTACTATCCTTCTTGTGTTATGTCATTTTTGGAACAGGGATGACTCTCTTTAAATATTTAACAAGCTCTTGAAACACATAATGTGATGCTGTAGGTTGATATTTGTCTTGAAAATCCTTTCCTTTGAAAGAGGGGAACAGCCATAAATTCAGAAAACACTGAAAGGTCACATGGCAAATCATTACTCTATCAAAGAGAACTCACTTATGTACAAAAATAGAAACTAGCATAGGAACTGAGGACTCTAGTTTCAAAACCAACACAGGATAAGACGTGCAAAAAAGCTAAAATGTGTGAGAACAGTTGCAGCCCTGAGCTGCTTGAAGGCAAGGTGGGTGAAACCAAATCAGTCTATGTATGCTATGTAGCTGCTGAAATGTGAGATAAGTCTGGTGAGTGACGAAAAGCTTTCAGGTCATTGAACAATTGCTTGTACTTAAACTCCTGCCATGGGAAATAACCTGGCAAGAATTACAGCAGACATTTGTAATTAGAGATTTTGGTAACCTTGTTAGCCACTGCAGAATGTATAAAACCAGCTGGTGAAATTTTCGCTTTGGCCTGGTCCCGTGATACTATTTTAGATATAGGTTCTTTCTTCATTTTCAGTGATTTGACAAAGTCATTTCCTTCCCCACTGTGAACTGACAGAGTCCTTACATGCCCTTGATTCCTTTTGACTCAAATGGAAAAATGCCATTGAGCCTCAAAATACCATCCCCAGCTCCCTGGACTTACTCCTACTTCTCTCTTCCAGCTGATGTCCTTGCCCATAACATTCCCTGGTGGAGACATGTAGCCTTTATTCTCCTACACCACAGATGAATGGCAAAACAAGAGACTACAGAGATAGTCTCTCTATTGCCAATCAAATGCTGTGCATGAATGAAGCACTTTGAAACACACTGAAACCACTCTGTGGAGTGATACTGAAAGCAGACAATTGCCTGAAAGGCCCCTGGCATGGAATAGAAGTACAATGCAAGACAGAGCCTGGGATCACTGTCCATTGTATCTAGTGTGAATGCCTGATATGTTTGCCCTTTATGAATTCTCTCTTCTTCAGTTCACTATCCAGCCCTTCAGCTAGTGAAATTTTCTGGGTGAAAATTTTGTTGGAGCTTGCAGGTTCCCAAGAAAAATGTCTGCTTTTTGAAAAACCAGGTGGATTAGGACTTCAGGGACAAGTAGAAGTGGAGTCTGTATTTAGTCCTGATGTCAATTACATGACTGATAAGAAATGGAATTAATGAAGCTCTGAAATGTGGAAATACCTTGCAAGAAAATAAAAGAAAAATGTAAAGATATGAGCACAGAAAATAATTTTGGTTTCTGCAAGAAAATTAAAGCTAGAAACAGCAGCTGTTTTGAAACTCAAGTTTGAGAACTCAACATCTTGCTTTATTCTGGTGCCTTTAAATTGTCAGGTTATCCATTCAAAGATGATGTCTTGTAAATACTATGTCTACATCTGACCAGGATGTATTATCATGAGAGCTAATAAAACTGGCTAGCAGTCAGAGTTTAGCCTCTTTGATCTCTTGTCTACTAGAGCCTTCAAATCTTATGTCTTTGTCTCTCATTTTGGGCCTGCCCTGATATTAAGTATATATCAGAAGAGTTAATTGAAAGAAAAAAAAAACCAAATTCTTTAAAATGGTGATTTTCTTCTCTCTAAATTTGAATCTGGAGCCAATGGCTTTGTTGAACCTGCATCTTTTTTTTGGGTTCAGCTGCATTGCATAAGACAAGAAGTGGCTGATGTCCACCTTGGCTTCCCTCAGTGCAGTCTTGTGGGGGGAATTCTTACTCCTGCCAAAGACCAGAGAATTGTAAGAATTTCTCCTAAAATAGATTGAGACCCATCAAGAGTGAGCTGTACTGGACTTTAATTTTAAAAAGGGAGAGAAGTCAGTTAGGGAATGACAATGATGTACACCTGTATTATGGAACCTATCATGAACTAGATTACTCATGGGGATTGTGTTATTTCAAGGTTACCCAGAATGCTGGTTTTGACAATGGAAAATACAGGCTGTTTTTAAAATATTACAAGACTTCCAGTTACGCAACAGCTACCATTACAACTAAAGTCTTTGTCAGAAACCTAGACAGTAACTACAGGAATTCACCTGGTCACCAAGTGACATTTTTATCTGATTTCTTTTCTCACATTTATGATGTTTTATTGCTTGTTTTCTTCTGCTTGGTAGTGTGAAGGGTGATCCAAAGGGATTGTGGGTGAGAACATGACAAATCTGGATCACTCCAAAGGGATGCACAAATACTGGAATACTACAAGATATGGATAAGCATTCAGGAAGGAAAAAGTAATCCCTCCACTGCTTCTCTGAGCTTCAGTGGATCTGACATTATCAGCTGTGAGGCTTCCTTACATGAGGCCTACCCAGTAGCAATGCTATAAAGGCATGAATACTTTTCATAAAACTTGGAGGTCATTCCATTAACAAGGTGGTGACAAATCACATTGATCCCTTCCACATACATACACAAATGCCTACACACACAGAGCTGGCATTCTTCTTAGAAACCACCGCTATCTTATATGAAAACCTCCAGAAAGACAAGCACTGGGATAAGAGCAGCCTGTTACTGTACCTATCTCTACTACTCACACAGCCTTTGGCTTAGATATTGTCCTCTTGCATCTCCTTCCCAATGGGGACTTAACTTGGAGAAGTTGGACATACTGTTCATCATCTGTATGTAAGCACTGGGGAATTGAACATGCAGAAATGTTTTTTTCTCTGCCCTATTACCTAGTCCACCAAAGTCATGACAGCGTGATGTAAGTTTTAGACTACCACACAGATGTCAGTCAAGTGCCATGGTTCTTCATGATTTTCCACATGGATGACTCCTAGGGATATAATTCCTTTTTGAAATTGAGTGCTCTGTCTTGCCGTGTTTTGGATGGGTTTTTTTGGCTTGTGTGTGTGTGGTTCATTCACTGAACTGAAAAATCAATAATTCATATGTTTCTAATCAAATGTAGAAAGGTACCCCCACACCTAACATCTAAAGAACGTTTGTGGAGGTAAGATCCTGAATCCAAAACCACGAGCATGACTCAGAAGATTAATTTTACCTACCTCTTTCTGACAAGTTTGCCTGAAGACTTTTCTTCAGATGACATGGACCTGAATTAAACCACATTTATTGCTTTGATGACTTTGTTGTTCATATTAATTCTTGTGGGAAAAAAAAATAATAATCCCTGTGACTAAACCATGCCCCAGAATAGTGCTTGTAAGAGTAATGAGATCACTGCTTTCCTGACTCATCTCAGAAAAATGGGCTGCTGGAAAGAAGAGTTTGTGCTGCACTCCAACCAGTCAAGCATCATCTGCAGTGATTTAGACTCCAGACAATTAACTTGGTGTAATTATTTCAGGAATCCCCACACTGGAATGATTAAAGATGACAAGTTAACTACATGAGCCTGACAGGCAGGATCACCATAAGCTGCCATCCTCCAACAGCATAGGTGACTCCGTCTTAAGGAAGCACAACTACAGAGCACCCAGTACCAGGCTGGGATGGGAGCACCCCATAGGCTCATATCCTGCCCTGGAATAACTAATTTTTGAGCACTCGCCCGTATCAATATAGAAAGGAAAGATTTTAAAACATTTTCCCCAGGCCAATACTCTAGGTTGTAGCAGGGCTTAAGTCATGGGAATCTCAGCATTCAGTCTCATGACCCATCAAGAATCCCTAACGACAGTTCATAAATATATTTTCTGAGCATCCTCAATGTAATTAACATAAGCTTGTGAGGAAGGGACTCAGAAAGAAGATCTGTGTGTTCTCCAATGTCAGACTGCTCACACCTTATGATAGTAACATCAGCTGTTTCAAGACAGATCACAAACCTCCAAAGTATCAGTATCTTTTGAAATGGCACGAGCCTAAGAGTCATCTTTTAAAATTCTTTGAACTTTGAAATCTTACATGTTCTGCCCGAATTTGAGGGAAAAAATATCTTTCATCTTGCTTTGTCTAAGTTTATTCATAGACAAAATAGGAAAAATAATTCTCATATTCTTCCAAGAATCAGAAAAATATCCAAAAGCATCTGAGCTGCAAAGAAAACAAGGCCATTGATGGTTAAGCTCCTAGGCTGTATAGGAATTCTGAAAATTTATCAGATAAGAGTAAGCTGATGCTTTTTGGACATACCAGTATTTTCTGAATGGAAATGCTATGCAGTGCTAAATGGTTATTTACTTTTTTTCCCTTGTGTTTGATGTTTTCTGTTTACTAGTTCTGTCATGGAAACAGAGCATCTGTGATTCTAAGGGCAGATAGCCATTGCTGTGTGCTGTCCTGTTAGAGGGAATTCTACAACCCAGAATTCAGATGAGCTTTAGGGAGACACGGGGAATTGCAGTCTGTACAGGCTTTGGGTTGACAAAGATTTTTGTGTTGATTTAGAGAAAGATACTAGAGATATATAAGAAATACAAAATAGAAGTCTCTGTGTAAGATTAGAAAGATAAAATCTTATCTCCCCCAAGTGACCAGAGAAAGCAGTCAAAGGATTTTTGCCTTGCACAAAGACAGAAAGCCGATACACAGAAACATCTGTAATATGCATTTAAAGAGGAGAGGTTAAAGGTCCCTCTGATAACATACTAAGAGAGATTTTTTGTACAGTCAGTGTCAAATGGAAGGTACAATTTTGAAGTAGGAGGTGGGCTCATCTTATGCAAGATTAGAAGATCAGTTGTCTGCAAAAATGGGGATTTTTTTCCCCATATTTATTGAGCATAAAATGCTTTATTTTTTCATGATGTAGCTGAACAAAGGTTCTCTTAGGTGGGATAGATCTGAGGAATACTTGGTGACAAAACTACTCCAAATGAGCTGTTTTCCTCAATTTATGTATGGCTCAGTTCACTCACATGGCAAGTGCAGAAGTCTTTGAAGACAAGAGTTCCTGCAATACACTTTGCTATAACAGAAATATCTGTTCTCTGACACCATTCAGCTATTTAACAGGGGAGTTAGCAGGTTTAACAGGGGCAAGATGAGGGCATGGAGAAATACTTTTCTGGCTATTCAGGGTGAACGGGTAATAACTAGTGTCTTAGCACTATTCCAAGGGAAAAGACACTGAGTTTCTGTAAGGTTGGTTCAGCAAGATAGCAAAAGAACAGCTGAGGTACCTGCTTAAGTCCTACAGGTATTTTTAGGGGAACATCTGATTTTCTACTTCACTCTCCATTGAGACCCAGAACCAGCCCATCCAGACAACTTTTGCAGAAAGAAAATTCACTATCTAGCCAAAGAAACCTTAGGTCCTTCAGGGAACAAGAGCTTCCTAGTTTGCCTAAACAAGAAAAAAAAGAAATCCCAACATGTGAAAAGATGATGGTTCTGGGTTCAGACTGTGGAAAATGCTGGAGCCTAAATATTCATGTAGACCCGTTCTTGATATCTTGTAGAGTCCTTAGAAATCATCTTCAGAAAGTAACTGATGTTTTATCAACAGGAGACAGGGTTAGTTAATATGTTTTGTTCCAGACTGACTTTTATCCTGGAAATTTCTCCTGAATCTTCCACAGACAGTTGTTGGAAAAAAAGCAAACTATCTGACTCTAAATATTCATCAGTCTGTTATTAGTTTGGTGTGCTTACAATCTTCATGAAGTACTTAGAGGAGAACAGCTACTGTGTTGGAGTGTTTTTCAAAAGGAAAAATTTGAAGCTCAGGAATGTGAATAATGGCATGACATTTCTGTGGCTGAATAACTACTCTGGAGGGGGGTTGGTTTTGTTTTTCTGCTCAGATATTTAAAGTGAACTACTGCTAAATGAACTGAAAAATGTTTACCAAAAATCTGTGAAAAAAATAAAAACAATTATGTGTTTTAGTACTTTCCAATGTATGGGTGGAGGAAAAAGCTGGAATAAACTAATTCCATTAACTGTTATAAATAATTCCTTCTCTTGCCAGTAGACTGCTTCTCCATTAGCAGCTTTTAGGCCAAATCTTCATACTATGAGTTAAGACTATGAGGAAGAGATGCCTCAGACAAAAGCGTATGTCTTGGAGAAACTTCACAAAATGATCTTCTAAAATAGAAGTAAGAATGAGAAAGAACATACATGATGTAGTTTGTCATGCTACAGAAACAGTTCTTCAGGAGAGGTAGGTTAAATCTGCAAACAAGAACAGTGAAATTATTTTTTTTTTATACTACTTTCCCCTGTCCCTGTTTTATGCCCTGTTTTATCGTTTCATTATTTTAAATTATGCTTTCTTGACAGTCTATTAGTGTAGTTACTAACATTTCTAGTCCTTTTGGATATTTAGGATTTCCAGAGAAAGCTTAATTGGGCCTGAACTTTGGCCAGCTTTTTTCAGAGTCAAGAGGTTCCAAAGCTGTATACGGTATCAGTAATGCAGTGATTGCATCAGTCAATGCCCTTCAACATGCTGTCCTAGTACATCTACATGGATACTGTACCTGAGATGCTTATTCACTGAGGAAAATATATTATCATTATGGCCAGAACTTTGAGTTTCATCCTTATGCTTGTTTTTTTGTAAAATTGGCCACCATATCAAGTTGATCCTGCAGAAATCAGGATATTTTTCATAGCCTTATATGAAGTATGAATTTTGGACCATATATTTTAAAAAAATTACTTTTGATTTGTGCTTACTGTGTAGTGGTGTTTCAAACAGTGCAGGAAAAGAGATCTGTGCAAATGAGTTGCATCACTCTAGCCATGCAAATGAGTTGTATAACCCTGGGGAAAAAACCAAACCAAACCAAAACTTTTTAAGAAGCAGTCTCCTTGTTCCTTTCTTTCTTGTCTGCATTTTTACCTCACTAGGGCTGCCCAGGCTATTGAAGAAATGCAGGACTTTTGGCTATCAAATCCAAATTATTACAAAAAAAAAAAAAAAAAGGAAAAAACATCTTCCAAAAAGCCCTTAGGCACAGAGTTTATTTTGCTTTATTTAAAACATATATGATAAAGTGACAGAGACAGTAGTGGCTGATTGGTCATGACATGAAGCTCCCAGCTGCACAAAACATTTTGGTAGGTTGACTGGCTCCTTCTGATTAGATCTGACAGATTATTAAAATAGTATTATTTGATGAACCATAAGAGCAGGAACTGACATGCAATTTCACAGTAAAGGACCTTAATATCTATCGCATGATGCTTGGTTTTATTAATATTTTTTTCTATGCATCTTCTTTTTTTTGTTCCTTTTTTTCTTGTTTTGTTTTGTTTTCCTGATCCTCCCTGAGGATTTGCAATATAACTTGTGTATACTTAGCATATGTAGCAAGTTGGCAGCTGACAAGGTAACATCTTGGTCATGAGTACCGCTATGAGATGTAGAGGGACACTGAACAAAGTCATGTCATTTTCTGTGGTCCATACATCAGGTTCATTTTATATCTACTGTAAAGAGCAAAGTTATCTGAAAGACAAAAGGAAATGAATAAGAATCACAGCAGAGAATTATTTTGTTGTGTATAAGAACTCTGAGGGGCATGACAGGTATTAAGCCTCTATTTCTACTCTCTGATAAAACAAGTAAATAGATGCACCGAGCTTTTAAAACAAATCATACATTCTTTCAAGAAGTGAGAAAGCATTGAGAGAAGTGTGTGTATCCTTTATGCTATAACCAGTCTTTTTTTTATATATCCAACACTTAGTGTAACTGCTGTGGCAATTAAGGGAATGATAGCTATGTGAAATGATGATAGTGATACAAGACAATTAGGAAGCCTGCTGTAACAGTGCACCTTTCACGCTGCTTAACCTACATCCCCTGCAGTTTGCTTACTGATTTTTCCTCCCAGCACTTATTTTTACAATGCCAACCTCCAGGCTTTTTCAAATTGCCATATAAGCTGTTCCCTTCCTACAGGCTCTCCTGGCAGTGCTCATTAATGTAAAAGTTGCTTAACACTTTTTATTATAACCCTTCTTTAACAAAAACTTAACTGCTGAATAGAAACAAAACATTGTTCTGTTTAGCAATGAGCCAAGCATCACATAGGAAGAAATTGGATGTTATCAGGCAGTGAAGGTTATGCCATAAAATGTAGGGACAAATGGATCAGGTTAAGACAACTTGAAATACATTTTGAGTAGTAAATTTGCCACTTCAGTTAAATTCTTTGATGTGTTTTTACATACCTCATTTGTACTTGTAGGATGGTACAATGTTCAGGATTGGCATATTTAAATGTGTATCTTATTTTACAACTACAATAAAGGAAATGTTAGATCATTGGAGAGAAATGCTTCCCATCTTTTTAAAAGAATGTATAACACTTGACTTTGGCTTTGCAGTTCCCCCAAGTGCAACTGTGGCGGCAAAATTATGAGAATCACAAAGAACATATATGAGAGTGGCATAAAGATTCTGTGATTTGAGTTATTCATGCATAGTGGTCCCTCTGATTAATAGTAAGCTAGCCTGAATGTCAGGCAAAGGATGGATTAGATGACCTCCGTAACAAATTTTCTAAAACCTCATGCTATCAAAATCTGTAACGTGCACCACAGGACTGTATGTTTTACATGCAAATTTTTTGCCTGGAGGGTGTCTACAGCTAAGTTTAGCTTCCTGCTGTGCTGTAGCTCTTCTACCATCTTTATCAGATCTATGCTTAAAAAAGGGCTTCAGTTGAGAATGGGTCCCAGGCTAGAGTAAGTTGTAATGCAGTAGGTCACTGAGAAAACCTCTCACTGCATTTCATTTCTCTGCCAGTGTTGTGCGTTGTTGTCCTATTTTAAAACAGGAGGTCCTATTCCCCTTCTCTGACTTACACTACTACTGAAATATGTTTTGGGAAACCGAACCACCAACATAATAATTGATGATTAGTGGTTACATATAAACTAGTTCCCCATTCAAGAAGAAAACTTCCATAGGACAGAAGTATCTGCCATCAGAAGACAGGTATAAATAACGTCTTTACAAATGTCACTTCCTTTGTGGTTTCACATATATCATCTCACATCAGCAATGACTTTGTTTAGTGGCTAATTAGACCATCCACTCACACAATCTTTTAGCATTAGAGCTACAACACCTTGAGTTATTGAATCTCCTTCAGTGAAAGACTGTGGAATCAAGAACTGTCACAGCCCAGAGCAATGCAGATTTATCAGTATAGTCTGGTCCCACAGGACCTGATTTAATGTCAACTAAAGCCAGTGTAAAGGTTTCTAGTCACCTAAGGAGGAAACAGTTCAGGCCTTTAATTTGTATCTTAGTCTTTTGTACAACTAGATGCATTTCAGTGACAAACCATCACACACAGTTAGTGTCTTGATTTCTCTCTGTCCAAGGAAATCTGCAATACCTCTTGTGCTAAAATGAGCAATGTTCTGGACATTGTTGTGAAGGAATGCAGACATGGGATATTGAAGGACCTTACATCTTTTAGTAAATATTGAGACTTTTAATCTCTAATAGTTTAATTCTCTGGATCCTTTTTTGATTACTATGCTAGAAAAACAAAATGACTTTTTGTTTGAAAACAAAATTTTCTACCAGCCCTGCTACACAGCACAGTTCCTTCCAGGACTGCTCTGTTTACTTCAGATTGCAGCAGTATTCATGATAGGTTCAATTTTGCTACATCCAGTCCCAACTGGGTAGGATCAATGAAAGCAGCATCTCTTTTATCACTGAAAATTAGTGGTACATGAAAGAGAAGAAAACATAAAATGACAGTAAAAGATAAAAATGTAAACAGTTATGAAGAAAGCACCTTCATGAGTGAGAATATTATCCCAATGCTATTTTTAGTACTATTTCTGGGTGTTGGCTCTGGAGGGGCAAACTGGCAGAACACTCATTTAAGTAAAATAGTCTGTGACAGGGCTGGGGATCTGTGCCCTGCAGTGCCAAAAGACCTCGGCAATTTGTTGCTTAAACTCTCAGCACCCAGCCACTCCTTCATACATCCTGAGGGCAGTGGCACCAGGGGTAGGAAATTAGATGCTGCCACGAGGAAATTAGCTGCTTCCCCCCTCTCCATGCCTGTCCTTCCAGCTTCAGCTGCTGCAGTGCAATGCTCATCCCCTCCCTCTGTATCAAAAGTCAGATGAGTCAGGTATGGGAGAGAGCACTAAATTGATGCACTCGTGTGTGCATGCATCTGAGGGCATCAAGACAATCTGCTCTCCATTGCTTAGGTTCCTCAGCTGGGCACAGCTGCTAGTATCTGTGAGTTTAAACACTCTGCAAGGTCTGTGGGAGATTCAGAGACATTGGACATCCCTCAAATTGCCGCATGTATTCAGCAGCTCTGGATTGTTATCATTAAATTTTTGTGCATGTCAAGCAGCATGGTAGATAAAAGAATGAGAACATAGTGGGAAGTCATGAGCTCTGATTTTCAACATATGAAAAGTCGCTCTATGTTAATATTCCCATCAGCTTAATAACATATTGACTTAGTGATCCACCATGATGTTGCAGTGATTAGTTAATATCTGTGCAGCTCTTTGAATTTGCAAGTCCTTATTCATCACTCTGTTTCACCAGTTTTATGAGTTGGTGTTAAGAATCACTGCTGAGTGCTATAAAAGTGATCGATATCACTATTAAAGCATCAAGATTCTTCCTGCAATCACTCACAAAGGATGAATATCTACAAAAATTTAGGATCAAAATAGTTAACAGAGTGGATAAATTATTCAGGGACGCTGGCAATGATGTTCTCCTGTTAATTAATAAGATGTGTCTAGGGACTTCCAATTGTGTCCCTGATTAAGCTCCATTTTCAGTTGATGCTAAAAGCTTGTTATAGAATGCTTGGCCTTTTGAAATATATAATTAAAATATTTCAGTTTTCATAGGCCATATACATTTATCCTAAGGGAGAAAAAGAGAAATATATTTTTTTGCCTTTTTTTAAAGGTATTTTTTGAGAAAAAAGCCAGGTGGCTGAGGCAAATTCACATATTGTTCAATGCAAATCAGCTGCCAACACTTTACAACTCCAAACTTCAAATCTTTGAAGTGCTTCTGCAGTTCAGCCCTGGATGACTTCTATAGGATCTAGCATGGTGCTTTGGAGGTCCATGACTGGTGGTTGTGGAGACACTTGACCAAGAGAAGGGCACTGCTATTGCTGTGTTTCTGTTGTAGGTTTGGCCCCTATGTGTTTTTCCTATTAACTATTAAAAAAGAGGCTAAAAGCAGACAGATGTCTGCCATGTCACTAGCATTGGCAGCCACACCAACAGGTGACCTCTGGAGAGAATCGAGGAAGGAATGCACTCAGAGCCTGCAGCATTTATTTTCTTCAGGTTTAATGAAAACTACTGCAACCAGTAAAAAACATTTTCTTAATTGGCTATTACTCATCCCGTGAATCTATCCAGGGTGGTGTACAGGGACCTAGACAGAGAAAATTGTACTGCTTCTAGCACTGACCAGTTCTCTGAACAAAGAACCTTATTTTGGCTTCTACTTCTACCATTTTAGCATACAGTTACAGGAGACATGGAGAAGAATGGAAACAAAAAAGACAGGTTTCTGATTCAAGTGTATAGACAACAAAAAGAAAGAAGTAACTTGTTAGATGACAACTGTGAAAAGACCTCACCAACACAAATCTTCGCTGAAAAAGTATGTTTATGTTATCCACTTCCTTTTATATCTAAGAGACAGATGTGATAAAAAATAGACTACTTCATGTGATTGCTTTGTGCACCACAAGCTCAACTTCTGATATGTTTTATTTCTTTATTGGGAAATGGTAACACAGTCATTGATTAATGTGAATTCTTGCAAAATAATATCTAAAAAAAGAGAGAAAGCTTCTGTATATTTCAAACTGCTGTGGAAATTAATGCATTAAAAATATTTTCCCTTTATTTTAAGAGGAACTATGGTAAAGGATGTGATATATTATCCTGTAACTCTGCAAGTTATTTTCAACACACCACCTACAGTAAATGTATTAATAACTTCCCTAAGCTCAGTGTCATGCAGAGCGCAGATGAATGCTATTGATGTTTTCAATTTTTAAGTCTTTCTAGTCCAATTGACTGAAATGGTTTCTTCTTATTTTCATACTGTTAATTTTGCATGTTTCTCAGTGTCAATATGTATCAGGTTAAGACTCCAAAGCATTCTTAAGAACCAATGTTGACTCTTGAAATAATATATTCTTCATTTTTAAATTAAATATGGATTGTCTTATTTTGCTAGAAGTATACCCCAAACCACAGAGTTACAAAAAAAGAATCTATAGCCTCAGTTAAACATTAACAATGTTGAATAATGAAAATTATTTAACATTTTTAATAATTAAAATATGTTTTGTTTTTATTTTGAATGCTCATTTACATATTAAGTAGATGACTAATGAGTATGAATTTCTAGTGCAGCAAAACCACCTGTCCTCATGATCCAATAGGTCATGAAAAGTGAATTAGATAACATCTTTGAACCTTTTTACTGTTCTATGAATAAATTCCCCTAGCTGGCCTTCTCATGATGACTCTCTCACTAGGAGAAGCTCCCTTTCTGAGTGGCATGACTTGTTAGCCTTCTTGGAATGACAACAAATAATTATTTTCCTTCTCTCTCTGTACATTCTGCTTTGGAAGTGACCTGGACCTTCACTTACTTCACTGATGCTTCAATTAATCCAGCCTTCTGGAAATCTTAGGCTCTCTCATTGGCTTCCATCCACTCCTTAACCATCCCACTGTTGGCCAGAGGATCACTTAAACGTGGAAGGTATAATTTCCATATAAATTAACCTACAGTACTTCAGTGCCACTTTTAACAGTCTAGTAATGAATATTATTCGTGCTATGGTCTATGCATTGCAAGTGAGGTTATATTCTTTTCAGGAACTTGTAACATTTAGACGTAGCATAATAGCATGTGCAATCTCTATGTCACATCAAAGAACAAGCACAATGTATGTAAAAGTGGAAAATCCCAATGAAAAATGCTCCAGTGTTTCATGAGGTTAACAATGCCTATGTAACAGAGATTCCCAGGCATTTGAGACTTCAAGACCTACTCCACTTCCACTGACTTCATGGGCATCAGCCCAGCCTTTGGCCACCAGCCTAACCAGCTTTGCAAACCCATTCTCAAGCATTCTCAAAATTCATCAGCTGAAGACAAAAGCATCAAATTTGCTCAGCTACATTTTAGAACAGATTATTAAGTAATACTTCTTGCTAGGACATGTCTCATAAAACTAAAAATCAGACTGATAAACCAAAGCACACAGGCTGGAAGTATTCATCCAAGTTTGCCAAACCAGGTTCCTTCACCACAGTCTGAATTGTCAGGCTTGTCTTAGGCACTTTTCCTCCATATCAGATAAACTGAATACATAGATACTCTCAGACAAACCTCAGACAGTAACTGAGGTCCACTTGCTCTGTTTGATGAACATCTCTGAGCATTTCTGCAATAAGGCTTGCTTGTTACCCTTGCCAAAATTCCCTCCTCTCCACACTACTCTAGGATGACACGTGACATCTGCTGCTGCTCTTTGCCAGCTTTAGTTGCATTGCAGCTGGTAGCTGCAGTGTGGTGGCATTATTACTATAGTAAATTTTAGGATTACATGATGAAGTGCTTTAATTTGCACCTTTGATCACCTTTTCTCAATCCACCCACTGACTCACCTTTACCTTCTAGAATTTGAAACCTTTTAATGACTTCAAAGAGCTACAGCAAAAGCTTTCTTTTTTTTATTTCATAGCATATTGCCCCCCTCCAGATTAGAGGCCTTATTTGAGCCTTACTTCTTCCTGTGTCATTTGGAAAATGTGTAGATTCTTAATCCCCTTCACTGAGAAGGTCAAAATGGCTAACATCACAGCAGATGAACTAAGCTGTTACAACCAGGCTCTCCTAAATCATCCAAATCTGAGCCTACTTTCTCCTGAATATTCAAAGAGACTTTCTCTCTGAAAGATTAGCTCCCTTGACCCTATGAGGTCTCTTCTGCATTCACTCTGTAGGGGTCTAGAATGTCACGTCAGCTTTCAAAAGTACTTAAATATAATTCACAACCATCTGACACTGCCAGAGTGACAAAAATGGACCTGTGTGCAAACTAAAACAATGTCCCCTAGCTGCAGGTGTTTTGGCATTAGAATTGCTCAAATAAATATTTGAACATTTTTTAAATTACATTTCTTATTAATGACAAAGAAATACAATGTGTGTTTCACTCCAAACTGGATGGCACTATTTTTCTAGACATGTCCCCCAGACCTGTTGCAAACAATGAATACATACTCTCAGTTTAAGTATTTCAGTGTCCCAGCTATATTTATTCCCTCTTGTACAATATGTAATCTTCCATTTTTGACACAACTATTCCCTTGATTTGAGAGGGTTTCAGTTGAGTGGTTGAGGTATAACAACTTGATTGCAGACATTGGTTTGGGAGTACTCTCCATTAGACATGGTGGTCTGATCCTTTGAAATATCTGGCTGGATTTGCAGAGGCGATGAATACCCACAATTCTATTTGAATAGTGAACACAGATCCTCTGCAAAAATTAAGCAATTAGTAGATGTTTGACAATTCAGAAGCTGAAAAAATTTTCAGGTCCTGTATGTGCATAGTTACAAGGAGAAAGCCCAAGAGCATAACTATTATTTGATTATGACAATTAAAAAGCTGAAGTTAAATTTCACCCTGCACCTTGTTGAACTTTATTTTGCAAAACCTATTCTTTGTAAGTGCCTATTTTTGAATTCTTGCCAATGTGATCTGAAAATAACCAGAATTGTTGACTTTGAGAACAAGTAGCAAATCTCTTCCATTCAGTGGGTGTTTGAGGTAGAGAGAGGCAGCGACTCATGTTGCTCATATCTATCTTTAGCCATGGCTGTGAGCATGAGAAGAGATGTAGCTTCTGATATGTTTCTATGCTGTGACAATAAATATTTTTTAAATCACACTATTGGTATTTTTTTATTACGTTTTTGTGATACTGTAAGTCAAAACCAATAATGAACAGCTGGTGGCTTGGACTATTTATTCACAGGAAAGAATAAAACCATCGAGCCTTGTGTGAATTATCTGGACATGAGATCTGGAGATGAGGGATGGTTTCTGCACGTGTTTTTGCTCCTTCCTTGTCCTCAGTGGCCAGGAAGACTAAAGGAGTAAACAAATTCACCTTCTCTCAGCAAGAGTATCAGAGCAACCCTGAGAGTGGTGTTTCCTTCTTCTCCTGTGAGAACAGTGTTAATTACCACTCTGAGGAATAAAAGGAAATTAAGGATGCTATCTGCTTTGATGCCTGTGAAGGCATCCCAGAGAGAGGATCAGGCTTCTGTCTATGTGTACAGTCTAGCCTGAGAAATAGCAAATGAGAAACCTTGGAGATGGACACAAAAAAGAGGTTTCAGAAAGCCTATGGAATTTTATGTAACCTGATACGTTTAGATGAGGAAAACATTTTCAAAAGAAAATACTAGTGTCAGGGGACTAATTCTGACTTGCATGGTTTCAATGAGGTTGAAGACAGTCGTATGCCTCTGAGCTTCCTGAGGGTTCAGCCTTGGGCATATTCCAAATGGTAACTGGTTGTTAGAGGAGGAGGCCAGTACTATCCAACCCTCAAAATCCTCTGGGATACACAGATAAGGAGCTGCTACGACTGAGTCACTGAAGGAAAATTACCAGTCAAAGAAGAAATTACATTTCAGAATTGTTGACTTTCTTTTTGACTGAATGAAAAACACTACACCAGGAGCTGTGTCGTGTGCATGGAACATGCTGTTAATTTAGCAAAACCAATGTTTGCTTAGCAAAGAGTCCATGTGGTTTTCCATTCGTGGCTGAGCCTCCTCAACTGTCCTTTGTTAAGCTTTGGTTTTGTTCTCTGCTGCAGGCAGGCTCTCTGCTTCCATAACAACACAGCACTGCAGTCAGAATTAAATACTGATTTTTTTTAATGGATTAAAAGCAAATGTATGGATGACACAGCTACAGCACCCTTTGTAAACAGCCAGGAAAATCCTACAGAAGGCGCGCCCTGTGGAGGAGAGGACTGTTAACATGGAAACTTACTCCTATCAGTCACAGATCTCAATGGGCACAGAAAAGGTGCAAACCACGTGTTTGAGATGGGTGATGCAATTTGATTGTGCCTGGATGTAAACTTACCATCTGTTGGCCAGAAATGCCATGTTGCCACTTCGTTACTGTGTTACCATGCGGAGAGAGTTTAGCCACCTTGCCAATTTCTATTGCTGTTCAGTTAAAGTCTCTTACTCCAGGTTTATTGTGTCTTTATTTTTACATAGCTCCATCTCTTCTCTCTCAGCTAATACAAACTACTGAAATGGTAAAGGAATAACACTGCTGTCAATAATTCCCTCCAGTTTTGAGTTTTGTTTTGGGTCTTTTTTGTTTGGTGTTGCCCCCCCCCCCTCGGATCCTCAGTTTAACTTTATTGTCTTCTAATAAAATCGAGTTTTAAAGAAATTGCAGGACCCCTGCATTGCTGAATAATTGTATCTTCCTCAAATTAATAACCAGCTCCAGAGAGTACAATTAGGAATGAGAAGTGTGGCAAAAGAAATATGCCTGACTGTGTAGTTTTTCATTAAATAACTGAGAAGAAATAGGCAACATAATTTTTACAAAGCAGCTGGAGTCCTGGTAGGGTCTATTTTAATTTCTGCTTTATGGCCACCAACACTAGGAAGCATTGGCTGTGCTGTGGAACTCAGAAATATATGGCACTGTTCTTCTCAGTGAGCTGGTCTTTTCTATCCAAAACTGCTGCAGAATTTCTTTCAAATTGGATAATTTATATAGTGTGTTACAAGGTTAGCATTGTCTGTCATTTTAGGGGTGTGATGGGTATGAGGAAGGAAAGTCTAAATAACCTGTAGGCTGTTACCTACTCATTGCACATGTAGACATGATAGACTGACTAGAAACAGGCTAGTATCTTTTAAATATGTCTATATACGTATATTGCCCTTATTTTCAGATTGGATTTGTTTTGATCATACGTTCACCTTATTGTAGTCTGGTTTGTTTTGTTGGTTGATTTTGTGGTTTCCATCCACAGAATCAACCAACAACTGAGATTTCCTCACACAAATTCACATCAGAAAGAGATGTGAGTCTTGCTTGCCCAGACACAGGTGGAGAATGAAATTCACTACTGGGCAGAAAGCTGGGTTCAAGCTTTCTGCATCTCGCTTCATTTCTGCTTTTGATGCCTACGTGACCACAGCACTCTCTCACCCCACGCATAAAACCTCCAGCACACCAGCAGCAGAAGTTTCTATCACCCTTTACAGGAAGATCACAGAATGCCTGTTTTTGGATTGACTTCAGATACCTACCTTGTGTTCACAACTGGGATGGGCATTCTTGTAGAATGACAGATCAGCTTTTGGCTCCTTCCACCTACTGCCCAGAGGCTGGCTGTGGGAGAGGGATTAAATAGTGAAAAGATCTGGCTTCCTATCTGAGAATTGCTGGCCACGGCAGTTACACCACTTAATATTTCAAAAATTTCCCAGATTTAGACTCAGTTTCTCTGCAATTGCAATGGATAAAAAAGGAAACCCATTTACACTTAGCTTCTACTTCTCATTTAAATAAGAATTACTATTATTGTCTCCCACCAAATTTGATTTTCTATGGACAATGTTAACCCAAACACTTTAGCATATCACAGAATCACAGAATCACAGAATCTAAGGGGTTGGAAGAGACCTCGAAAGATCATCTAGTCCACCCCCCCTGCCAGAGCATATATCTTTTTATACTTTAGTCATATTTCTTTTTGAATTCTTATCTAGAAGTCAATGAACTTGAAGGACATTCTCCAATGGAGCAGCTTAGAATCCTCCCAGGATATCTTTATTGTCATTATTGTAATTATTTTAGTGCTATATTCTCATTAATGCTATATTAATTTAAATCATGCCCTTATATTTTATGTCTTGAACATCAAATAAGGGGATTGCACTATTAACACTTGCTTCTGTTATTTGAAGTATAAGCTATTTTGTAACCAAAACACATTGTAACAAGGCTATCTAGACTTGGATCCCATTGATCTTTTTGGAAGTGTCCGTTTCAGAACTTAGCACAAGGTGAACATAGTGTCTATTCAGCCAGGCTGATGTATTTGGGGTTGTCTGCATGAAAAAGCAGATCTGGAGTTGTCCTGTGCTTGCTTTGGGGGTCACCAGGCATCACAATGTACTCAAGCCATCTATCTAAGACTGAAGAAATTGAGTGTATTGAACAGCTCTACTAGCTCTCATTTTCACTTCTGCTCTGATTGACAAGAGAAAGAATGGGGAAGTGATCTCTGAATTTTAACAGAATTTCCCACTGTCTGGGAGATGTAAATCAGTTTTGTAGCTGAAAACACATTTTTTGTTGCTGTGCTTATATTTTCCCTGATACAGTTGGAAAATTAAATGAAGATGAATTGTTTTGGTATCAGTATTAAACAAATTGCTGCATTTCTCACCAATTTCCGCAGATGAAATCTGACCAGCCTATGTGAAATTTAACAAGCACAAATGTTGGATTCTGCACCTGGGATGTAGTAATGTCAGCCACGATTACAAAGTTGAGAAAGGAGTGGCTGGAGAACAGCCATACAGAAAAGAATCTGGGGGTGCTGGTTGATGGTAAGTTTAATATGAGTTAGCAGTGCGCCCTGGCAGCCAAGAGGGCAAACCGCCTCCTGGAGTGTCAGACTGCATCATGACTGTGAGCATTTAGAGGCATTTCAACAATGCCCTTAATAATATGTCNAGCCACTCCTCCCAGCTTAGTGTCATCAGCAAACTTGCTGAGGATACATTCTGTACCCTCATCCAAGTCGTTGATGAAGATATTGAACAACACCGGTCCCAGTGCTCCAGGCAAATTTTGTTAATATTATTCTTCTTCATATGCCTGCAGAAAAAATTAACTCTTTAGTTCATGTCTTAAAACTTACTTTTAAACTCTTGGAATTACTTGATAACAGTGATATAATCTGCTTATAAGCTATAGATATTCTGTTAGAAAACATGTATCAGAACTGAGGATTCCTGATCGGTTCCAGGTCTGCAGGATACTGCCAATTCTGCTGTACTGGAGTATTTTTAATCAGTCATGTTTTCCATGCATCATATAATGATTCTGTCATACATGCTTTATCAATTTTGAGGCTTAGGTCTGTATTTGCTGCAGAGTTGGAGTTCCGTATGGTATGTATTGAATAACCTTTGAGTAATGCAGATAAAATATACCAGCTAGATTACCAACTGATACTATGCATTGAGTGAGAAAAGTCTAGTCTAGTCTAGTCTAGCATAGTCTGTTCTATTCTAGAGGAATTTAATATTGGTGGCTTACCTCACATAGTGAGTCGAAGCCTACTAAAGGCATTAGGAGACTCTCTACTAGCTTCAACTGCTTTTGGATTAGAATATAGATTACAGAACCAGTCTTTCACATGGATTTGATTTTTTTTATAGTCAATACTATAACTTGTTACTTAATTTAACCAGTCACAATGAAAGACCAACATACACTTCTGCCATAAAATGTTTTTCACCAGTTTTTTTATGACTCAAAGCCAGTTCAAGACCAGATGTCATGTAAAGAAAAGTATTTTATTCTACCTTATAATTTGTATGTATTATTTCTACCAAGAGAATATCAAGATTAGCTGTTATGAAAAAGAGATTATACCACAAGTACATGAAATAAGTTTTCCTTCATGAAGCTTAATATGAGCAGAAGTTAATTATGGACATCAGAAAATAAACAGACTTGCTTCAAGTTCCATATTGGGTTTTCTTTATTACTTTGTACTGCCTCATTTAAAATTTATTTTTTCCTGGGGGGAAAAAAGCCCAGACTGTCTTATTTATAGCTCTGTCACACACAGATTAGTTTTAATTTGATCTGGATTACACCTTATGCATGTTACCAAATCTTTGCTAGAGATGTTTGTGTTTTCTNGGTGTGTCAGCCACTCCTCCCAGCTTAGTGTCATCAGCAAACTTGCTGAGGATACATTCTGTACCCTCATCCAAGTCGTTGATGAAGATATTGAACAACACCGGTCCCAGTGCTCCAGGCAAATTTTGTTAATATTATTCTTCTTCATATGCCTGCAGAAAAAATTAACTCTTTAGTTCATGTCTTAAAACTTACTTTTAAACTCTTGGAATTACTTGATAACAGTGATATAATCTGCTTATAAGCTATAGATATTCTGTTAGAAAACATGTATCAGAACTGAGGATTCCTGATCGGTTCCAGGTCTGCAGGATACTGCCAATTCTGCTGTACTGGAGTATTTTTAATCAGTCATGTTTTCCATGCATCATATAATGATTCTGTCATACATGCTTTATCAATTTTGAGGCTTAGGTCTGTATTTGCTGCAGAGTTGGAGTTCCGTATGGTATGTATTGAATAACCTTTGAGTAATGCAGATAAAATATACCAGCTAGATTACCAACTGATACTATGCATTGAGTGAGAAAACATATGTGTATCAAATTATACATATACATTGCATTATATCATGTGTGCTATGGCACAAGGAGCCACTGTTTAGCCATGTAAACTCATTCGAGACTCCATAATTATGATATCTTCATTAAAATTAATCATCTACACTACAGTTATTTTCAAGCTGCAGTCCAGTTTCTCAGGAATCATTACATCTTTTAAAAAGCAGTGCATGACTAACACAGAGAAAGTAGTTTTCAGTTACAAATTAAATTCCAGAAACATTCATTTTTTGTTTGCAGCTTCCTAAAGAAAACTAGTGAAAAAACCACGTATTCCTCAAAGTAAACACAAAGCCTTGAAAAACGGCTGTTATCTTTGGCAATAAGTTGCATCTGTCACTAGCTGTAGCTAGCACAGATGTCATGTATTTTAGAGCCTGACGTGGGCTACAGAAAGACCTTTGCGTGTCTTGAAAATGTTATGTATGACCACAGTGTTGAGGAGGTGTCAGAAACATAGGACAAGAATTTATATAGAGGACACGTCCCCCTACCCTCTGAGATAAGGAATTGCTGTTATCCCTACAAAACAATAAATTGGTGATTCTGTGTTAAAGACTGATATGAAGAAAAAGGCAATGTGGGGTTTCAGGAATAGATGTCCAATAAGTTCACCTGTTTTTGAAAGTATTTATTGTGTACAACTCTTTGAATTCAAGTACTCATTCCCCTGAGTAGTCTTTGAGGATCACAAAAGTTGCCCAAATACCTTTGAAAGTCAAATATTAGCAAGCTGCAAGAGAGTGAAGTTAAAGTTTCTGATGTCCCACAGTGTTAGCAAAACTCCCAAACCATCCTGACCTTAAATTTCCTGGAATCCAATGAGATGGGGAAGGGAGAAGGAGAGGGAGTGGGAGAGGAAAGGGAAAGGGAAAGGGAAAAAGGGAAAGGGAAAGAGGGAAAGGGAAAAAGGGAAAGGGAAAGAGGGAAAGGGAAAGGGAAAGGGAAAGGGAAAGGGAAAG